>VXAV01009052.1:69376-89451 GCA_013399715.1 Alectura lathami | reverse complement strand
TGCCATTCCCATTTTCTAAATTATATTCTTTCTGCATTTGAAGTTAGGAAACTCATTCAGACAGATAGTAGTAGAACTTTTCCATACAATTTCTATAATCTATTTTTATTTTTATCCATTTTCAAGAAATAAGTACAATCCCACGTGAGGATAAAGAGATTCAAAACTCTTTTTTTTTTTTTTTTCCTGATTCAGAGTAAGGATTAAAGGCAGGACACCCACCTCCCAAAAGGCTGCTGTAATCTTTGCAATCTACAGTATTCTTTTAATGTTTTTTTTTCTCCATTTCTCCTACAGAAGGTCTTTCGCTATGCATAAAATAATTTAATATTTATTGAGCCAGGGAGAGAGCATGAAAACGACTCTGTAAGTCAGTGGTTAGGCCAGTCCCAAGAGATAAGAGACACCTGGGTTCCTGTTCCTAGTCCAATGAATTTTTAATTGTATTATAAAAAGTGGAACAGCTTTAAGAGGAGAGACAAAGACTGACTCAACTTCCCGGAAAGCAGATGACCTTCATTCAAAACCCTAATGTTAATCAAGCAGAAGAATTATGCAAGCCCCTTTTTCCTGTGTGGGTGTGACTGACTTGATAGCAGGGCCATTGGGTTTAGTGAGGTATGATGCTAAGAGTGCATCTCTCTGGCTTGCAAGGGAAGATGATTTGAGGGTCTAACTATTGGTAGAAAGATAGAACACAAGGGCAAGTGTTTTCAATTCAAGTGAACTTAAAACAATATTTTTTTTCAAACATCAACATTTCAAAAAGTTAAGATTTTGATTTCTCATAAAAATGACCAGGATGAATAGTTGGACTTTTTCACAGCTCATGGAGAAACACTTCATTTTGTCATTTCCAGAAGACTAACTAATTTCTCTTTTTGCTCTTTTTGCTTATTTCTTTGCAAATAAAACCTTCTGCATTGAAAGCAAATACAGAATTTTGTTCAAAACAAATACATATCTTTTAGCTTGTGCACCCATTAATCCTGGTAAACCTTATTCTATGAGCAAATGCCTCCAGTAGAAATGGTTTTGATCCTGCTTCCTAATTCCTCTGGCTGCATGCATCTCTCCTATGTTGGGATATGAGATGAATTAAATTCAGCGGGTGTAACACTAGTGAAAGGCAATGAAATTTACATCAGGAAGGAACTGGATTCATGTTATATATATGAGGAAGCAAACAGCCTTCAAGTCTGAGTTTCATGAGACACAAGAGGTATGCACCTTTTTTCATTATAATTGAATGTAAGTGCTTGTATGGTTTTTAACAACCAGTGATTGCTCTTGTGGTTTTATGGCCTGGTCTTATGCCCACTGAAATCAACAGAATGAACTGTGAAAAGCTTCTGAGCCTGCTTAAAAGTGCAGCTCAATGACATAGAGCAATCCAGCTGCTCTGTCAACAGAAAGGATTTAGGTAAAGTGACTAAAAAAAAAGGTTAAATAAAATAAAATAAAAATTACTAAAGGAAAGGTGATTGCTTACAGAGTTTTAAATTTTTAGATCCACATGGTTTATACTTTCCCATGCTCCTTTTCCCATCAATAACCCAACCATTCATCTTCTGTGAAATCTAAACCTTCTGTGCTTCATGTTTTATTCATCCTAAGGTGCTTAATTTATACCAAAGGACAGCAGAGGGGCTAAGAGTAGCCTGTGTAAGGGGAGATGCCTTTAAGGCTATTATTCATGCCCTTTGATCTCAAGTTTTCACTCAGGAAACTTTAGTTCTGTGGGTAATTAGAGGCTGCCACTAACTGTTGCTCTATAAATTACAATAAATCTGAAGAAAGCCAAGGATCTTTGTGACTCTAGCTATGTTTCAATATCTACAGTACCCGGAATATTTATAAATATGTTCTAAAACATCAGAGTTAATTCTGACTCAGGGCTGGATGTTTTCTTTTAAATCTATATTTCATAACACATTTAATAAATATTACCAAATTCAAAAGTGTTTACAACTGTTTATTCTTTGCTACCACTTAGGCTAACACCTAACACTCTGCAATATGATGGATGAAGACTGACACCAAACTTAAACTTTCCCATGGAAATATGTTATGAACTGTACACAATCAATTATTTCAGACAAAGCCCGTGCTGTTTCCTCTTCTCCTAAGACATAGCTACATATTTAAGTTTTCAGCCTGAAAGGCCACTTTGGCACCACTAATGAAATAAATTATGTTTCGTGTCAGATCTCCCACTGGGTGGCGTGTGGTACCTCATGTACGTTCATTTGTCACCCTCACATAGAATAATACTTCCTGCAGGTTCCCAGCGCAGATAACTGCCCAAGTGGAAGTTAATTAAGTCATTGGTTCGCTTTGCTCTGAAGGATGTTAAACAACCGATGCTAAATTAGATACTTACAGTACCACACTAGAGGCATATCGAATTAAAAGACCAGAAGAATTCAAATGTATATAGAGCTGTCCTCACAGATTATATTGAAAAGCAGAATAATAGATAGGAATCCATTTAGAATGAAACACAGAACCAGAAACTCATTTTAAAGGCAGGAAAATCCATCTTCCTTTGAAGATCTGGATGGAAAAATTCTAATTTAAAAAAAAAAAAAAGCTATTTTCTCATATTTCAAATTTGAGACTTCACATGACATTTCATCTTATCATGCTTCCACCAGTGATTTTTCATTTATCTCTGGTTTTCCACACTATATAATTACTGATTCCTTGTTTCTAACTGCAAACTTATCTAACGCCAAGGAACTGATTTTTTTTTTTTTTTTTTCTTAAATATAGCCTGTATGAAGTGTTTATAATTTCTTAACTACTTAAGAAATGCTGTCAACAAAACAGTAGCATGCATTATTTATTTATTTGTTTGTTAATGGAAGAAGAAAATATTGTTGCAACAATTAAGGAAAATAAGTTTCATTTCTATGGAGGAGCAGGAAATATTAACCATGTAGCCCACAGTGTTTTTCTAGGCAGAACACAAAGTTCACACAAGAGTTTTGGCTCTGTAGTAATAGTGAGTACAAGGTTATACCCCTCACTATTTCGATCAGCTCCTCTTATGATAAGAAAACTGGGCAGGCAATAAATATTGATATTTTGTTTTATACTTTATTATAATCTTTTTTCCTCATGACAGTAAGACCAATTGAAGAACAATGAATGGCTCAGAATGATAGAAATAAAAATCCTTCTGCTTCTGGGTTCTCAATTCAAAATCGTATTCCAACATTAGCAAATGGAAACACTGCTTTGGTCTAGAAATTTTTCAGTGGCTCACTGGAATAAGTCTGGTGAGGTTTATTAAGCCCTCAGAAATATATTGCAAAATCTCCACTTTTGCTTGCAGTCTCAGTGGTGGGAAAAAAAAGTGGATAGCTACTGTCACGCTTAGTGTAGGCTCAGTGAGGATGTACAAGTGCTATAGCATAAGGAGAAACTTGTGTCCTGAAGATTACCAGATCGGCAAAATTCACACATGCAGGAAAGAAAAAGAAAAGCAAAATACATGGCTGACTAATTTAACATGTTGGCATAAAAACAAAGAATGGGCCAGTTTTTTCTGTCATCAGAGAGGTTTCCTGTTACATTCAGGTAGAATGAAGCAGGTTGTATCTAAGATTTTCCACCTCTGGTTTCCATGACAGGGCCATATTCAGCTGGCATTATTAATTTTGTATTACAGTGATTTCAAGAGTAATTGTCCTGAAGGGAGCAGGCTTATAAACAGAACCAGGAGGTGCCTACAATCAGAGTAAAGCATCTGGTACATAGCTGTAAATAACCCAAAAGATCTCTTTTGTGGGATATTACACATGACAGCTCAACAAAGGGTGAGACACAAGGCCTTTCCATACCACATTCTGACCTGTCAGACAAAACTACTCCCCTGAATAGAGGACATGCTTAGTCTGTGTATAATCCTTCAGGGACAAAGACATTCTAGACCCACAACAATTTGAAGGTCATAAAGACAAGCATGTCTTAGGAGCCCCTAGGAAGTATGCAGAGGGTAACGTCTCCAGATAACACTTCTTGCAAGTGCGAGGTAGTAAAATAACTCAAAAATGTCACATGGAACTGCAAAGTGTAGTTAAGGCAACCTAGTTTAGAGACAAAGCTAGTACTCACTGAAGGCCCTGACCATTACCTTACTTATTCTGCACGACGTGGAACAAACCAAATTATTCTTAGAGTCCAGCTTTTAATTCTTTTGGCTTTCTCTAAACTGAACAATAAATAAGCAGCATGTAAATTGCATCTTATTTTCAATGCATAAGCTGCTGTTTGGCAAATGCCTCCACCCAGTGGGTTCAGTTGTCCATCTCCAGGAAGCACAGGTTTGGATGACTGGTGCAAATGCAGGCTTTGCCTTAAAATGGATGAGGGAGTGCTGAACAAGGAGCTCAGACAGACAGCTCTCCTGTCAGTGTTTTAGATTTTAATTCTAGATATATTGTGGACAGGATTTCCTGCCTGTCTTGTTCATCTGTCCTGAAAACATTTCCAGGTATTGACTGTATCCCCTAAGTACAGTTCCTAACATTATAGAACTGGTCAAAGCTGGATCCTTCCTACAAGGAAAATGATCACAATGCAATGGAACGTCTCAAAATGAGTATAGCGAACACATTACCACATCTCTAAAAATGAAATACACATTTATGGCAAGTGCCTCCAGATAGTTTCAAAACTTTTCCAAGAAGAGTTTCATAGAGATTGTTATTACTTAATGGAAGGGCATTTATAGACATGAGGTTATAATGAAGCTAAATGAAATTAAAACCAAGAAGGGGGAATATATATTTTCAAGGACATTACATCCTTTACTCAGACCTCAGTACTTTTATCCTCTGCACTTGGAGCTGAGGACTGCACATAAGCTTTGATCAGCCTTAATTAGCTCTGCATTGGGTCTGTGTCTGTGAATTGTTTATAATATCTTGGCAGAAAGCAAGAAGCTAACCAATATATTTAGCGAAAAAATCTCTAATAAGCAGTTTGACTTGCTGAATTAATGTTATGCCAGCTAGGATACAACAAACAAACAAACAAACAAACAAACAAAACAAAACAAAAACAAAAAAAATGCCTTGTTCGTCTTATGAAAAAAGGAAATCACTATGAATTAGGATATATGGCTATGTTGCCCACATACAGTATTTCTGTGCAAACCCGTAAGAGAAGCCCTTGGTATTACTCTGTGGCTGGGCTATGCCCTGCAGCTGTGCCTGGAGCTGAGTGTCTAACACTGAGGATCCAGTTGTTTTGAGAAGCCAGCTGGGGTATCAGTGGGTGGCTTCTCAGCTGGGGTATCGGTGGGTGGCTTCTCAGCTGGCATCTCATTGTGACTTTTGGCTGCAAGTCTTTCTGGTCACTCTGGCAGCTCAAGAGTTGAACCTGTGGCTGAGATATCATCTCACTGATGTGCTCAGCTGACCTTCGCAATGTTTTTGTTTTGACTCATATTTGCTTGTAAAGAATTTGATTTTTTCTGTCATTACGTAAATACACAGGCAGATCCAGGCCAAATCCCAAATCCTTCGCTTTGCAGGCTCTGAGCCCAGCCACAAATCTGAGCCCTGGCTGGGATCTACACTGCACAGTATTAGGCAAATACAGTGACTGTGTAGCTTTATATTCATCCAGCTTTAATGCCTCTGCAAGGAAACACTGGAGTACTAGTACCTGCCCTGATACTCCTACAGAAACATGCAGGGGTCCCACTAACAGCTGAGAAGTCAGAATTAGGCCAACAAAATCCCCTCCTCTCAAAATCCAGCATGACCAACCACCCTCTGTAAGTAATCCCATATACCATAATGGTTCACATAGCTTGTTATTGGTAAAATGCCATCAACACCCACTCATCCAGAAGGGATAAATCCTTTCTTGCAAGCTCAGATTCACAGACAAAACCCAGAGTAGACTGGGAGAAAAAAGGCGGATGTAAACTTAAAGCAGGTACAAAATAAGAACAAACTAGGTTTCTGAAGTTGCTGTCTGTAAACCTGAGACCTATAGTAACTGGTTGTGTTTGTTCTCTCATTCCCATATATTACTGCAAGCACTGGTGAAGTCATAACAACCTTGCAGAAGAAAATCCAGAAAATACTGCTTTAGTTGAGGCTTTTTGCACCTCTTAGACAGGAGAAATTCCAGTGACCAATCTTACCTGCCAGAATAAGTCCAGGGATTAGCTTTTCTCAACGATTTTGAAACCATGGTTCCCCAAAGGGCTGGTAAATCATCTGTATGTGGTCTCTGGTCTATTAAACAGCATGATCTCATCAGCCCTAAATAGCTGAGCTAAACTCTGTGAGAAACTTTGAGAGCTGACAACAGACTCAGTACCAAGCTGTGGGCGTCACTGTCCTCCACAATACTGTCATTAAAGCAAGTTGTGGGTGGAAGCTTGGAATCACCATTATTGCAGGGAGAAGAGGCATGCTATGGCAATATCTACATTACACATTTGCCCTAGACCGGAGCTCTGGGCTCCAGTGTGTTGAATTTGCTGGTCTGGACGTGCTAGGAAGGCAGGCAGATGTCATCTTGGTGTTTCACAAGAGACGATGGTCCTAGCTGCTGATACTCATACCTTCCTCTGAAAATCATAGAATCACAGAGTGGCCTGTGTTGGAAGGGACCTTAAGGTCCATCCAGTTCCAGCCCCACTACCCTAGTTAAGGTTACCACCCACTAGGTCAGGCTGCCCAGGGCCCCACCCAACCTGGCCTTGAATGCCTCCAGGGATGGGGCTTTGAGCTTTTTTATTCAGATGGATCTTGGGAGGGGGCAAGTTTAGCTTTAAACATTTATGGGTATCTTGTCTGCGCAAGAAGGTGGCACTCAACAGTGCTGTCCCCAGCTGGAGGCAGGAGGTGTGTCTGGGGTCAGCAGTGGTCTCACCCAAGCAGGTCCTGTGCTGGACTGCTTCTTCTTGAGAGCTGTCCCTGACCTGGAAGGTTTTAAGATGTGAATCACGGAGCTCCAGCTTCTGCTTCATTGTTTACCAAGGAAGTGAGCTAGGGCAAAAAGGTCTTAGTCAACACTGAAGATAAAGACATATGGAAGATGCATCGAAAGGGAGAAAAGACAGAAATAATGTAAATATTTTCTCAGTGGAAAATGTTTGATTTTTCATTTTCTGCTAGTGTTTTATACATGCATCAATTGTTAAAGTCATAATTGTTTTTCCCTAAATATATCTACTGTTATAACGTAAGATATTTTCCCATTTGTAAAATATTTTCTTCATGTAACATTTTCATGGATACACTTATTTAAAGATATCAGATGTGTAAAAAAAAAAAACAAACAAACAAAACAAAATTAATGCTTCAAACTATGCAAAGACAGAAGAAAAAATGAAAAAGCATGAAAGAATGAAAAAGGATCATTTAATATTTCCAATTACAAAACAATTTTTGGAGGAAGCTTGCTGTTACAGATATTTGGAATACTTCTACCAGAAGAATTTAGTCAATATGTGCTGGCTTATTAAAGTTAGAATGTTCCACAGAAGTATCTCAATATTGATGATATTTTTAAATGAGAGTGTTTCTGAGGTCACTTTGCAATATGATGGAGGAAAAAAAAAAAATGAAGAAAGGAACATGGCAAAACAGACCTTTATGACAGGAAAACATGTTTTATAACATTGCCAAATATGGGCGATGGGAGATACATGTGAATTAGTTTTGCTGTTGTGCTTATTTATTTTTCTCTAATGCACACCAACATGCCTCTCAAGCTGTTTTCAGGAACTGGAGTTGTCCATTACATGTCTCTGATCATCTTCAGCTTGTTATAATGTAACCTGTGGGCCTGTGCGATGCTGTGCCCTGGAGACATACCAACACGGAGCATCCTAACTAGGGACTTGCTGGGACACGCAGGCTGGATGGGACCCGCAGTGATTTCATTTTGTGGGAAACCCAGGGCATAGACAGGGGGACCAGAGGCGCCTGCTATACCATGCCAGTTCTCTTGCCAAGGAGCTGGGCTGCTCCCAAGTCTCCCCCTCTGAGATGTAAGCTCCATTTGCCATTCCCCCCCCTCGCTTTATCGCAATTTGCATACACCTATGCTTGAAGAATAGATGTACTGTGCATAAATGTCCTAACTGGCATACAAACAAGGATGTTTATACATAAGCAAATTCATCCTTTGTTGGCTATTAGAGTCATTAGTCTCTTTCAAACACTTGAGTCATTCTATTCATGCAGCAGAAAAAGTACCACTGACCTCAGCGACCCATCACAGACAAACCAGTGAGCGGCAAGTGATGGATAAAGGAAGAAAATTCTAATTTAAATAAAAAATCCACAAGCTTAAACTTTTTTTTTTTTTTTTTTTAATAAAACATAAATAATAACTTGCAGAGTAGTAAAGATACTCAGCTCATAAACAATTTACAAAAAAGAGTGAAGATTGAGTCTTGGTCTGAAGCTCGGTGTAGCCACTCACTGTTTAGTGGGTTTTGGGAGTGTTTCCTTCTTTTGAGTGTGTTTAAACAAACATAATCTCTAGCTTTTCCAACGATATAAGGAAAAGGACTGTATTTTCAAAACAGAGATGTACGCTATCCAAGGACAAGGAAAGTTAGTTTGAAGAGATATATCAGTGCATGAAGGAAAAGGGTGTGTGGGGGGAAATGAAGGAAAAATAAGATATTATTTTCTTCGTGTCCCTGCAGAGTGGGATGCAGGACAGAGAACATAAATTTAGGCCTGTGCTGCTGGGAACAGGAAAGGTGTCAGAAATCACACATTTTGCAGTGTGTTCCTCTACAAGACAGTCCTTTGAGAGAAAAGCCTATAAGTGTGTGAGCAGAACCTATAAAATTTTACACCCACCTCCCCAAAAAAGGGAAGAATCGAGAGTCCAAACCTGCCACCGAAACTTCGACCCTTCGCTTAAATCTGCCTGCAATGCTTTTACAAGACCTAGCTTGAAGAGGGCTGCATGCTTGCTGTAAAAAAGTTACATCTATAACTTTTTCATTGTAGCAAGCTGTTCTTACCAGTGCCAAGATAGTATTTTCTGTCCTCAAAACAGCATGTATATATGCATGG
Organism: Alectura lathami; assembly: GCA_013399715.1. NCBI lineage: Eukaryota > Metazoa > Chordata > Aves > Galliformes > Megapodiidae > Alectura > Alectura lathami. Next base: position 80,380 of record VXAV01009052.1, on the reverse strand, counting down.
TTTTAAAATACTGCACAGTAGTTTCATACCAAACTGTTCAATGTTTAAGTAATTTTTCATGTCAAAATGCATTCTGTGTGCCAGAAAAATTGAATATATCATATTTTAATCTTTTTGCAAAAAATTATGAGTGTTTACTGCAGATTTAAAAAAAGCCTTTTCTTCCCAACTACCAAACTACTAAACAATTGTGCTTCTGCCACAAGACTCTGAACAATATTCAGCACAAATTACATTTCATTCCATTATTAATACATGTGATATGTAAGAAATGAAGATATACGGCTACTTGTTTCTGCTTATGATTATAGCAATGCCATTCTTATTTTCCATCTTTCATAAATGCTTTTTAGAATCTTTGTGTTGGATACCTATGTGTTTGTGATCCCTTATCCAAAGGGCAAAATGACAATGAAAATAAGAGCAGCTATCCTGTTACAAGATTAATTTGGGAATGATAAATGAGTGTTTTTAGAATGAATTGCATAGGTTACCATTTAAACAGGTCTTGGCAGCTAACCAGCCTTTTTCTTTAACGAAAAAGGGGAAAAAATATGTAGAGAATGCATAAATGGGTTGATTGCCCCAGGATGTCTCTCTCAAGAAGGATTAGAGAAACCAACTGGGTCATTTTCTGTCTCCACAAAAGCACTGTTTGTGCTGCCGAAGGTTACCTTAACAACCATATTACTACAGAAAAAAAAAAAAAAATAGAAAAAAAACAACCAAACAAAAAAACCCCACAATCTTCCGCTCCTGTACTACCTCTTGCAAGACATTTGAAGTCATAGGTGGGCGCCATCAAGTCAACTGTGTTACACAGACTGAGCCTATCCAAAGAGTGGGAGTGAGAACAAGATCTCTTAAATACTCTTCAGCATAGACAGGGAAAACAACGTAATATATTTTCTTGCTAACATTGAAAAAGTGCTGTGAAATCAAACTCCACAGTTCAGGCACAACTTAGGGCCGCAAAGGTTTTAACTGCGGGTTTTAACTGTACTCTTCCATTTTCTTCAGGTTATGGTTGGTTCTGCATGTGAACATTGTAAGTAAAAAAAAAAAAAAAAAAATGTATGATTTGAAAGGCAGCTCACAGTCAGGCACATTCTTGCTCCTAAAGCTTCTTCCAATCGAGAGACAGAGATTTGTGAAATGCCCTATCAGTTATGAGTAAGACTCCTGCATGGCTTAAGGCCAGTCATGGTATACATTTGATGAGATAGGACATCTGAATTTCAGTTTGGCCTCTTTACACAAAATTTATTGGCAGGAATAACTCTAAAGCCTTGTCTGGGTATTACTGCTTCTATATGACAAGACAACTTGAATTTTTTTGGTTGAGCCTTGTAATTTTTCTTCCCCTTGTTCTGTTTTTCTTGCATGATTTCTTCCTATTTGTAATGCAGTTATTTGCATGATGTATGTAGATAGAATGTCTTCCTCACCTTGATCAGAGCATTTTTCACTCTAACCTTCCTGCACTTAAAAACTTTTAAACAGCCATGGCTCTTCAGATCAAGAGCCCAGTTCCTAGCTGTCGAAGATATGGGTAGACATTCATGGAAATAATGTAAGAAAAATGGAAAGAATGAAGCGGGCCACCATCCCAACATACTGTAATCAGAACTTTTGAGCTCAGCATGCAGCTCTGCATGCTGCATCTGGTGGAGATCTCCTCCATGTTTTTTTTTTAACTCATTTTCACTTCGCTTATTTGCCTTTCTCAAAATCCTGCAGCAATTGACTTCTGATTATACTTCTTACTGAATAAAAAGATATTTCTGTAAAATAAAGATATATTACCTGGTAATTTTTTTGTTGTCTTTTAATCCCACAGTTATGGGAAATGGTGAAGAGCCTTTGACCTTTCTTATACCCTTCTGTTTATAAAGACCTAAACCAGGCATGGTGAGAAAAGCCCAAACAGTGAAGGAAGATTGAACAAAACCAGGGAAAAAGGGAACTGTCAAAAATGGTATAAGAAACAGCAAGGGTGAGAGAAAGACTAGTTATGGGCATGTACTTAGAACCGAATGCAGAGATTTTCCAATGGTGAGAGAACCTGAGATAGGATCCAAATATCCTGAGTACCAACACTGCCTTTGAATAATTGCTCTGTGTCCTCAGCAGACATTTACTCGTACTAGGGATCTCTGATCATTAAAATCCATGTACCTACAAACCAGCAAAACAAAAAGCCCAAACTAACTAAGCAAACCAATTGTTGATGTGTAACAGAAAAAAAAGAAAAAAAAAAGGAAATCCCCCCTGGGCCCAGCTGTTCATATTTACATTCTCTTGGCAAATGTTTGAAAGAGTTTCTATCTGATCCATTCATTAATGTTTTGGGGAAAAAAATGGATCCTGGATAGATTCATACTGAAATATTCCTATAACTCACAGCAATCATAATGGTCTTGAGGACTTATTATTCTTCTATTGCTCCTTTAGCTACATTAAGAATTCATGGGAAAGATAGGATAAGGCTATATGGCTGTATGGACCTGCTTCTTTCAGAATGACCGATGTGAAGGGTTGCCAATCAGTCCATGGTACACAGTGTATATCAGAAGAAAGCAGGAAAGGATAAAGTTGTTTTGTATGTGGGACAGGCAAAACAGATGCCACAGGAGCACTTTTGCTGAATATGAGTGGAAAATTTTTTCCCTGTGGAGCATTGTGACTCTCCTTCACGGACCAATGTATCACATCTACTGAAGGACCTCCACAGACCTTTGTGCAGAAAAGTATGTGGCCAGCTACTCTGCTCCACTTTGCATCTGGGACAACATGTGTGAACAAATGAACTGACTTGAATTTAAATAAGAACAATCCGGATGAGCAGGTGTTCAAAGCTCAATCCAAATGAAATAAATAATTTCCCTGAGATCTAAACAAAAAAGTAAATTTATGCATAAAATTACGACTATGAACTATGATTCTGCCACTTATATTTGAGTGTTGAAGACAGCAGTCAAGCTTCCCCAACATGTCGCTAACTGTTACTGACAACACAGAGAAACCTGTCTATGTGCAATATTCTCTGGCATGTATGCTATCATAAAATTCAAAGTCTGACTTTAATACAAAGAACAGTTGGTTTATAAGCACTTCCTTGGAGAAAGGGAAAAATATTCTATTTGTATTTGGCATTTCAGGTAGCAAGACAGCCTGGTCCAAAGCCCATTAAAGCAAAATGTTACACTCCAATTGTTTTCACTGAACATTGGGACCCAGGGTCCCCAGAGACTTGAATGTTACATGCACCAAATAAGACACAATGCCTGCCCCAAAAAATTTACTATTCAATCCACTGAACCATTAGTGCATAAACACAGTTTATAGACCTACAAACATCATATAGTTGCTTCTTTCTGAAAGCTGAAGATGCTAGCAATGTATGGAACCAGATAAGACAAACAAAAGAATAACAGCTATTCACAGATCATATGTATGCAAATAGAATAACAATTAAATCTGGTCATTCAAAATCCTTTTTCAAACCTGAATTTCTACTTTTCAGCCTAGTTCAGATTCATATGAAATCTTACCTTAAAAAAAAAAAAAAAATGTCTGCTTTGAATACTCTAATATCTCAGATTTTAAGGAGGGTATATTCCCAGGAAGACACAGGGCAGTTATTCAGGGACATGAACAATATGTTTGTTGTGCTTTAACCTAGCAGGCAGATGAGCACCACACAGCCATTTGCTCACTTTACCCCAGTGGGATGAGGGAGAGAAGTGGAAACAAAATACCGCTCATGGGTNATATATATATATATATATATATGCAATGCAATTACTTGTCATCCGCTGACCAACACCAGCTAACAATACAGCTGTTCATCAACAGATGCCCTGTTAACAACGCAATGTAATGCAATGCAACAACACCCAACAACCCTCAAGCTGTGGCCTGGCTCCCCAGCCAACTCCCCCACAGATTTATAGTCCTCCGCATGGTGTCATGTGGCATGGAATAAACTTTTGCCAAGTTCCAGCCAGCTGTCCTGGCTCCATGCCACCTACTGCCTTGTGCCATAGTGGCAGCAGCTCTGTCCTGCCCAGTGGCCCTGCATGGCCCTGGGCATGGACCTATCATGCAACAACAACAAAAAGAGTGGTGTGCTATTACTCTATGACACTATCCCAGCTGAAACCAGGACAATATTGCATTGCTTAATGGAGCTCCAAAGCTGCAATATCCATAAGGTTTTGGATGGATATATAGAAAAACAGGCCAACAAAAAAGGTACGTATGTATGAATACACTGTGAATTTCTATTGATGGTACCTGATGGAGTTAGGCTTATCTGCACTTCTAGTTACAAGTTGCTCTGCTCAAAAGATTAAGAACTATGGAATGCAAAAAATATTCAAGAAATCTTCTTAAAAATATTGCAAGTATTTTCTTGATTTTGCTTTTGTTGTTTATAATTCATGCTGCAGATGATATATATAATTTAGTTGACTACCACTTGCAAAGAAATGTCACATACACTGTTGCTATTCAAAACAAACTCATTATTTTTGTTTTCTGTTATTTATTATTATTATTAATAGTAATTCTTTCTGCTCTAATGCTGCTTTGACAGCTGGTACCAAGGTACCTCAGTCTTCAGAAAAAAAGTACTTCTGATTTTAATTCACTGTTAGCTAGATGTTTTTTTTTTTTTTCCAGCTGCGGTTGTTAAAGTTCATTCAAAGGGAGTTCAAGGTAAAAATCCAAAGGGTGCTTTACATTCTCCCATTCTTACAGTATCTCCTCTCTCACTGAAATGTTTCACCCCAGATGTACAGGGACTGAAGACATACTGTGGCCATCTCTGATCACTTAAAGATGAACAAGAGAGATATCTGAACGATCAATTAATGAGAAGGAAGGAAACCTCAGCTCTCCAAAGGAGTGTGAATTTTCCCATTGATCACAGCAAGCCACACTGCAGTATTTAAGAAGTAATGTTTGTGAAAAGTACACACATCCTCTTGCACAGGGATGGGCTACGGCACTTGCTTTTGTATTCCAACCATCCTATAGTTGTTCATGTCTTTAGCATCTTGAAGATGAATGATTGCTCAGCACTCCATCTCTGTTCTTATGAACCACTCTGAAACTGCTGCTAGTGCAAGAAATACTTAATACAGACACAGCTTTGTACAAACTGGTGCATTCCAGGCTAAGATTTTATATGTTATTTTTGACCTTAGGTAATTCATGTTGTTGAAGAAGCCTGGCAATTTATGTCATACTGTCTTGTGAGGAACAGAAGGAGATATTCAGATTCAAAACAAGTAAACATACTTTCTTATACAATGTGTGTTAATGACTCTATTATTGAAGCCCAAGAAGCCATAATTCACCACTGTTGTCATGAGCAGGTTTCACTGCTTAAGCAAGAAATCCAAAAAGCAGTTTTTCATATAAATAAAAAGAGTAACTGTTGTACAGTTCATACATTTGAAAACAGAAATATTGTCCACTCAGCTTTGGAAAAATATGACTTTGAAGTTACCACTTGATGAAAGGACTTTTTAATTTCACTTGGACTGTCATTGCAATCAGACAGCAAGAGCCTAGTACAATGTCCCATGTGTGTGCAATGTTTCCTCTCAGTGTAACTTTCCCCAACACTGCAGGTGAGCCTTGTTTTTACAGCTCGTTTCACTAACCTTACTCAAGCTACTAATTCATACAACCACCCAATGGAAAGAACATAAAGATCCCTGTAAAATTAAACAGTGGGAAGTCAACAAGTCACTTTTTCAGCTGCATCCTCTGAGAACTGCACCCAAAGTAGGAGTTGAACATACAATCTTCAAATTTGTGAAAAAAATCATGCCACCAGCTCAGTCATGCTGACAATGAAAGAACAATCATTTTACTCAGCTTGTTGCAATCACCTGCAAGTAAACATATATGCTAAGACTGTTTGAACTTTGATAACTAGATTATGCAGAAATGTCTCTGCCAGAGTTCTGTTGGATTAGACAGCCTCTCAGACAGAGGCACTGCAGTTCAAAAAAGCAAAGAATTAAAACCCAGGGTATTTTGTTGGCACTTAACATCTATTTCTTTACACAGTACAAAAGGTTGGGAAACTTCAGTGACTTGAACTTTAATTTTCATTTATTAGACTGTTGAAAGTCCATTGACTTGGTGAGGTTACTCATGTTTTCAAAGGGGTGGTAGAAATATAGCCACTGTAATTGCAACTACACATTTTATATAGCTTGTTCTAATGCTTATTACACTTATGGATTTCTTCCCAGCCCACAGAATACACGCGTGTTTAGTGTCAGTATATTGAGAAAACATGTTGATACAGAAAGAGAAAATCTGTCAAAAAAGTCTTTCAAGAGTGAATAAAAATTACCAACAGGAGCTTAGCGGAAGCAAATCTCGTTTGGACAAGATTCCATGCAGTGAAAGTACTGAAAATCTTGTATAATTGGACCAATAGTTTGGGAATTTTTTCCAGCATCTGGTTGTCACTTGAACTACAATACAGCTCCAATTATATTTTATAGGGAGCAATTTCATTTTTATAGCTGAAGGATTCTTTGCAGTTGTTCCGTGAAAAAAAAAAAAAAAAAAAAAAAAGAGAAAGGTCGGTTCGCTTCAGGGTTTCTGAATGGAGGGTGAGATCAGAAGGCACAACCTAGACTGGCGGTTTACAGTGCCCGCTACTGAAACCATTAACTCAATGCAGCACACTGGAAATATCTATCAGTCTTATGCTCCCTGCCCATTTAAGGGGAAAGAATGAAATCCCAAGGAGTTATTGGGGAGCAGTCCAAAAGTCTCATCTCTCCTCTCTGCATGAGCTAGTATGCATCAAGAATAAAGACTTCAAATGACAAATTGACTCTTTCTTCTTTTTCTTTACTAAATAAGTCCTCATCTTGGTGCTAGAATTAAGGACAAAAATACTGTCCCTTTCCTGACTGCAGCATCCTACTCTGAGCTCCTGAAAGCAAGAGGAACCCAGGTCCTGTTCTCCTAGATGTGTTTTGCTGCAAGACTGGAGTCTAATTAAAGAGTAAATATTTTTTCTGCTCAAATAGCTTTATCCTGTGCAAAAGCATTTCCTGGTGCATCCTGTTCTGAATTAAGTTTATTTTATATAATACAGCACTTTGATGTGGCATTTTACCTGTAAGAGGAAGAAACTGGAAGGTGCATTAGTGAGAAGAAGCTTGCAGGGCACTCCAGGAGTTATGTCCTGAACCCTTCCAAGCTAAATTGCGTTACAGGCTAACCTCCAATTACATTCAGGCTGACATTATTTTTATTTTAGGACTTTGCAAAGCAAAACCATTGGTAGAACGTGATATAAAGCTCCTCTGCAAGGTGTGATTCAACAGGCTGCTGAATCTGATCTTGCGCAGGTGTCCTGACTGAGGTGCAGCTTAATTATCTACCCTGATTTCAGAGACTGAACGAATAAGGCTGTCCCCTATGCTACACTGACATGGTACAAGGCCAAAGATCTTGCCATTCTGATCATTGTAGGATGGAAGTCTTGCCCATCTCTGTTATATACAGCTGTTTGCTTATAAAATAATGTCAGTACTCTCACATCTACATCCTCCTCGTGTCTAAGGAGTCAGTATTAGAGGATACATAAATCATGTCATGGTCCAGCAGTCCATTCATTTGGGAGAGTGGAAGGAAATTTATTTAATTGAGCAAGTGGTATACTACACTGCTGCTACATGGTCAGGTGGCACTTTAGTATTAAATACTCAGATTCAAATGCTCCTATATTACAACAGAACACACATTTCCACCAAGCCTTTTTGCTTTCTTCTCTCAGACAAATCAGAAAAAATAACTCTGATTTTCTTGTAATATGTAAGTTGTGACAGGTGCCAGTTTTACCCTCCACCCACTCAGAACCTCAGTCAAATCAGTACCCCTTTACATGGCCTTACCTGTATTTTTGTCTATAGCCTCAACATTTTCTAAACATCTCCTCATAAACAAGTTCTGTTGTGCTGAATCTTTACAGTTTTAAGATTAGTCCCACTGCAGCTGACAGATTTGCATTGCTTTAAATTTGAAACAAGAGAGATCAAAATATGTTCCTTCACGCACTGGCTGTCGTTAATTATCAGATATGCACAGATATTTGTGTTAGAATGTTATTTAGTCCTTACCATTTACAGTAATGTTTTGAGAAGTAAGAGCCTGATTCATCACTGTGCAACCCTACTTCTGTCCCTTGGAATCTATTCAGTCTTTTTTTTTTCTTTTTTTTTTTTTTTTTTTTTTTTTTTAACCCTGTTNTTTGTATTTGAACACTTTGGCTCTGTTGACAAGCTGTTTTTATTGCTTTCTCTCTCTCTTTTTTTTTTTTTTTTTTCTGGTAGAAGATGCACCACATAATTGAAAGCTCTTTTACAAATCATAGAAGCACTGTGTTCTCCTCCCATCCCATTCCCTGATGCTTTGTCCTTAAGCCTTGCAACAAGCTTGGACAAGATAAACGCTTCACAGGATACAGAGAACTCTTTGAAAGAGTCACCTCTTGTTTGGAGGTATGACACAGGATCACAGAAATATTTCACCATTAACTTTTTGAAGATTCACATCTATAAAGCAGCTATTCCAGTAACGTTCCTTCAGGGTACAGAAGAATCATTCTGCAAACATATTATATAATGGTAAAATTAAGTGTGCAGTTCTTTGCTTGGGTTATCTATAGAAATCTCAGTGCTCTCAGACAGACAAGTTTCAATAAATACCGTCAATGCTTGCTCATTTGAATAAAAATAGCCTTTTTTTCCCTAATACTGTCTTTAAACACATCATCTTTCTAGGACTCTGATTTTTTTGCTGCTTAACAAATATGAACCTGCAGGGAATTCAGTGAAGACTCTCTTTAGACCCATAAGACAGCAGTGTTCACACTGTAAGTTAAAGGTGTTTATACTACTGCCTTCCATTTCTGAGGAACAGAAAAACAAAACCAGTAAAGGGTAGATCTCATCCCATCACATGATGGAGGTCACTGGAAGGCCAAGTTTGACAATTCAGCTGTGATATAACCTTGAATGAAGTAGAAGAATCAATTCCCTACCCTGCAATTTAAAGCTTGGAAAGGGCCAGCTCTGCATTCCCAATCATACTGCTCTTCCACATCGCCTTGTCTTTTTCTGCCAAGTCACTAAGTAGAAAAAGCTAACGTATAACTTTTACAGGCATGTCTCCAGCGCAGTGTAAGTACTGTCCTGCAAAGCAGCTTGCAAAGTGATGACAACGCCGCACAGATCACACGCTGAATGGGAGCTGTGTGGGGAACCGTGAAGAAATTGATAGTGTCTAAACTTGTGACACTCCCAAAAATACTTAGTTGAACAAGTTTGGCATGAACTTAAACAGAGAGATGATGGTAAAGGGTTGAGGTTCTTTTTTCTTATAATACCTTTTTTGTCAGTGAGGTTTAAAGCAAACAGTTCGCCACCATCTCACTGTGTAATTGCTTCCATTTTGTTTAGGCAGTTTAACCTCACTTTAACCCCTCCGACTACTGTTCAAGACGAAACAAAATTACTTTGATGATCTTAGGCCAGCAATAATAATAAACTCCACTGGTGTTGTAAACCTCTTTGTGCTAAGGACAGAGAGAGTGATTACTCCTCCAAACTGTTTGTGCTGTGTGATTGATAGTGACCAGTTGAAATTCCCCCGGCTTCTCCCCATGTACCTCCATGCAAGAGTGATTTAATCCACCGGTACTTGGGAGGAGTTTACCTCAAGGCATGGTGAGGGTTCAAAGGCACAGTGAAGAATGGCTTTCTGTAGAGAAGGTCTGGGGGCAGAGCCTTCTGAAACTTGCAGCATCTTTGCTGGTATGACAATCTAAGAGTTGGATCCTCAGCTAGCATAAATAACTTCAATGAAGATGCATTAGTTTTATTGCCAAAGTATATTAGTTTTATCAAAGCTTGTTCTGGGGTGCTGTTAGCTGTACAAAAGCAAAGCTGTCCCATTCAAATTATCTCATCATTTTTGGCTGCTGACAGATCCAAAGCATCTCCAGACCACTCAAACTCTATCACCACTTGAACCATCCATACCTGCCATTCCAGTGTGACAGCATGCCCTGCAATTACCACAAAGTGCAGAAGTCTAGGAGAAAGACATGCTGTGGCAAGAGAAGTCTTTTAAAAATATGCAGAGTAAACACATTGTGCAGTTAAATTGATCTGATTTGCATTCACAAATGAGGTACGGTGAATGCAATTACACAGTGGCCACAGACTAAAGGTTAAATGTCACGATTTTTAATTACAAACACATTACCTGCCAGCAAACCAGCACCAGTGTGTGGGTCTGGAAAGCCAGCCATTTAGTAAAGCTTAAAAATCCTCAAACTGACCACAGATGTGTGTGCATGGGAGTGAAGAGAAGGGAGGAGTGAGGGCCATGTTACATCAAGTTTCCTGTGTCTGAAAACATATTATTAGTGACATTGTGTGATGAGACTGAAGTTTCCAAAGTAAAATCCCATTAATATTAGTGCTACAGATGATCCAAATTTTTATTTCAGTGTATTTCAAAACCAGAGATAGGTAGGTTTCGTTTCAAAGTTTTCTGCCATTCTGAGGGCTTGTTTTCTGCTGCAAGATAAATCCACTGCTTTAAAGTACGAACAGTTGTAAGTTTTAAGATGAAAGAAACATGCAAGAATTTTTCATAGACTACAGTATTCACTTAAAAAAATTTGTCTGTCTCCTGTATTTATTAGGGATACCTAGTAAACAGATCTACCAACATATAAACCATTTAGAACAATGTGGAAAAATACTCATACTCTCACTGCTGATGGATCCACATTGCCCCTGTGAGTGGCTGATTTGGGGATCAGCCTATTGTGGGCTGACTTATATTAGTTAATGAGGCTTTAGCTCTGCACAGTTGCTTCTGCTGAATCATTTTGATCACAGATAAATTTCAGTTTACTCCTAAAAATGTACTCAGAGACTCATTAAA
>VXAV01009052.1:23625-55915 GCA_013399715.1 Alectura lathami | reverse complement strand
ATTTAATGCACATACTGGGTTTCAAATGGTCTCTAAAGAAGCTCTCATAAAACTATACACAAAGGCTTAGGTACTGGTTTGCTTTATATTCATGTTCATACAGAAGAATATACAACAAGAACTTGGGTATTCTCTAGCTATCTGAAATCATATTTCATTTTAAATATTTCCATGTGTTTATGAATCTGAAATCTTTTTTATGCACACAGCCTTGATATATTCCTTCTTTGAAGTGACTAGGCAAAAGGAATGGAAAAAAAAAAAAAAAAAAAAAAAAGCAACACCAGAACAACAATGTTGAGCCTTTAACTGCAGAATATGTTAGGAAACAGTTATATCTCCAGGGAAGTTAGATAGTGGGAAGGTACTGCACAGCAGACACAGCAATGACATGCAATACGTTCTCATTCCTCCTATAGTACCTCAGATGAGAAATCTTGATCTCTTTACTCAGGTAGGTAAAAGCTTAATTGAATGACCCATCCTCATGACATAAGGTGATACTCGTTTAGAGTTAAAATGACAACCTGTGCCAGTCTGATTTACAGAATGACTTGGATGTCATTCTTTGAGAATGTCTGAGAAAGGAGGCACTCAGACTGGCTTGAAGTCCTGGTTTTTTGAAAATTCATCACATACCACACCTAGTACACTTGGAGTCGGTCACATCCTAGGCCAATTCTTTTTTTTTTCCCCTACTTCTGATAAGTCCACAAGACAAGAAGTACGATGGAAACATCACAGACCACATTCTGGTGCTATAAATCAGAGTAGTTCCATATACCTCAATGGAGCTAAGTCAGCTTACGCAAACGGGGTGCCTTCATTTCTGCTGTTGCAAAAGGGAGCGGGGAGCACATGTACTTAATTCTACATCCGGACTTGTGGATCTGTCTCCAGTACATCTGACAGCACTCTTGATAAGTTAAAGGTTTTGTGAGTCGTGGTTAGTTATAGATCAAGTATCCAAAAGCCTCCCTGCCTAGAGGGAGGCATTAGGAAGGCTATGGGTATAATGCCTGACTGTAGAGTGTAACAAAGACTCAGCTGGGAAATGGATGCTCCCACTCAAACATTGCTGATGGCTTCATTTTGCAAGATGTCAAAGTAGTGGAGGAAGTGTGGCTTCACCAACAAAAGAAAGCAGGATTTCCCATCTGGTAATTTGTCAAAAAGGCACAAGAAGTTTTCTTGCATTCAATTTGCCCCCAAGTCTTTGCAGCAAAATTCTTTTACTCCTTCAACAGACAAATCAGGCACATTGAAAAGTTGAATCAGTTAGGATTTTTAAAGAAATAGTTCAGAAATAACGGAAAAATTTTGTTTTTAGGGTTAGAAAAATGTGTGTTTTGGTCATACTTCCATGCGACCAGTGGAGTTATAGTAATAGGGGTTAATTTGGCATGTTTAGCCAACACTTCATTAAAATGATTTTTCCTATATCTAATCCTCTAACCATCCCCTTTGACTTTGTAGGGTAAGAAAATAGGAGCTGGTGTTACTGACATCACAGATTTTCTTTTAAGCAAATGGCAGAAAATTTAATTTCACTTCTAATGTACTATGCAATAACCACAAAGTGTTATCTTGTTTACTAAGCAAAGGTTGACATTTGGAATCTAGATGTGACCCCCGCAGTCCAATCATAGAAATCCCACCCAGCTGCCGAACTCAGCACCCTGCTGCCAGAGGCAAGCAGAAATTTGTCTTAATGTGACAGTAGGTGACTGACAGATTCCCTGGGTGATGTTCTTAATCACTAAGAAAAAGATACATGAACAAGGGCGACTGTTCCCAATGGTTTTGTAGGAGCCTTTGTGAAGCCAGCTCTGGAGGTAGTTAGCATACAATATTTACTTCAGAAATCAAAATAGGAATATTTGGTTTCAAAATCTTACAGTTCTAAAAGTTATCATGCTTCAATAATTTATGAAGAAATACTTATACAGGAAAAAAGTACATTTGCTGCTGGGAAAATGCAGAAATGCACAGCAAGCTACCAAGCACTAGAGGAGATCCTTGGGGTCAACATCTACCACCCTGAGGTTTGCAGTCATTGAATTCATACAACACTTTTAGAAACTAGTCAATCAATCTTAAAATTTTTTGGAGTACTTGTCCCCTAATTATTTTTATTTCTATTTTTCCATTTTTATTCTATTCGGTATGTCACTCCTGTTTAGATGGTAAATTCCAAGCAAAAAGAATTTAAGATAATACTATTACTTTTACTGAATTTTAAGAGGTAGTCTGGTGGGATTGCGATTTCTGAAAACTGACATCAATTTAATAGGGAAAAATATATTTAAAATATTGTGTATACTTCAATAAAATTTCCACTGCAGAAGTCCTATTAGGAACTAGAATCAGGGACAGAATAAGAGATTATTTCTAAGCACTTATCTAGTCTGAATATACAGTACACTGACATCCTATTTCTTCAGCTGGCTACATAAAAGTCATAACAGACTACATCACTCCATGCGGATGTGTTTCCTTTCCAAAAAAAGCAGGGCAGGGAAGGAAATGCACAAGTCTCACCTTTGCATGACTCAGATGGTTTATACAGAGACTATATCAACTTCGCCTGTCTAGGTTTTTCTAACAATATCCAGTAAAATTCCAATGAGCATCTAAGTCACTACTTAAATGTTACTTATAAAATAGGTCTAGGCATGAGGGACCAGACTCTAGCCATACTTAAAGTTTTCTGATTATCCTTAAAAAAGTCTTCAGTCAGATAGGTTTGTAAGTGTTTATTTTCTGGTAATAGAAATATTTTGTGTTCCTAAGAACCTTGAGGAGTCCTTCAAATTTTTTCCTAAGATTTGTATTGCATTTTTCTGAATTATGCTTTGAAAAAAAGCAAAGCTACTGATTACACCTAAGGGTCTCAAGTTGGAGTGTGATTTGTTGCTTTATACGAGGCTGCACCATCCATAAAACAACAAGTAGGTAAACAGAGACTAACTTTTACAAGTCTCAATATTTTGTATTGGCATTGTGTCTGTTTCACTGTAAAATGTGACCATAAACTGCACACACCCTAGGTGTAGAGTGTGAAATTTAGTCCTTTAGCTTCCTCAAGTATTCATTCAAATTTTGCTTTCAAAGTTATATTGGCATTACAGATTGGTAATTAGGTGATGATGATGATTTATCTTTATGGTTTAGAAATATCTGCCTGTTAAAAGTGTTCATCAGAAAAATATAAAAATGAGGACTTCCATTTTATGCTTTGGAATTGTTGACATTTTCATGATTTGAAATGAATGGTTCCTTGAGTTTACTCAAGATTAAATCCCACTTCAAAAGTTAGTTTTCTACAAATAAATAAAAGCAAACCTTTTAAGAAGTCAAAATTTGTTTAAATTAAACACAACAGAAACATCCAAATATACTTGATTTATCCACATGGACAACTAATATGAAATTCTAAATGTATTAGCCCAAAGATTTTACCCAAGCCTAGAGCAGAAAAATCTGTCTTAACTATTGCTTGATGTAAGAAAAATTTATTACTACAGGTGTATTAATTCAGCCCACTGTGAACTGTAGAATTCTTACCATTGACAGTATGCAAAACTTTTCAAGGTATTTCACTCCAGCAAGACCTTTAAATCCTGCCCCAGCAATGCTTACTTGAACCATTCACCTGAGTTCCTCCAGACCACAAGCTGCCATTCCACTGTATTGGTGGCAATTAGCACAGTCAGTCTCTCACCCCTCACAAATATCTCTATGTTTATTGAAGGCAGTTGGTGGTAAAAGTCTGAGCAACTTAATTCAGGTGGCAGACACCCACTAGCTGCTTGGCCAGCAATGTAAAACTGCAGACTCCAGGCTCTGTCACCTGTCCCCATCACTGTGCCGGCTGCAAAGATCTGCAGCAGACTAGCTGGGGGACTCAGCTGGCCCTTATGCTGTGAGGGTTAGAAAGGAAATGGGGACACAAGATGGATAGATGAGGTAATTTGACTGTAATCCTAGATTTCAAGAGACAAAGCAGTTCAGAGAAGGTGATGGAATGGTGTCAAGGTTTTTGTGGGAAAATATGAAAATTGAGGAGAGGATAGGAGAGATGGTCTTCCTCCTCCTACACACATGTGGTCCAAAAACTTGACAAGAATCATGGCCTTCTGCCAGTAGGAATGGCAGGAGCTCCTGTGTTAATCTGTACTGTGCTATTGCAGACTCCTGAATTCACACAGCAGATTTGTTCCTTTTCTCCTATGGAGGTGTGCTAACTAATCCTTCACTCTTGCTGCCACTGATCTTACACCTGAAAAGCTTATTCTCAAGAGAAATAGAAACAGTTTCACCCGTTCCAATTCTCCTAAACTGTTTATTCCTAGAGGCAAAATAATCAATTAGCACACCTGCAGAAAGTGAGCATGGAGCAGAGGAAAGCCAGCAGGGAAACTCCCTGCAGCCACAGCTGTGTGTGCTGCCCCTGGAGCATGCCCAGTGCCTAATGGCACATTAGGTCGGCATTGATCTCAGTCAGTTTATGAGGTCTGTTACAAAATTGAATAATTTGCTGTTGAAGCCCATGGAGCAGAAATTGCTACTTCTAAGCTAATCCATTTTCAAATTAGCTTCCAAGTGTGACTGATGACCTCACTGCAAATCAGTTTACCTAATTGCTAACACTTGCTAAGGGAAGAAGAATCAATTTTTATCTCTCTCTTTTTTTCTTTTTCTCTATTTTTCTTAATTTTTAAAATTTCTCACAGCTTCCATTCACACTGCTCTAACTGGGAAGATTTTTTTTATTGTTATTAAAAAACTATGATTGCTTGATTATCTACTCCTATTTAGAGGCCAAGAAGTGTAAAGAGAAATCAATGACTGTCAGTGCCTCACTGACTATAGAGCTGATAATGTGTGCTCATTTTTTGGCGCAAATTTCATAAATTATTACTCAGCATATATATTGGAACAAGATACAGAGTTTTCTACTAAAATAGACTCTCTTTCTTGGTCATTGCACATAATTACAGGCAGTTCTTTTTCCAGCTGGTAGTTGAAAAGACAAATCTTAATAAGAGAATAGGCACAACAGCTCATGGAAAGGGAAGACTTGATGTCCAAGTGATTTTTAAAAGTGGGTAGCAGAAGCAATCACAAGGTGCCTCATAAATCAGTTCTAGTTGACTTTCATTATGAGAGGTGGAGGTATTTTTTATGTTCACAGAAGATTATACTTCATGCTTTATGCAAGCATGCTTCAGACTGAAGAGCAGAAAAGAGATTCAAGGCAATAGATACACATAAATCATATTTTAGAACAACATCAGACCTGCATCAAATTACAGGGACCTTTACTGGGATAGATCAGTATCTCTATTTGAAACCTCCCCAAATCTGGTGGCATCAAGTTTCAACTAGATACCTCTTTTGAGATAACTGATGCATTTATACATAACATATTGTATATGATAGGACAGATTGTATAGAAATGTACAAAAACATCTAGCTCTTATTTGAGTACCACAGAATCGTATCTCTATTTTTGATTGCATTATGAAGCTAGTAAAATTAAGAAATGTTACAAAAGAACAAAAAGTAGTGGAAAAAGTCACTAACACTGTATTGGTAAAAGAATCATACAGACCTGTCCAAAAATCATGCAGACTATCCAAGCTGTTCTTCAAAGCAGTCAGCACAAATTAAGCAACTATTAAGTTCATCCCACACTGCCACAAAATAGAAGGCAGTGAAAAAAGGGTCTCTGTGCAACTGAGTAAGGGATAGCCCAGATTTCCAGTTTGCTGTGTCAGCTGGCTTAGAAGCAAATCTGCATTTCCTCCTGGAGAGATACAGATGTACTTTTTTTTTTTTTTTTTTTTTTTTTTTAAATAACAAAATAGCCAATATGTTTCTAAATGTGATTATCGTAACCACATATAACTTGTTGTACAACTATGCTCAGCTTCGTAGGTAGGGCAGAAAGCCAGAAAATGTGGTGAACATATCCTCTTGCCCAACCCCTTGACCTACTGGTGTGATGTTTATCTTCATGCTGACATTCCTAAAAATCTATATTTCCCCCTTGAATCAAGCTACCAAATATTGAGAACAGGGTAGAAAAAATGTTCTTCTGGCATTTTAGAAACAATTTTTCATCGCATAAACTGCATTACTTTGCTTTCCTTTGTAAGCCTCTCTCTTCGCTGAGTCCCCATTTTCTTTCTGACTGCATGAGCCTTTGCAGTCTTGGTTATATGTAAAAAAACAATCCCAAAGAAACGTTGTGGCTTGTGGTTTCAAATGTCAGTTTTACTATGTCCCTGAAGTTTAGACATGAATGACATAGTGACCTTTGAAGTAGCATTGTCCTGGGACGTAGCAGAGATTTTCTATTAGAGTGAGGTGTGCCTTTAACTGAAGAGGAATGTTCAGATAGACTGATTTGTATGTGGCCTCTGGCTAGGCTAAAAGTATAGCTTTCCTCTCTCTTAGGCCTAATTCCTAGCATAGGAATGTAGAGACTGAAGGAAACAATAGGGAGATAAATCTAGCTGTTCTTCTCAGCAACTTTACATAAATTTAAGCTATACTTTCAAACATATACTTCATCCTTTAGTTATTTTATCCATTTTGGCTTGTTTCTATTCTGTCATTAAAATATACTATGCTATTCTGAAATTTAGATGAATTGATTTTTTTTTTTTTTAAATTTTTCTTGGGGGAAATATTTTGTGAAAGCTCTAAAGTAATAGGATAATGTATAGTTTATTTGCTTAGGAGTTCACTAATTAGTATTAGCAAGCAGCTCAGATTCCAAAATATTTGGCCCCCTACTGAAACAAACAGAAGTGCTAGAGGAACAAAAATACACTAGTGACCTCAGAGCAATCTTTAATATTCTTAAGCGTTGCTTCCAAGCACTAAGTCTTTTGAAGTGGTGTCTAGCTATTTTTCTATGATATCTAGTGATAAGCTCTATTCTTTATTTATCTAAGCAGAGATTCTCCTTCATTGAATCTCATAATATTAAGGAAGCTAATTAACTAATTATAAAAGATACTAGCCACCAGACCCACAAAACCAAACTCATCTGCTATTAAGAATGCTCAGTGTCATTGCAATTTTCCCATCTCATTTCAAAGAGTCTTCAGAAATGACAATTTGTCAATGTTCTTGTAAATTTAGCTCTCTGGTAGGATCTCCAATAAAGTAACCAAATGCGGCCAATGAATGATCAGGAAGTAGGATATCATCAGATACACTAAGGACTTGCAATTGCATTCCATCAAGCACAAATGACTGTGGTTGTACATCTAGTTACCATTTTTCTTTATCTATTTCTCAAATGCTGGCCAAAAAAAAAAAAATCATAAGGCCCAAAACTGCTGCGCAGCCATGTGACCTAAACAATCAGAGTTATGGAAAACAGTGAAGCTCAGCTGAAACAAGGAGAAAAGCAACAAAATAAGGAACGACAGAAAAAATGAGGAACCCCTGGATCCCAGGGATCATCCCACAGGATCATCCTAGTTCAAAAGCAGTCCTGCTCATCCACGGTGTCATGCAGGGAAATGATTTGGTGACATTTCTTCTCACAATCTCAATGCTCTCCAAAATAATGTTCTTCCACCAGTTCCTTTATACGAAGAAAGATAATAAGGAAACTGAATATTTTCAAATAAGTGAAACTACTACTTTCCCAGATGAATGTATAATAACCTCTGTTAGAAGACTGAGTTTTAATGATCTGGATTTTCAAAGAAAAATTTAGAAACAAAAACAATTAAAAAAGAAAAAAAAAACTTTACACCCTTCAATCACTCTAAATGGTAAAAAAGTGAATGTAATGCATGCTAACTTTAAAGCTTTTATTCTCCTACAATCATAGAATCATAGAATGGCTTGGGTTGGAAGGAACCTCAGAGATCATCTAGTTCCAACCCCCCTGCCATGGACAGGGCTGCCAGCCACTAGCTCACTGGATCAAACTGCCCAGGAACCCATCCAGCCTGGCCTTGAACACAGCCAGGGATGGGGCAGCCACAGCTTCTCTGGGCAGCCTGTGCCAGCGCCTCACCACTCTCTCAGGGAAGAATTTCTTCCTGATGTCCAACCTAAACCTCCCCTCTTTCAGTTTTAGCCCATTCCCCCTTGTCCTAACATTATCCACCCGTTCAAACAGTCGGTCCCCCTCCTGCCTGTAAGCTCCTTTCAAGTATTGGAAGGCCTCAATG
The DNA here is from genome assembly GCA_013399715.1 of Alectura lathami. Lineage (NCBI taxonomy): Eukaryota > Metazoa > Chordata > Aves > Galliformes > Megapodiidae > Alectura > Alectura lathami. The sequence continues at coordinate 47,708 of VXAV01009052.1, read as the reverse complement.
AGGTCTCCCCGGAGCCTTCTCTTTTCCAAGCTGAACAGTCCCGACTCCCTCAACCTTTCCTCACAGGAGAGGTGCTCCAGCCCTCTGATCATTTTGGTGGCCCTCCTCTGGACCCGCTCCAACAGCTCCACATCCCCTCTGTACTGGGGGCCCCAGGCCTGGACACAGTACTCCAGGTGAGGCCTTACAAGGGCAGAGTAGAGGGGGACGATCACCTCCCTCTCCCTGCTGGCCACCCCTCTCTTGATGCAGCCCAGGATGCCATTGGCCTTCCTGGCTGCAAGAGCGCACTGCCGGCTCATGGCCAGCTTTTCGTCGATCACAATGCCCAAGTCCTTCTCCGCAGGGCTGCTCTCAAGGAGTTCTTCTCCCAGTCTGTACACACACCTGGGATTGCCCCGACCCAAGTGCAACACCTTGCCCTTGGCCTTGTTGAACCTCATCAGGTTCTCGTGGGCCCACTTTTCCAGACTGTCCAGGTCCCTCTGGATGGCATCCCTTCCTTCAGGGGTATCAACTGCACCACTCAGCTTGGTGTCATCAGCAAACTTGCTGAGGGTGCACTCGATCCCACAGTCTAAGTCGTTGATAAAGATGTTGAAGAGCACCGGTCCCAAGACGGACCCATGGGGGACACCGCTCGTGACCAGCCTCCACCTGGACATAGAGCCATTGACTACAACCCTTTGGCTGCGACCCTCCAGCCAGTTCTTTATCCAAAGAATATTCCACCCACCAAGCCTGTATTTCTCAGAGCTGTTGTCATTTCTGTACAAGCTGTCCATTAGAGATGAAACCATATCTGCTTGAACTTCAAATCAAGGCTCATATCTGGCAGAAACTACAGAATGAGTGTAAAGATTTTTTCCTGTTAAGGCACTATCTAACTATTGACAGATTTTATAATCACATCATGATTCTGTACTTCATCTTTCTGGAGTACAATCGTGCCAAGAAAAAAAGATTTATCTGCATATAACATGGACTTTATATCTGAACATTTGTAAAATGATATATTATCTACTACAGCTTTATAGGACAATACTAGTGTGCACTGAGAAAGTAAAACTACTGCTTAGAACAGTTTGAAAGAAATTAGAATTAATGGAGTTCAACATGCATCTCTTAAAAGTGTCTGAGATTATGTTTAATATTGCATTAAGTATAACAGAAAGTAAATGCAGACATATCTACATTACATTTTTTTCCTCTTTCAATAAATTATCATGAATGCACAAAAAAAAAAAAATACAGAGAGGAGAAACATAGTATCTACTGTACTGCTGTCATGACTGACATTTTAATTGGCTCACAACTATATGGGGACTGCAGTATGTTTAGACTTAATTTCCACATGTACAATACAGCCATTGCAGCAAGACTTTTCTACATCTGGGAATTAGTTTATTGCATTGCAACTGTTGCTCATCTGGTCTTCTGCTGTCTTTGCCATGAACATGAGTCTTGACAGAGAACCTTTGGCTGGACAGAATAGCTAGCAGATATTATTGTAGTCCCCCTAGGTATACTAGTTGAGAACACCTCTCTGTAAGCAGAGAGGAGCCCAAACAACAGTATTTGGTTTTGGAGCTAAATACTACAGGAATTGCAAACCTCGAGTACTTCTTCTGGTGTTGAGAAGGGAAAAGCAGTGGGGGAAATGTACAGTATGTACAGAAGCAGACACAAACAACAGCCATTGCCCAAGGACTGCTGTTTGCACTGCAGCTTTCAGGGCACAGCAAAGGCCATCTGCATTACAGCTGGTTGGGACTTTGCCAACAATGTTCTTTTTCTATCCAAAGATTGTGATTTGTCAGAACATATATTTTTTTTTTCTCTAGTGAAAACAAATAATTTTCAAGAACATTTTTATTTGAACCTTTTTGCAGATAGATCCATCACAGAATATCCCAAATGAGTACAACAAGATTGACTGTACTTTTACTTAGACAAAATATGAGTGCATAGAATTTATGTATGAGTGTTACGGTCCAGTGATGATAATTTATATAAGTGTGGAACAGCAACCAGAAAAGCTGTAATCTCTCCAAGGAAAAAGGGCACAAAGAGCACTATCTTTGATGGTACTTCACAAACAGGACTTTCCCCCATCTCCCTCTTGAGGGATTACCATGAACCAAAAAAAAAGAAAAAAAAAAAAAAAAAACATTGAAAACCATTTAAACTGCAGTCTCCTACATTCCTAGAGGTACTGAATCATTCTCTATAGAAACTTGGTTTTTTCCCTAACAAGCCAGAGGGACTCTAGCCTCTAGCCCGGTATTTAAGTATTTTCACAAAACTAAACAGTTGCAACAAAAACAGTGAAAAGAGAGTGAAAAGAGATTGATTTTACCCTAGGATTCAACCGAGACATGAGAGAAAAAGATTTTATTTTGCTTTTTAATCACAGGTGAGTGTCAAAACTATTGATTTATTCCAGGGCATTTACATCATATCATTATTACTAGGAAAACATCATTAAATTTTTTTCCCTATCCTATTTTTTTTTTTTTCTGTACACAATTTGATTTAATATGAGGAAGAAAATAAAATTTCCAGACTCTGAAATCTTTCAGAAACCAGAGTTCTAGTATTCTAGCCAGCCCATTTCCACACTGAGGCCAAATGCTTTCGTCATATTATTAGTTCAGTCTGCGCAAGAGGTTGTGGTTCTCTTGCTGAAGGAACTCTGCTATCAAATGTTGTGCCAGGAAATCTGACAAGTGCCCTCCCTCCTACTATGATATTTCGGACAGGGGAAGCACAGAGCAGAAGGCAGACTCTGTGGGTTTGGGAGAATGGCTTGCATAGCACTTACACTTTGTGGTATGGCTGGAAGGGGGAGAAAGTTGGAACATTTCAACAGTCCTTCTCTCTGTCTCTTGTAGCTTATAAAGGACAAGGACAAACCTATCAAAACTGGAAGAAAACAATGTCTTCACTTCCCTGACTTTTCTACCATCTTTGACCAAGGCAAATTCTAGTAGAATTTGACCAACAAATTCTAGTAGACCATACGTTACAGCCAGTGTTTGGGAACATACACAGGAAAAGTTTGGGAAGTACAGTAAAAACAAGTATTTCATGAGTGCTCAGTTTCACATGTTGTTTTAAATCACATTAAACTATATATGTTTTTTTCTTCTTCTTTTTGAAAAAAAAAAAACGTGAGGACTGTTTTTAATACTTCTTTCACCTTTCAGGTAAGTATATTAATAGTCACACTGACTACTGTGAACACAAGCATCAGCTCTTGGAAAGATGATTGAAGCCTTAATAAATTTGAAACCGTTTTCAATTAGTACACAGGAAATTTACTTTGTGAGCCATGACCTGTTTTATTAGTGCCCTGGAGGGCAATTTAGATTGGAAAAATCAGGAGATCATTGTCTGCCAAAAAAAGAAAACAGATACTTAGCTTTCATCTATAGTCTGGGATACAGCCATGAAAATGGGACTAAAATATTACTGAGTATCAAAAAATATTTCTCTTTATACATTGGGGTCAATCATAGTTCCAGAGTGTTGGAAATGACATCCATCCCTTCCTGAAGCATGTAGTTAACTTGGAAGTTTGCCACTTGCTGCTTTTACTTTAAAAAAAACCCTAAGTAAAACCCTTATTTTGAATTTCTGATAGGTACAATTATGATATGGGAACAGGTGCTCAAGAAAACAGAAGCCTCCCTAAAGTTTATCATATCTTTAGAACTTTAGTCACCTGAGTTTTCTGTTGAGTTTCATCATATACCCAATTTTCTATTTTCCTTCTCTTACTGCTCATATTCTCAACTAGCCAGGAATAAAAACTTGCATCAAAGGGATAGGATACAGAGAAAGTGGTAGAGGGAGGGACTCTTGCCAACCCATAATCCTTTCTAAAAACATGAACAATAAGATCAACTTTTATGATTACAGACTTCTGCCAATTGCAGTCGTGCCAGTAAGGTGAAGGACAGGGTACACTCAATGAAACAATTCCTAATATTTCTTTGCCTAATGCACACAAGCATCAACATCAAAAGTGTTCTTTGTGTGTTAACCCATCGTGATCTCATCCACCTCAATAAGGGCCACTTGCAGTGTAGTCTATAATTTTTCAGTATTTTTTAATCATAGCCGCGTCAGTGTCTTTCACACTTCAGCAAGCTCCTTCAAATGATGCCAGGCTCAGTTAGATTCAGCAGCACTAGACCATGGCTTAAACACTAAGGGCTAAATTATCATAACTATTTCATGGCTGTGCAAGGGAGTGAGAAGTCTCTCCTCCTTTTTTCCCCCCACTGTGTCTAACTCCAGGGGAAAAGGACAGAAATATGTGAAGATCCTTGTGCATCTTGGTGAGAAACAAAGTTATCCAAGAAAGGAGCTGAAGTTCTTTAGTCTTTTCATCAAAACATTTACTGCAAGGCTGTGTCTCTGAATGAATATTCATATCATCTTGCTTTAGGTTTCATTTGCACAGTGTATGCATTGCAATTAAGTAAAAGAGACTGCTCTAGAGAATATTTTAGGGTATCTAAATAAAATCAGCACTCAAAGCCAATCCTTGTGAGAAGAACCTATATGAATAGTGATCATAAATACTTCAGACTTTACACAAGCAAAAATTACCCCATAATTTCTGTAACAATGGCAACATTAAGAATTCCATGGCACTCAGTAGTGAATCTTCAGGTATACACAGGTTTCATGAGGGTATTAAAAGTCTCATGGTTTTCCTTTCCCATTTGAAACTCCCACCTTCAAAGTTTTTGCTTCCCAAATGAACCATAGGTGCAGTATCTGAGTTCTTACACCTGAAACTATTTGAGACATGCAAATATCCATCAGAGTGCTTAACTTGCAAGAGCAAACTATTGAAGACATTGTTTTCTCCTGAACAAAAAGCCTGCCAGGTATGAAAACAGCATTTTCACTGTGACTGTAGTTGTAAACCAGAGCTGTACTATCCTTACTGCCCATGCATCACAAATCCATACTCTGGCCACATCCTGACTCTGAGGCAGTCTTTACATAGTTTGCAGGAGGGAAGGAAACTGGCATGCCCATCAACTGAAATTCCCCAAAGAAAAGCAAAATATGCAAAAGTAATCCTGCTCTTCCAAGTCTCACATTTGAAAGCAAGCATGACAATGTCAGATCATGTAGAGGACCAGAACAGTAAGGCACAAAAAAACCTGCATTTATGCCTTAATATAGACATGGTGTCCATCTGTGTACATCAAATCAGCTGTGGACTCATAGCTGAGATTTAACTAGCAAGTTAATCAAACCTAATATTCAAATCCTGTGTATAAATTTCAAATAGTTAGGACAAAGCAAAGTAGTTTCACACAGAGTGGAGGTAACATAATTAAATATACATTAGTTGTTTTTTTTAAAAAAAAAAACTTACCTCACACAACAAGAAGTACTTAACTGTCAAAGTAAGATGATCCAGTTTTGTTGATGTCTCTTTTGATACTCCTAAATGAAAACAATTTTAAATTTGAAAAATAAAATTAATTTAGAGATAAAACATAAAAGCTTACCAACATGTTTTAAAAATAAATGAGATCATAATCGACTANATAAAACATAAAAGCTTACCAACATGTTTTAAAAATAAATGAGACCATAATCGACTACCAGAACATTGCTTTAAAATATTCAAAGCCTTGTCTATATAACAGGGAACATTCTAAATTCACTACGATTTGGGAAAGCGTATGGCAGGGGGTTTGTGATGAAACACAGTTGTATCGCCCTTGTATAAAATATCAATCTTTCTGCTGTAATGAAATGAAGTCATTTTGGTTTGCAACTGCAGTTTGNCCTAGCCATAAGACATTGAACCAAATTAGTTTCAATTTTTGAAACATTATAGCACGGTTTTGCTTTGGCCCACTCAGTTAATCTTGTATAGGAAAAGGCAAAGGGGGGAGGAATGGCTGTTTGGAGAGAGGACATGCAGTTTTGTAGCAGTGTATGAATAATATACAGCACAGGTGTGGAGCATTGTGTGTATAACTGTACGGAAAAAAAAACAGAAAGTGAAAGCACGTGCCAGGGAACCTGATCTGACATTAGCTGGAGTGCTGTAACACAAATGTCAGGATGTCCATACCTAGGAGCTAAACAGAACTATGCACATTTTCTCCTCACGGGTCTACTCAGACACATATATGGGAATTCCCAAAGGCTAACTGCAGCCAAGAAATGTTGATCAGAAAGCCAAGTTCATATTGGAGTAGCTCAGAGCACCGAACTCCAGACTTTAGCTCCAAAAGAGCCTCACTTCCTTCACTGGATAAACTCAGATAATTTGCCTTCCTATGCTAACTTCAGACTGTGTGATTGTCTCTTCATCTACTTTGCTCTTTTTTTTATTTTTTTTTCCCCTCCATTTTCTTTCCTGGAAACCTGCAAGAAAAATATATAAGTCTTTGTACAACTCATTAAAGAGAACATTGTTCACAGAAATGGACCTTCCAGGCACTGGTGCATAACTTCCACTGGCAATATAACAAACTTACCACTACCTGGTGCATATCACACGAGNGTCCTGAGGGAGAGGCACACGAGTACAGCCATCCTGGGCTGCACTTTCCTGCTCTAGGATGTTGAGCATGCTCTACATCAAGAGGCACTAAAGAGTGAAGAGGTTGGGGATGGGAAGAGAAGAAGCTACATACAGCATTTTCAGTTCCCTCTGTATGGAATTCATCCTTGAAAGATCAAGTCCAAATGGAACTAAGATGAGGTTGACCTACAGTTGGTTCATTTTACTGAACATCTCAAATGAAAGATCTCTGTTTGAAATACATGTACTGTGATGGTTAACGCTGTTAAATTTGTTGCAGCAGATGCTATGGGATCCTACAGATTTAAAGAATACTTCTTGTGTTTCTATATGTTCTTGCACAATGCCTAACATTCCTCAGAAAATCAGTTAGTAACATTCTCATGTAAAATTACATTATTATTATATGCTTGTTGCATATGAGTATAACTAAAGAAAAAAGTTTATATATTTGAATCATGATTTAGTTTTATTGAAGTACTTAGGCTTTGTAAATGGGATTGACATAGGATGAACTATTGTAAATAATTTTTTTGAAATAAGAAAAACAAAAGAGAATAAGGCTTCTTTTCTTACAGAAACTTATTACAAAATGTTTGCTGAAAGATAATACAGTATTTAGTTATAAAGAAATGGCAGACAAAACCCCATTCAGTGGAAGAAATCAGTGTTATGTACTTGCCCACGTCACCTGTTAAACAAAAGCTACCATGAACAGTTAAAGTAATTAGGGAAAAAGAAGCTTTAATATCTCAAAAATACAAGAGTTGATCTTTTGTAACCAAAATTGTCAATGACTTAAGATTAATAAATTACTTTATCTGCTGAAGGGAACAGTGTTCATAAGGTTCCTACATCACCCACTCCTAAAACATACAACAGCTGCTGTCTGATTTGCTCTCTAGGGATATTCTCCCTTCCCCCATTCTTATTCTTAATTTTAGGAAAAATTCAGACCCTATGCTGTCATGTTAAAACCTGAACAAAGCACAGGTAAGTAATTAGAAGACATTTGCATCACTTCAACAAGTTATGAAAGCAAGACCCAAAGTTTGTACAAACCTACTGAATATAATCAAGGTAGGTCTGCAGAAGCTAATATAATTCATAATAAAAACAAAGACAGAGTTCATACGAGATACAAATTTTCTTAATCAACTATTTGGGAAAATAACTGATAGTTTTCTAAGAATATCAAAAAGGTTAGGGTTCCAACAAGTTAGTAATCACTACACTAGCCCTGTGAACATCCTGCTAGGCCAGTACTCTCTGGACTACCAATTAAACAAATTTTGTTTTAAACACTAAATCTGAAGTTTCTCTATTTCCTGTGATGTGTATGCACATCACTAAACCATAGCCTTTAATATACAACAGCTGAAGAAAGCATATTCTTCTTAATTATAGAAGAACAAGTGTTATTAAAATATTGTTATCATGATGTTTCTGTTAAATTTCTGTCAACACTTACCAGAGATACAGCAGAAGCTGTATATTTACAGTTTTATCATCTGGACAGAACAGCATTCTGCATCTGTCACAAAGTTTCTAATTAAAACTGTTTTAAAGAGATTAAGCTTTTCAGCATCAGATGTAGGAAAGATTCAGAATTGATTTCTGAACTATAAAAACATATATTGCATGACTTAATGTCAAGGGGGAGTTTGTTTGTTTGTTTTTGCTTTTTGTAAGCTAACTTTCTAGAATCACAAAAAATACACTTACAAAAATAATAAAATAAAAAAATGAAAAAAAAGAGAAGGCTTTAAGATTCTCAAGAGGGGCATCAAAAGTTTAAGCACCCAGCGTTATTAATCCCTTCTGAAATTCCTACTGCAGGTGCATGCATTTTTTTCTTATGCATATGAAGCCCATTCCAAACTTTTACAGTAATGAGTGGAATGAGAGCCACTGATTTTAAACGTTGTTACTTGTCTGCCTTTCTAGACAAGAAGGCACTAACAGCATTCCTGTACCTCTTTCAGACATTTTCCTAAGCAAATGTTTTACGGCTCAAACACGGTGACTTGAAGATCAACCCACCCACTTGCACATTCACACACATGTAGAAAGGAAACCTAACATTCCTTAGCAAATAACTTGTAGGATCCGCACTGATTTTTCTTGTAGACTGCTCCCACTAATTCAGAGCCAATCACAGGAGCCAAACTACCTCCTGTTCGTTTTTTTTTTTACAGCTGAGGTTTCTCAGTATTTTATAGGCACCATTTGACCCCTTTCCAGCTGGCTCGGATAATCGAACATGGGCAGCTGAGTCCAGCCCTACCTCCTTGCTCCCTGAACAACTGCTATTGAAAAGTGCAGACCACCCTGTTACGCGTCCTATGGTTAAAACAGCAAAAATATTAATAGGAAAATCTGTTTTGAGGATATGATTGTATTCACATGTAAGTCCAATTTAGAAATAAAACCTTGAACTACAAGCTTTTGCGGACCCACAACAATTTTAAATTAAGCAGATATTTCACGTACACTTTACTATGTTAGCTTTGTCAGTGGAAACATCCACATACTTGAAATAAATTCAGATTCAGCAACTCTTCATGTATCCAATATATAATGCATTTTTCTCTCTCTTTTTCTTTTTTTTTTTTTTTTTTTTTTAACTCTATGCTCATTATACATTATATGCAATACATGATAAAAAAGTCTTAGTGATAGGTAGCAAAAGATCCCATAAGTACACATTGTCTGTGCACTAAGCTCAAGATGACAGAGGACACTCCAGAATGAGGGCTTATATCTTTCTCCTTGGGTTGAGGATGTCCAAATCTATGCCACCAGCAGTGAGTGGCTTCCTGAGTTGAGGGATAAAGTGAGAGAAGGAAGACTAAGTTTGTGACATAGTCATAGATTCCTGAGAAAAGCAGAGAGCAAACACACAAAGCAATAAAAAAGGAGGTTGTTCCAGCTAACCTAGGAATGCCAGTACTGACTGGGAACGGGAATTTGATCTAAAAGATGTAGTGCAGAGATTTCAATGATCTTGTTACCTGCACCTAAGATCTCTGAGCTTCCTCTGGGTCATGAGGTTTTGGAGATTTTTTTTTCATCACTCTAAGAAAATGTTGGGACAGGCTTATCCTGAAACTATGCCTGCTATGCCTGACTCGAGTCCTATCAAAGCATCTCATCGAGTATACAAAGCTAGATATGTGAGTGAATAATTTTCAGAAAGATATTTGTCATTGACATTAAATATCAATATTTGCATAAGAAAGTAGTTCTAAGCAGTGAATTTTGTCTTTGCCTCACAGCTAGGACTGTTTGTCACAAAGCCTTGAGATAAGGTGGCACCAGGATTTAAATGCAACATAAAACATATTTTTGTGTTCTGCAGAGATAAATCTCATGCTAGCCATAATAATTTTATGATGAGTGATAAAATTTGAGAGCACAGTATTCTTTTAGTGGATAAATGGTATAAGTTATTGTAAACATCATTTTTACTCCCCAAATTATCTCCAAAGTTACCTTTGTAACTTTTCAAAAAGTGACTCACAGACAGGCAAAGCTTCTGCTTGTGTTTGGATAAAGTACATTCAGTTCTTGTCATTTGTGTTTAATTGTTTCCAGTAGTCACAAAGATTCTCAGAAGCTATATTAAACATATTACTGTGTGTGTGCATAAAATTTTGGAATACCACCAGCAGGGAGAGAGATGTAGAAACATTTCACTGTCTTTGAAATTATTGGTGAAAATGAACACAGGCATTTTCAGAATTGGCCTTATTAATGAAAGCCTTTCCTGGCTGGTACATATAAGGGCAAACACATTATTCCCAATGAGAAACAGCTTTGGAAAAGTGAAGGGGAAAACATCATGGGTGGTCTTCTAAGAAGAAAAAAAAAAAAAAACAAAAATGAAGTTTTATATTCTAGCTGCATTAAAATAAAAGGTAGCTGATGGCTACCTTTGGGGCCCAAAGGTCTGAAAGCAAGGTGCCGTGTTTGAATCCAATGGGACCTTTATTGTATCATCTCCAGGCTGTTGTGGGGAAATACTATAAATTTCCGAAATCCACTCCAAAGTGAACATAATGATAAAAGGTTTTGTTCCCTGTACTGCTAAAGCAAGAATGCTGTGAAAGCAGGGAATAATTGAAATATTCTTGTATCAGTAGGGACTAAATTGACTGTAATGGGCTTTAGAAGTTGCATTTATCCCTGAGCAGAGTTCTCCAAGATATTTGATATTAAATCATTCTGGCATTAGCAGGAGCCCAGACTTACTCTTGATCACTTTAGTGTGTTGCAGTATCTGGTACCCTTTGCCTGATCCATATTTTTAAACTGTTTGCCTCTGCTGTCTGTCATCCATGCACTACTGTTTTGCCTGTATCTTTTCTATACAGATATATATCCATTTCAGTTGATTTTAAAATGGAGGGATTACATTTTCTGGCATTTGGTAGTGAAATAGTTCCATGAGTAACAGAGTCATCTTCTCATCCAAGTTTGAATTTCACTCTATTTGAATACCCAAGCAAATGATGGAATTTGGAGGAAAAAAAAAATAGTACAAATCTTCTGCTAGTGCATATTATAGATTTTAACAGAATACAGGGTAGTTTCTAAACTGACAGCTTTGACTGGCTCTACTTGAGTTTTTCAACAATTTTTTTATGTTGTCATTAGACAAATCATTTATCATGATAAATATCCTGTTCTGATCTTTTTTAGTTTGTGCCTTCCAAATAAAATTCCAAGAAGTGAAGTAGCTACATTTCTTCCAAATGCAAAATTGCTTATGATATTTCTGATCACCCTGTGATAAAGGTTCTAGCATGATGACAGAGATGTAATTACAGATAAAACTGTAGATTAACATAATGTAATGCTATAGGTATTTGACTTCTAGCAAAGGCAACAAATGAATTCATCTCCCATGCCTCCTACTCTTGTTAAGCTTCCTCTAGGCCCATCTAAACAAACTGTTGCATAAACGTCACTGCATAATTTTGGCATGACTGTAAAATTACTAATAGACTACTCTGTTCTAACTGATGCAAGACTTTCCTTTTCTTGATTAAGTCAGATTTCCTGCAGAAAGATGTCACAGGACACGCAATTTCCTTCTGAAAAGATCATTAAATGTGATAAACACATAAGTACAGTTTGCTTCCTCCCACAGACAGGGATCCAGAAATTTTACACAGGAATCTCTTATGTAATATTCCTAGCCTCCCAGTTTGGCAGGTCTAGCCAGCACCAGCAGCATAAATTGACTTGGTGAGATATACCTTTGAAAGTCATTCATTACAACTGTGTAAACAAAGACCAACAGGGGGGAAAGGATCAACTATTTTAAGTTCTTCAATGAATGTGGCTTTTTTGATTCAGTGAAATATTCTGCTGCCATGCATTCCTTGCACTGCAGAGATGCTAATTGCTGATCAATAAAAGATGTTTCAAGTCACATTCTTGACCTTCACTGAAATGCAGTCAATAATAAAGACTCCAGGCCACGAGAAAACATCAAGTATTAAATGACTTTGCAATATACACTTGAAGTCAATGGAAATCTTGTCATAGACTTCTGTGCCAAGATTTCAAGACCTTCAAGTGATACTGTGCTTATAAACACGTCCGTTGGACAAAAATGTGAACTCTTACCTAAAAGATTTGAACACAGCCTATACTCGTATTAAGGAAAAATGGTTTCCTGGTGATTTTTCAGCAGTTGATATTAGCTTAATTACGTGGTTTCCACTGAATTCCAGTAGTGATACCGTCCATGTTATCATCACTACTAGCTCTATTTACGTACACTAATCTGTTGTACAGATTTTTTTTTTAAAAAAAGACAATTTCTTTAATGTGTAATTCAGAGTTTTAATTTAATTTAATTTAATTTAATTTAATTTATTGTTTTCTGGGGGAAAGACTGTCGTTTCCTCATGAGAAATAAAACAAACGAAACCATTTCTTTAACAGCAAGAACAAGTCCAATCCTTTGCACAGGATAGGATGATAATAATTTCTATAATGACTGCTAAGAAACGAAGTCAGGTAGATGTATAGCTTTTAGAAATCTTAGTGGAAAAGACAATATGAAAACAAAAAGTGCTATGCTTCATCATAGAGCAGAATATCATCTTACAGGGAACTGTATTTTTTTTTTTTTTTTACAAAAAGAACAGAGTTCTCTGATTGTGTTCCATCATAAACCATATAGACAGATGTGTGCCGTAGTCACACATCAAGGTTGATTACCATTGTGTTAGGTTTATAGAATGCAGGCTAAGGATTAGACTTTTTTATAGTAACTTTTTTTTCATTTTTATATTAGAAAAAATGTAATATTGCATGCATTTTTCTTTGTAACAGCACATCTGTACAATAAAATATATATTTACATCATGTAATTTTCTGCTTTCATGAAGAAAAATCTAGTCATAGCTGGGTCTGCTTGTTCTCTTTCTAAGAACATGGTTTAGGGGAAGTCCTCACACAGCTTAAGATAATGGCTAAAAATTTTCAGTTGCATATTCTGCTACCCACATGCCTGTCTACTTTTAATGTTTTAAAATTCGTTTAACAAGAAAATGTTAGGATATTTAAATAGGTGAAAGTATTGAAAAGAATACATCCACAAATTTAATATTTAAGCCCTGTTGAATTCCTGCAGCCCTGAGTCAAGGACTTTTAAATGACAGGGTGTGTGTGTGTAATGTTTTTCAACTTCATTATATCAGGCCAGCCTGAACTAGAAGTGGGGTTCTTCCTTACTATAGTTCTTTACCAAATAAAACTATGTGGGAGGAGGATATATAAATCAAGGATAGTGATCTGACCTCAGCTATTACAGCTAGCCATAGCTGGCATCAAGAAGAGATTAACATGAGGTTACTCAATATTTCTATTAGATAAAGTTCAGCTTTGACATTAGTCATGGGTATAAAGTAAATTTTGGCTCTGCTTTGGAATTCAAGCACTCTTAGTAGTCTGCCAGCTCCAATAACCTTACAAAGAAATAAGATTGTTATATTGCACAAAGGAGTGAACCTGTGGCTGAAAAAAAAAGATAACTGAAGAACTGGCTGAGGAACTGATCCGTGAAATGATCAGTGCTCACCAGTATATGAATTTTACTGGATTAAATTTCTTTCTTTAAAAATGAAAAGCAAATTGAATATCTAATACATGTTTAAAATAATAGGATCTTCATGGTTTTTTTAGATGTGACGTGTTTGATGAATGGACAACAACATGACAAACACTTTGTATTACTAACACCATCAAAAAACAGTTTTCTTATTTTGATTTTCCTTCCACAGGGACTGTGAAACTGTGAAAATGTTAGACTGCTTCAAGTCTGGCAAAGAAGAGCATTTCCAATTTCAGTCTAAGAATGCTAAAAATTTTGCAAAACTTGAGTCAAGAACAGCTTTCTTCCTAGCACAATATAGTTCGTGACAGTGGTACCTTAACTGAAATAATATCTTATATCTTAATAGCATTTCTGTTAGAAATTTACCGGTGTGTCACACTCTGGGCTTATTGCTCATGTAGTCCTTCTCTTACTCTGAACAGTAATGGGACAACTATTTCAACTGCTTTTTACTTTGAATATATCAAAACAATAAAAAAGTCTTGCAAAAAAAAAGTTTTCTTTTTTATTTTATTTTCTTTTTTTTCCACAAGGGTACATTTTTCCACATAGCTGTGATGTTTATGTTCACCCTGACTCACACTGCAAGGAAAGGAGGTGCTAATATCCATGATCAAATCAGTTCATAAATTTACTTCATTGCCTAGTCACACCATCAACACTTGTTTTTCCACTGAATTTGTTTCTCTTTATTTCCTCTCTTCTACCTTATCCATGAGTGGTTTTAAACCTACATCAACTGAAAAATGTTTACAAAAACATCCCCATGCAAAGAAGCATTGTAAAAGCAAGGTGACTTACCTTTCAACAATATTCCCTCAAAACAGAAATGTTTCATGCTTTTTTGAGCAAGAAACTCTCCTCTGAGGCTCTTCTCTTCCCTTGCCTGTCTTACACTGTGGCTTTAATCTCCGCCATCATTATAATTTCCTTAACCAAGGACTGTGATGTCACAACATTTTCATGTTATGATGGACCTCTTTGGGTTCTGGATATAATTACTACTTTTCTGGGTGTAGCCATGCAGTTGTCAAAGAGAAAAAGGTAATATAAAAACACGGAAACAAACTATAATGTCTGGTTCTTTGCCCAGTTGTTCTTTACCCTGATATTGTTTGAATACCAAAGTCTCTGTTTTCTTAATACACAGCAACACTTTACTATCTCCTGAAGGAATCAGAAAGCAAACAACTGATTGACTTAATTCACCTTTCCCTACTGAAACCTGTTATTGGTTGAAACACAAGAAGAACCGGTATTTCTACTGCATCTCGCTAACATGCCAAATCAACTTCTTTCCCCATTCACCAGAAATTGAATATTAAAATTAGGTATAATATAGGTCTATGTACTGACACACAGTAAACAATATTAGCTTTCCAACCTTCTTCATGCCAATGAATAATCTTTTCAGGATAAATGACTTCTGTGGCTGCAAAGCCACTGGCAAATAGTCCGAAAATGCAAGCACTGCACGAAGAAACATCATTATTGTGAGCTTCACTATTGCAAGCGAGCTGTGCAATCCCTGTTACTCTGGACTTTTAAAACCAGCTTTCAGATGCTAACATCATCTCAGCTGGGGCTGAGGCTTCCCAGAAAAAAATCCTAAAGAAATCAGCTTCTTGGTCTTCTATGCAAACTGTCAGAGCCAACTGATCAAGGCTGAAATCAAAGCTTCGTACAGATCAGGAGAATTTATCCAAGAGGCACGTTTCACCCATTGAATGCCACAGATGTTTATTTGCCCTGCTGGAGTTCTGAACATCTCCCCAAAAAGCCATAGATGGGACAATGGTTTGTCCAAGCAGCTGTGCAAACTGCTGTGCTAAGACTGAATAATCCTTACTGACATGCTCTGGTAATGAACACGTATCTGATGGCAGCTCCAGTTTAGATAATCTTAGGTGCTGTCTTTCCCTCTCTGCCTATGCTGAGAACTACGCAGCTAAACATAGGGTAATTTTTTTCTCTCAAAAACAAACAAGCAAACAAACAAGCAAACAAACAAACAAAAAAAGGCACCTTACTCTGTGATATATATAGCTCAGTCTTGACAGTCACCTGTGAACTGGAAGTGAGCGTAGTCAGAGAGTAGATATGCCCTGTGTGGCACAGAGACGTGATGAAATCCTCGTCAGTAACCTGGAAACAAGGGTCAGATATTCAGCTTCAAGGAACAGATCTCTGTGAAAAGTTCTTGATTTACTTCAAGTTCTTTGAGTCATGAAGCCTCAGAAGAACACTAAACCCTACAGCAAATGGTGAACCAGGATGCCTGTGGGCCATAACTATCTTTACAATACTGAGATTGGGCTATTGTTAGTAAATGCAGCCAACTACAATGCAAGGAGCTTGTTTGTGGCTGGAATGATTTCAAGGATAGTGGAAGAAACGAGTGTCGGTACCTAAAAACTGCCTGTTGTGTGAGTGCTGTTTTTATTGGCTTAGCTTACAGGCTAGTAAGAGTTTGTTGGTTTGTCAGCTGGAAGTAAACCCCAGGGAATCTAAATATTTACTGAAGTGTTTGAATATCATGGCCCATTCTTTGTTTTTGTGGGGTGTTTTCAGCTCTATGCCTTAAAACATGGAGGACAGGTGTGGTTAAACACCCTACTCCCACTCCCAAAATGTATATTTCTGTTCAGTTTCTCTGAGGTCCATCTGGGTCTGTGTCACTACAGCAGGGCTGTGCCAGCTCTGCAAGCTGAGAACCTGCTCTCTCTCAGTCACACATCCCCTAGAATATGTAGTAAGCACTTGATAGAGAGGAACACACTGTGACTAGCATGGAAGTTCCTTCGAAGAAGATTACAGAGCTTCTTGTCGAGGCTTTGAACCTTCAGGCTTTCTGACACAGTAAAACAAATCCACCCTGAGACTTTGTCATTCCAGTTCTGAGCAAGAATGTTTTGCAGGATACTACATGCCATACAAAATAATTTATGTTCTTTATTTGTAAAAAATTCCTGCAATAAAATAATGAATATCAGATGTTTATTTCCTGCTAATGTGCTGATACTACATGAAAGAACGCTTCAAAATTCCAGGCCAGACCAGCATTTCCTATTCTGAAGCAGTGGGCCCATAGGAAACTAAGATCAAGATTCATATCACAGAACATTAAACCCTCAACTTAGCCTAACATAGATGTGCTTATCTTCCAAAGAAACTCCAATATCCAATGAACAGACACAGATGCTCACTCAGTCCACTTTCTGGAGGTAACTGTCTCTGATTATTATCAGAATGCTTCTGCACAACTGCTCTTCTATCTTCCCCGTCTTCATGAAATTCCTGAAGGAGGGGATGACTTCGTCTCTGACTTTTCTAACTTATTCTTTTCCACATTCCTCTTCATCTTGACACTATTTGTAGTGGGGATTCAGTCAGGTAACGACGCAACACCCTTTTTGCAGACTCTACTCTCTCATGATTTCACCCCATTGGATGTAGTTTGTTACGGGAAAATTAAGAGTTCAGCTACAGCTTTTTGTCTGCAGTTCTTCCCCATGTTTTTCATACTTGTATTTTCTAACTCTATTCACTACATAAAAGCTTACTGCATGGAGTAAATGTCATGAGCATTTAGACAATTTCCTTGCTCTGCCATACAGCTAATACAAAAAGATAAACCTATTGAACTGAATCACTTCTAAGTAATCCAGGAGGAAATTTGTCTAGTATGCACCAGTACTCTTAGGCATGACACAAATTAAAATTGGTATCAAATGAGGAACAAGAATAAAGACAGCTTCACCTCATAAATTACATGCATTGTAAGTGAAATAAAGGTTATAAAGTTGGACTTTATAAAAGTTAGATGTCATGGTTATTCTTTTTCTTCATTAAGTAACAGTCATTCTTAATCAAGGACTTATTGATCTTGGCAAAACAACAAGATTTTTAAAAGTCAAACCATTCTTAAATTTATCCCTGACCAGACTTTGTGACAATATTTAATATATGTATGTTATCGATATTTAAATCAATATCTATTTTTCCATTTAATTTATTTACACTGTACAATCTTCCTCTTATGGACACCCAGATGGAATATTTCTCTTTTTGTTTACAGGTGCTCCCTTTTCTATTTCAAGGGTTTTAAAGAAGTACCTTATTTTTTACAGTTTTATAAATTTTACTGCCTCCCCTTGAAAAACATCCATGCCAATATTTGAAATTTTTTCTCAAGTGAACACCAGGACAAAGCCAGTACAGAAGACAGCACTGCTTCTTTTTTTATTTATGTATTTTATGTTAATTTGATAGATGAGTTTCTTAGTCTGTACAGAGGTATGTATTGACTAAATATTATTTTTCTCAGATATACCACAGACAAAGACAGATGAAGTAATTTATAGACATGGTCCTGTTAATAAATATTATTTGCTTATGTTTTCAGACAGTAAGTAATTTCATAACCAAGAGTTGTTAAAAAATTGCTGTTATGTATACAAACAATATTTTCTGCAGTTGCAGACTTGTACCACTAGTCATAGTGCTAATCACTATTTTTTCCATTGTTGTCTTGGAGCCTCCCATCTGTATGTTACTTCTTGTATTTTTATTGCTGGATCTTTGGAGAAGATCAAGCATGGACAGCCAGAGCAGGGTGCCCAGGACCATGTCGAGGTGTCTTTTGGAGATCGCCAAGGAGGAGACTCCATAACCTCTGGGCAACCTATGCCAGCACTCACCCAACCATGCAGCACAGAAGTGCTACCTGGTGTTCGGATGGCACCTCCTGTGTTAGGTGTGTGCCCGCTGCCTCTGGTTCTGGCATTAGGTACCACTGAGAAGAGCCTGGCTTCATCTTCATGGTAACCTCTATTCAGGTATTTAGAGACATTGATGAGATCCCCCTGAGCCTACTCTTCTCCAGGCTGAGAGAACTCATCTTGTCCTCATAGCGGAGGTGCTGCAGTCTCTTGTACATTTTACTGACCCTGTGCTGGACTCTTACCAGGTCTCTCCTGTGCTGGAAGGCCCATAACCGGACACTTCAGTTGTGGCCTCACCAGTGCTGAGTAGAGGGGATCCCCTCTCTTGACCTGAGGGTTATACTTTTCCTAATACAGCCTAGAATACTGTTAATATTTTTAGCAGCAAGGGCACAATGCTGACTCATGTTCAACTTGGTGTCCACCAGGAACCCAGGTCATTTTCTGCAGAGGTGCTTTCCAGCTGGGTAAGCCCCCAACATGTCCTGGTGTCTGGGGTTGTCCCCCTCTACATGCAGGACTTTGTACTTCTCCTTGATGAACTTCATCAGATTTCTGTCAGCCCACCTCTCCAGTCTATTGACATCCCTCTGGATGGCAGAATGGCCTCTGGTGAGCCCGTTGCTCCCTCTGGTTTATGTGATCTGTGAATTTACTCAGCGTGCACCCTACCCCATTGTCCAGATTTTTAATGAAGATGTTAAACAGGACTGGACCCAGCACTAACCCCCAGGGTACTCTGCTCATTTTGCTCTGAGTTGGTGCAGTAACTACCATGTTATGGTCATAATTTATGAATGATCCTGCTGACACTATAATCTTAGTTCCTTTTAAATACACAAAAAACCTCTATGGAATATTTCAAATGTTAATGTTGATATTATGAAAACACTTGAAGTCATATTACTGTACTCGGAATTTTATGCTGTAAGTATATGCTATAAGTGGGGATAACCATCTATGTAGGGGACATCATGAATCTCTGAAAGAATCTAAAGATCAATGTATAACTCATTCTATATGCTAAAATGTGCTCTGATGGCATGAATGCCATCCATTGCACTGAAGGAGCATGGGATGTGCACAGTAGGTAAAAACAGACATTTTATATCCAAAAAAAATAAAACCAACAAACTTCTGTGGTTTTAAACTATACATATAGCTTAGGTTTTCAACAGTACTTCAAGAGTCACTCCAAGCTGCTTTGCAAGACATAAGCCCATTACAACAAACCACAAGTTGTCCCTTTGTCTTAGAGCAACTATACTAATACTGGGTACTGCCATGTTAATATCACAATTGTCATATACTTGAGGCCACTTCTTTATAAATCATTACAAATTTTTAACGTATGGACCACCGGATTTATAGTATTATCCTTTAAAACACTAAGTTTTTCCAGGAATTAACTACTGCCTTTTATTGTAGCAGTAAATTATATAGTAAATGTAGATTTTAGAGTCTTTTTACTGACAGTGTCTAAGAATAAGCAAGACTAAAGAACAATGCTAACAATATATTTTATCACATGGCATATATGATATGGTTATATTTAATATCAAGACAACTTTTGTAATGTAATTAGGACTTTTTTTGGGGGGTTAGGTACTCCCTTTATAAAATGGGAATAAAAATATTAATCTTCTTTATGATGCTGAAGAAAAGGAAGCTCTGCTGTTGAAAAGTTATGTATTATCATCCTCCTCCTCTCTGAAGGAATAAATCCTTCTATATGTTTAAATAATTCCCCCTACATATTCTTTCCTGCATACGCATTTAATAAATAGCCCCTGGACTGCAGACAAGAATGTTTTTATAACTTACAATGATACCTTGTTTTGTGCAACAGCAACAAAGATCATTACTATACCCATGAGTAACCAAAACGTTATATCATGTTTTGAATTCATCCACCAACCAACTAAACAAACTAACTAAAAACGAAACAAAGGGAAAAAAATCAAAAACCTTGGAGAAAAAGCTTAGTTTTATATCTACAAATAAAATGTTTTAGTATACAAAGATTTCAAAACTCATTCACCATACCTAGAAAAAATATGTATTGCATCACATTTTTAAGTAGCTTTTGTTTTGATTTTTTTTTTTTTTTTTTCATTTACATAAAAACTTGCTCTGTAATAGCATGAAAAAACTTAATAATTTTATAATTCTGCTGTGGTATGACTTTTTAGACAATTCTGGTGCAACAATTTCTCCATTGCAATGATACTTAGCTAAGCTTTTTAAAGTTTATTGAATTCAAACATAAAATGTAAATGAGACCCTTAACTAAGTCACAGATGCAAATAACATCCAGATGGATCAGTGCATGTATTTCATAAACAGTCCCTATCTCTGTGATGGGTTAACTTAAAATCCTGGATCCAACACACAGAAAGTGGAAGTTTCAGTGTTCTCAAATCCTTATTTGGATCTGATCTGCATGGCTAATGTCCATCTCTAGTCAAAAAATCTGTTTGCCCAGAGGAAAATGATTTCCACTGTAGTCACAAATTGTTACACATGTTTCCACGGGTGCCTTTGAAGCCAAAAGTTTGTACAGGCCAGAGAAGCAGCCTTGTCAGAGGAAAAAAATACACACATCCCATGCTGTAATTTTTTCCTGAATAAAATATTTCAAACTGTGGAATGTCTGGACTGCATATGGAATGAGCATATGTATGTTTGTATGTGCGTATTTACATGTGTATGTAGTTTCCCTTTCTAATATGTATATAAAAGAAGGAATATGAATGAAAACAAGCAAGAAGAAATGATTGCTTCAGGTTAAAATTACAATTATTTTCAATATTTGCAATAATACATATCGTATACAATTCTAGATACAATTCATTGCATTATATAATTCTGCACACTGTTGCATCCTTTCTTTCAAAAGGAAAATTGACCTTGTACTTGCTGGTTGCAGGCTCAGACATTCTGAGACACTCTCAGAACTTTCCTCTTTCACTTGGGTTTCTATCAGAAGATTTCTAAATGTAAACATAGGTACTTTACTGCGTGTCCTGATTGCTTAATTAACAACCGCAGATGACTTGAATTATACTTATTTAGGCACTAATTATAGATGTCTAGCTGAAATACATCCAACATTTCAAGTTAACATGGGAGGAGCTTGGGTATTACTCTGTCAGGTGCCAGAAAAATTTAAGGTACAGAAGCAGGAATTATTTAGTGAACTAATGGCATAGAAGATTCACTGTAGCTAGTCTTTACTTCATTTTTTTTTGGCTGTAAAATAGAGATAATAATATCTCTCAGGAAAGAAACATCTCTTTAAAGTGATGTGAAGATACTCTGATTCTGCAGACCACTGTGAGTTCCTTATCTGGAAGGTGTTACGTATGGTGTGAACAAGTTATTGCTTGCTGTCTCCTATTGAAGACAGATGCATAGTTAATCATGAATCCCATGCTTTCATCTTGCAACCCAGATGTAGCAAATATATTTTTTACTTGCCTTCATCTTAATGAGCTGAATTACAGGTTTCTTAATGAAGTATATGTGTCTGCGCCTAAATACAGCATTCACTACCAGACTGAGACACTGGCTCACAGTACTCACTGAAAAATTTAAATGATTCTTTCATATTCACTGTGCATGTGTATTCTTAAAAAGTCAGTGCACATTTTAAAAATGTCACTGCACATTTACACATTAATGAACCTCAGAGGTTTTTGTTTCTCCCATAATGATCCTGAAGAAAGTCTGGTTGCTTCAGCTTCATTCTGCAACATTTTTGTTCTTGTGGTGGGAAGAAATTAAGACTCTATTTTAATTTACTACACTATTTGGTAACTATTAGCATTTGGTGCAGGTGAGAAGCTAACAGCCTTATGGAGAAAAAAATATGTATAGTCTTCTTAGATAATTGAAATTAAAAAAATATTAATCTTCCAGCCGCAATATATACCAATGTCAAATACGGTCTCTTATTTCTCTTATGAAAACTGTCTCAAAACAAACAAACAAACAAACAACAACAACAAAAAAAAAAAAAAAAACACAAAAAAACTCCACAACCTTTTCCCTTCTTATTTTCCAGTGTCAGTTTCCTAGGAAGAAACACTGTTATAGTACCTACATTCTCAAGGAATGGTACTAGATGTTTTTTTCTTTTCACTGTCAATTTTAAGTTGGTAGGCAGCTGTCCCTTTTCCACTCGAGCCTACTAAAGAATAACTTATAAGGTTTTCTTAGGACTAGGCAAGTGAAGAGCAAATTAACCATATACAGTGTGATATGTTATACTTCATGAATTTCAAGAGGAAACTGGAACTACAAGAGTCACAAGCTCTTGCCAGGAACAAATGAAAGTGTGAAACAAGCTGTAGAAAATACACTGAAAACTTCTGCTTGTTTCATAGAAATAGGAAGGCAACACAAAACAAAATTGTTTAAGCCCTCGATTAACTCCTGAAGTCATGATACCTTTCACATATGTTAATAACAAAGCTGCCAGCTTGCTTAGAGCCAAGCATTTTTCTGAACTGGGACTGCAGTTCTCAGCACCAGGCAGCATCATGTCTTTCTGAAACAGTCTCATGACCCCGGCCTATAAAGAAATTCCTAAGAAACACTTGATCAGATAAGAAGAATGTTTTCAAGCAATAATCATGCAAAGGTTTCCCAGATGGATGATTTTGTGCCATGAATAGAACACTGTGGGGCACTGTTTTCTACAAATAACTTTTTTTTTTTTTTCTTTCCTTCACACAGTTGTCTTTTATTTCCTTGCAATGTTGGTGGTAAGGATTGCTGTAGGCCTCACAGGAAGCACCCAGCCCACTTGGAGATTCATAAAACAGCATACGAGCTTATGCCTGCCCAGATATGCTGTTAAGTACTGAGCCGAGAACAGGGTAGTTACATTACCTAAATTCAAGCTTTTCTTAACCGGTAAATCCAATCATAACCTGATCTGATTTAGGATATATCAACACCACAATGCAATGTCATCTTTCAGCTACCTCAGGTGCTAGAATAAATACAAGCCAAGTTTATAAAATGGTATTCTCATCTAATATAACCTGCTTCTCAAGTGTCTACTAATTAGCTTCAGAAAGCCGTGCTAATAAGCTCCTCCTGCTCTCTATATCTGAACTTCTTCAGATATCACCAAACAGCACTGAACCATTATAATCATGACCACAAACCAGTCTCCTGAATGTGGACTGAGTCCCCTCAAAGGCAGTAGAAGTTTAGTAATAATATTGACTAACAATTTAACCAAGAAGGAAGGGAAGAGAAATGGATGTTCACAGGAAGGCAGAATTAGTAGGCTTGGCTACTGTAACTTACGCAGGAGCATGTTTCCTGCCAAAGCNCAGAACTAAACACCAAAAAAAGAACCAGACTTGTGTTTCTCGCATGATTTCCAGCAGCCTCAGCAGTATGAATTGGAAGCCACCCATCTAGCTGATGCACGAAGACCACTAACCATGCACTCAATAATGTATTTCCATTTTTGCTGTCTTTTTGGATTATTTCAATGGCACAGCTCAAGGCAGCTGCATTCAATGCCTAAGGAGTTGCAGCTGTTCATCATGGATGTGTCAGGAAGGAGAGGGTTTGGAGCTTGTTTCCAGCGTTCCTACTGTGTAGAAGGCTGGCAAGGACTGTGGAAAAGGGA
>VXAV01009052.1:2031-14672 GCA_013399715.1 Alectura lathami | reverse complement strand
AATAATAATGTTTGTGTATATATATAATAGCAATATTCCTCCCTTAGCAGTGATACTATTTACCTATCCTAAACATGACAGACAGGGTACGAGGAAGATTTACGGAACCCAATGTAAGATGGGAAGTGCTAAAAGACTGGATCAGGTCTACGGCAAATGCTGATTCACCTATGTGGAATATTTTGTCATAAATGTAGGCAACAATGACTTTCTTATAATTATAGATGACTATCTATATATACCTGAAGTCATGGTGCATCAGTGGATGAGAGAAGAATCTGAATAACCATGACCTCGTGTTCTGAGAAGTCATTTCACATAAGACAATAAACACTAAACCCAGAACGGCTCTGAATTACTATTATTCTTTAGGACACCACCATCATCTCAGCAGGAGCTTTAGTCCACCAGGGTTTCTGAGTCGCAAAAAATCCAAACTGCAGGTCTCAACCACTCTTCCTTACGAGGAATGATGTTTCTGGTGGTTTTCTTGTTTTATTTTAAAATAGAAGAATATTAGTGATAATACGTATTTGTGTATTCCTGGGGAATTCAGCAATATTTTTTTTCACTAAGAGTAAGATTAGTAAACACTCTTGGAAGTAGACTGTGCAACAAAATTATATCCTAAGTCACTGTCGGCTTCAGCTTAGCAGCTTAGGGGAGAGCATTAGGTATACAGGGAAGTTTAAATGGAAACAGGGAAAGCTGCAATAATTATTTATATTTAGAGAATTAATAGCTAAGGCAAGAACTTTCTATCAGTGTCTAAAATGTGTTTTCCAGTTAATCCTAGCAAGTCACGGAAAACCAGNCACGGAAAACCAGTTAGGACAGTGTATATTTGATTATCTGAAAAAAGACAAATTGCCATGTAACAGATACCCATGTAACATGCATTTCAATGAGAGAAAAGCGCAATTCCTCGGTTATATGACTTTTAAATCTCGTTGTACTTGTGAACAATCAACCCTTGAAAGAGGAAATTTCTGAAGAATTTCTGTCTCTTAGGAATTGTTATTATAGTCATTGAGTTTAGCACACTGGATTCACGATTACAAATCTGGCTTCTGTGTTACTTTAGTAAAAATACTGAACACCTTGACAAAAATCTCATTCCCACTCTTCAAAAAAAAAAATCCTCTTCAAATACAAAGCTTTAAGGAAACAATTAGACAGTATTTCATGATTGACATCATATGAACAAAAATTTTTAGCTTGATTCAGTTAAAAAAATTCTGACTTTAATCATCAATTACATCATGTAATGTAGAAAATTAGCTACATGAATTTTACAACAGCAGTCAACTTTTCTGAAACCATAGCAAAATTTTCGGCTTTAATTACAACATTGGTCATAATTAACAATTCATGTATTCTTCCACAGTTAACAGTTCAAGGAATATTTGTATGTTTTGAGTCAGTTAAAGTGTTAAAAGTAAAAATAATGATAAAGCATATTTGAAATACCAGTGAGCCTATTCCCAGAATTAATGTCCAATTAAAATGGATTGAGAAATGCTCATATGAAAACCATACCTTTTGTCTGGAATTGCAAAACAGTTACAAAATCCCTCCAGCTTTTCATGTAACAGTGCTCTCGAACTCTCTATTTCTCTTCTCAAAGACACTTAGAATTTGAGAGGAAAAAAAAGAAATCAGTCCATTTCCTTCATATTTTTTTCATACTTACCATGTAGCTCAGTTTTTCTTGTAGTAGTGCCAAGGTGTGAAATTTGCTTTTTGTCGTGTTTCACCCAATCAGCAAAGCAAACCATTCTAGGGACTACTCCAAGAGACAAGATCTCCACTTCTCAAAAAGTAAATCTGTTTGATATTAATAGCTTACAATTGCCAGTATCCACCCTTGTAAGAGGGTGATGAAACTGCTTTTCCCGTCTAGCATTCCAGTGTGCCATCTAAGAAATGTAATACCTAAGTCCCATTTAGAGAGATGTTCCCAAGTATTTCCACATTCTCATTATTTTCCTGGGGGCTGAATTTATTTTTAAGATCTCTGCATATATTTCTGTCCAAGAAAATAACACCAAATGCTATGCCTATCAATTACTAAATATGTATATATGATCCATTTGGAAAATATTGCAAAAATTTGAAACTCTAAATGTCTTTCCAAGCTGCAGAAAATTCAGATCAATATACTTAAAGGTGCTATGAATACATGATTGCCAGATACACTGGGGTACAGAAAGCACCACTTCCTTTTGTTAATTGATGCTTAGAGTCCATGTAACAGGCTAATGTTAAAAACGAATCTGCTCACTAAGATCATTTACAAACTGATGAGCAGTGTAACATTTTACTGAGATGAAAGTAAAGAAAACAAGTACACGGGAGTGTTTAATATGGTCAGACTAATGCCATCACAACTTTAAATGTATCAGCTTTTAACCACATGGTTTTCACAGCATAAACTTGTTGGTGGAATTATTGTTCTGATTCTCCTGTAACTCTGCCATGACACAGTTTTCTGAAATAAATATAATCAAAACAGTCCTAGGCAGTATACCAGAGTACTCTGCAGGATAAAGTACAGCTGTAAACAAATGGTTCAGATGTTCACTTTATAATCCTTCAGGTTATTTAATGCTAAACTTAAGGGGGACAAGTACCAAACAACATTTCTATACATAGTTCAGATAAAAAATACCAGTCATAATTGTCTTTAATAGACCTACACCCGTATTTCAAAACAGATGTATATTATCTATTCTGGTATGTTTGCTGTATTTTATATGACTGTATGTGATCCAAGTTTTGATTATGGCCCGTGGACATTCTTGCAACATGAATTGATTAATTGTATAGGTATGCTTGTATAGGTTTGCTTTAGTTACAATAATAAAAAAATGTGTAAAAAGTATAAAAAATTTAAAAGTATAGTTTAAATACTGAGAAGTATCTTTCATTTCCTTGGAAGAATGAGACTACTATATGAAATCATTTCTCTCCTTACAATAAATTTGAATAATTATTTGTCCATGTCTTACTCATCAGCATATGAGATCATCCCATGGAGACCACTGTTTTGTTCTAAGCCTTGGATTCATCAAAATGTAACCATCTGCAAAACGGGTTTCTAGTTTTAGCTAGATGTCTACAGTCTCACTGCAGATAATGAAAAAAGGCACAGAGCTGATTTCTCCTCTATTTTAGGGCAGGATATGATCTACCTATAGAAAAGGACCAGGAACAGTACACTGCTCAGAGAATCTGTGTCATGGTTTTCCACAGGTAGTCCATACAATGACATCATGTAAAAAGCTGACACAGGTGGGAGGGTTGCTAAGGGGAAACCACAGCCCCTGGAATGCTCCTGTCCCTTCTCACACGGTTTCTGGGTTCCAGGAGTTCCCCTTCCCTTCACCTCCAATCACCATTGTGGACGTACATGGTCAGAGACACTCCTTTCTTCCAATTCTCCAGTTTGTTAGATTTATTGTTCTCAATTCCTTTCATAGTGTATTATCTTACATTTCTTTGCTGTTTTAAGTAAACTAGTTATCTGTTACCTCAATCGCGCCTTCTTCTTTCTCACTCCTCTACCCGGCCTCTGTGAGGAGGGAAGTGGGGGAGGAGGCTAGGCCCTGTCGTGGGACAATTTTTAATTAACCCACGACAATCTGTAGATGCCCCAACATTGGAAGTATTTCAAAATTGAGTTGGATGGGGTTTTGAGCAGGCTGATCAAATGTAGGATGTCCCTGTCCATGGCAGAATGGTTGTACTAGATGATCTTAAAGGGTGCTTTTCAACCCAAACCATTCTATGATGTTTTAATTCTAACAGTTGGCAAGAAAAAAGTAGACAAACTCAGTATGAATTATCAGGATGTGATTATTTATAGCAACTATCAATTTCGTCTTTCTGTACTGCTAATTTATATTAAATTATACTCTTAGTATATTACATTATACTTTTTAGAGTATTTGATGCATTTTTACAGATTTTAACTACTTATCATAGAATCATAGAATCATAAATGTTGGAAAAGACCTGTAGGATCATGTAGTTCAATCATCAACCTAACACCACTGTGCCCACTAAATTATGTCCCAAAGTGCCACATCTACACGTTTCTTGAACACCTCCAGGGAAGGAGATTCCACCACCTCCCTGGGCAGTCTGTTCCAATGCCTGACCAATCTCTCAGAGAAGAAGTTTTTCCTAACGTCCAACCTGAACCTCCCCTCGCGCAGCTTGAGGCCATTACCCTTGTCCTATCACTAGTTACTTTGGAGAAGAGGCCGACACCTGCCACAATACAACCTCCTTTCAGGTAGTTGTAGAGAGAAATAAGGCCTCCCCTGAGTCTCCTCCAGACTAAACAACCCCAGTTCCCTCAACCACACCTCGTAAGACCTGTGCTACTTGTGCTCCAGGCCCTTCACCAACTTTGTTTCCCTTCTTTGGACACGCCCCAGGGCTTCAGTGCCCTTGTAGTGAGGGGCCCAAAACTGAACACAGCACTCGAGGTGTGCCCTCACCAGTGCCAAATACAGGGGGACGATCACCTCCTTGTTTTCTGCTCATCACACCATTCCTGCTGCAAGCTAGGATGCTGTTGGTCTTCTTGGCCACCTGGGCACACTGCTGGCTCATATTCAGCCAGGTGTCAACCAGCACCCCCAGGTTCTTTTTCTCCGCACAGCTTTCCAGTCACTCTGCCCCAAGCCTGTCACACTGCATGCGGTTATTGTGACCAAAGTGCAGGACCCGACACTTGGTCTTGTTGAAGCTCATGCAGTTAGCCTAAGCCCATCTATCTAGTCTGTCCAGATCCCTCTGTAGAGCCTTCCTTCCCTCAGGCAGATCAACGCTTCCTCCTGACTTGGTGTCATCTGCAGCTGTGCTGAGGGTGCACTCATTGCCTTCATCCAGATCATCAATAAGGGTATTAAAGAGGACTGGCAATAAAAATATTGAAGAGGACCAGCATGCTCTCTATGATATCAAAAGAAACTTTTGGGATGCAAAGGATATGGCTTTGAGATATACCAGCATGATGTTATGAAGGCCTGCATTTAAGTTGCCCATATCAGATTTATATCAGAAACTACTATGTTTACTGAAAAATGTTCTCAAGTTTATTACTGTATATCCATTGTTGATGATGAAACACATTTTCTTCTGCAATAAACTAGCACACCTTAAAAATAAATAAGTCTTTGCCATCTTATTATAACTGCAAACTGAATGCATTGTACCAGTTTCTGCTTGTTAGAAATTTTATCTCTATGGAATAAAAAGGTTTTGGTTTTGAGTTGAAACCTCAGAATTGCACCAAATTGTGGTCAGTCAGTTTTGCAAACCAAAAGTGTGACCTACTGGTGTGTAGAACAAGTGAGCAGATGATACACAGAGGACCTGGAAAAAGAAAGGAATTGCTCCTTGAGATAGTTCACCCTTAACGTATGACACAATTTAGTTCAATAAAACTTATTTCTTTTCATTTCAGTTTTAACTTTTAGTGATTTTTGTGCCAAAGAAAGAATGTAATTTGACACTGAAATACACGATAAAGGAATTGCTACAGAAGAAAATATTGTAGCATCGGAAGAAAAATGGGAGAAAGTGTTATTTTGGCAAAGACAGAAAAATCTAGTAAGTGTGATATCTCAGGTATAAAAGAAAAGACAAATGAGGGACTGAATACGTTACTACTGTACTATGTAAATAACAAAAAAAAAGACTCCTGCATTTCAGAAAGGAAAAGGGCAATAGAAAGAAGGAAGCCAAAGAAGATAAAGGCATGACCCAATTTTTCTGCAGGTTTGCTGGATAAATTGTGTTTTATTAGATTTCCAGACCAGAAGAGGCTACTATCCAGTTATCCAGTTGAAATTCACATCATAAACCAAATAATTTAGCCAATGGTTTTGAAGCATGTGCATAATTTTTGACTGAACTAGTAAATGACATTCAGTGAGATATCTTAAAAGACTCAGCCTGCTGAAGATCTACACCAAGGTTATTTGAGTCACTAATAAACCACCTTATTTAGCTATTATACTGTTTTTTTTTTTTTTTTTTTTTTTTTTCCCCCATGTTTTCAGCATTGACTTTACATTTCCCACTGGATTAGAAACTCTTCTGCAATTTTAACAGTGTCACGACCAGTAACATTTGAAGAAGACCTGAATATAAGAGAAGGTGCACTAAGACAGAAAACCTTGATGGTGTGGAATAACAGATTTTGACAAATAGAAGAATGAGGAAAAAATCATGGAAATATGTAACGTCAGTTTTGTGAAGTAAATTCTCATCACAGGAGAAACATGGCAAAAGAAATCAAATTTTTGCCAGATGCATGAAAAGCAAAACATATGGCTTGTTGTCTCACATTTTTTGCATATTTCTTCTGTGTTGACAGGCAGATNATCCTTATTATTATTATTATTATTATTTTGCCAGCTTCAAAATGACTGTTTCAAATGGTTAAAAATGGTTCTAATGAAAATTAGAGCCAAGAGTACATTGGAAAAAGTGAAGAAAAAGCCAGAAATTTAATGAAGTCCTGCAATTTTATAGATATATCATTTTGGAGGAGCTGCATATTTTCAAAATTTATGGGGACGAGGTTTTAACAATGGAAGAAAGCAGTTCTTATGTACCATTTGTTTATCAGGACAGGGGAAATTTATGCCGACTTTTCCTTTATTTACCTAATTTTTGATAGATTTACCTGTCACTGTAAAAGAAATCCTATTGTTTTTGAAGTCAGTGAACAAAACAGATTCAAGGAAGTAACTTGTTATTTTTTAAGACATTTTCCACTTAGAAAAAAAAGAAACAAGCATAAACAGCAGTTTTGCAGGAACCTTGAAATCCCACAATATATCAAGAAATAAATGAAATTAATACTGGTTAAAAAGCTGAAGCTCTTTTCTGCATTATTGTGACAGTGCTTAAATGTAGGTATTTTCCAGGAAATAGAGTTCACAAGTGGGTTTCCACCTTTGTCCTCCCCCGTGAGGACAGGCTGAGAGAGTTGGGGCTGTTCAGCCTGGAGAAGAGAAGGCTCCAGGGAGAGCTGATAGCAGCCTTTCAGTATCTAAAAGGGGGCTACAAGAAGGAAGGGGACAGACTCTTGAGCAGGGTCTGTTGTGATAGGACTAGGGGAAATGGTTTCAAACTGAGAGAGGGGACATTTGGTCTGGATATAAGGAAAAAGTTTTTTACAATAAGGTAGTGAAGCACTGGAACAGGTTGCCCAGAGAGGTGATGGATGCCCCATCCCTGGAGACCTTCAAGGTCAGGCTGGACAGGGCTCTGAGCAACCTGGTCTAGCTGTAGGTGTCCCTGTTCTCTGCAGGGGAGTTGGACTAGATGGCCTTTAAAGGTCCCTTCCAACTCAAGCAATTCTGTGATTCTATGATTCTATGGCCTTTACAGGCCATCTAGTCCAACTCCCCTGCAATGAACAGGGATACCTACAGCTACATCAGCAAGATCAGGTCCCTTACAACTTGGACAATTCTATGTTTCTATGATAACATTTGTAACCGCCACTGTGATAATATTTAAGCATCCATATTCAGTTCAACATATCTCTCAAAATAATTCTCAAGTGATTACACTAGCCATTTGGATTAGGAAATGGAGAAATAATAATTAGTATTTTGTCTCCAACATATATGCTGGCAGTCAAGGTAAAATAATTATTATGGATCAAAAGTCAAATGAACTCCTCAGTACAAGTAACAAGGACAAAATAGGCTATTGATCAGGAAGATACATAACACACAACTAATTGAAGTAAAGAGATGCTGATTGAAATATCTTGTTTAAAATGTGAGTAAAGTGGAGTCAATGAGATAGAATAGAAGCCAATAGGACTATTCATGTTTATAAGTATTTACATATTTCTGTGATAACTAAGGATGTACTTTATATGAAGAAGTAACATAAAATTCATGGATATGCTTTCAGTCAAATAATTTAAAAGCATGCAACTACTATAGTAGGAATCTGTCTGAGAACAAATTGTGTAAAAATTAAATACGGGTCCTGAGATACATGCCTTTGTATGACACCTTTATAAATCACTCCTGCAGAACTGAGCAGTCAGTATCCCACTATGCACAGCTGTTTGCCCAGAGAACTTCAAATAAAAAGTAAATAAATATAGTATGAAAAACAAACCACCTAACATGGAAAAACACTATTACAGCTGAAAAATTAGACAAGAACAGTTTGTACCAGATCATTAGTCACATATTGGCAAGTCCTGATTATCAAGGGTGTCACCAGCCATGCATCCTCAGAAGTCATTTGGCATTCAATTTAGCCAGTAAATATCTAATCATATGCTAAATAAACCAGTCATTTTTGCCCATGTTATTTTAGCATCAAATTCTTTAGCTATTTAGAAACTCCCATGAATGTTCTGGGATTTCAGCATACAGAACAGCTGCTGAAGCTAGTCCTCAGCTAAGCTGGTTATAAATTACTCCGTTCTTACAAAACTGTTTATCTGCATACAATAGTCTATTCTGTGACAGATGATCACACCCTGCTGAGCTGAGCCAAGAGAAATGCAGGTAAGTTACAGAAAGCTAATGGTGACTAAAACACAGTTCAATGGATTGCAATAAAAGTTTAACACTGCTTGCAAAAATCTCCCACAAACAGAAGTGACTCATGGAGCTATGGTTAAAAACAAGGTCCATTTCAGAGTTCCTAGGAAGAAACCTGGCACATGGAAGTGGACAGAAACAGTACTTGTGGAGTGAGAAAAGAGGCTTTACCATCTGTACTAATAATTCTCCTACCCAATCCACATACACAGAAGATGAGCAAGGAATGCTTTATCCATTCAGAGAGCAAATGAAGTTTTCACCATTTCTCCAGATGCATTAGATTAAAAGGAGATCAAGCCGAGGAGACTTTTTCAGACTGCTAAAAGCAAATACTCCATTAAAAGCAGATTAACACTGAAAAAAATGTGTCCTACACATTTTTCTTAAAGATTTTAATGTCACCTACTAGGGTACAAAATACAGATGATGACTGGAAATGCTAGGTCAGAGACTAAGGGTGAATTCAAGGTGAGAAATGTCTTAAGAATAGAAAGAGATAAAGAAATGCTGAATGTAACCAGCCAGGAAATCTATATGATGAATTGGTATGATGGCATAGTTTGTGCTTTCCCTTTAGGGCTAGTGTACTTGTTAATAACTACAGAATGCCAGCACAATATCCATCACAAGAAGAGTGCTTTTTGCTGTGAGCAGAATCCAACAATGTCTACAGGGAAATACAAGGATCTAGTTGATGTTTGCGACACAACAGGCAGGGAATTGCATTTGAAGCTGAAAGTGGGGACAATATTAGCATAGATGGAGAGAGATGCTAGCTTTTTTTAGTGTCTGCATTCTTTAAAAACTATTCTGTATTAATAGGTTTCTGTTGCCAGGGGTTTAACATTCCTAGACATTTATTAGTTTTCCCTCAAATATGTAGAAGATAGTTAAAAATGATTGAGATTTTATTTTATTGGCAATCCAAGATGACTTCTAGAATATTGGAATGTGCTCCACGTTTCAGGGAGATATCACAAGAATAGCAGATTTCACCAGCAAGATAATTTTATGACAATAACTGAAACAATCTTGTAGACTGATCAGGATTTGTAAAGGTTTTTTTCTGTCTCTATTTAAATGACATGCAACATGTTTTGAAACACAGACAGGCTGAAAACAAAGGATAATACTTAGAACAAAAGCAGGAGGCAAATGCCTACCTGCATTATTCGTGAATGGTCATTTGACTCAGAGGCCAGGGTTTCATTCTTTAGCCTCCAGTCATAATAGTTCAAATAAAATCAACACATTACAATCACAAAATAATATAGCAGTAAAAAGAAAGCGTGTTAGTGCTTGACAATAGCTAGAAAGTTAAGTGTCACTGTAAATGAGGTTAATGTGTAGTTTGGAACTGTAATTATTTATGAGCCCATCTAGAAGATCTGGTTTTGATGTTTACACTCAAGGTTCTTTCTGAGCAGATTTGGCCAGATTGGTGGAAAAAGTAATGAACTTCAAAATAATTTGGATTTTAGAATGGTTTCCAGCCTCCATATTCTTGGTAACAGAACATGAATGGCCACTTGGTCTCTAGAGAAATCCTTGGGGATTATGATTCAGGCATTTCTGAGAGAATTAGCCAGACAGATGTAGATCCATTGCTCATGATTTTAAGTTGTGGGCTTTTTATTTTGAAAGGTCTTCAAATACACTTTTTCTGGTCAACGATTTTCTCAGGTTCATTAGAAACATATAGCTACTTTTCCCCCTTTCCAGTTTGTTGCAATAGTATTTGCTTTAAGTCAAAAAAAATTTCAAGAGTAATACTGATTATTTCTGTGGCTCGGGAGTTGTGTTTCAGCAGTACAGGGATGTATATTTGGAGTCCAGACAAAACCTCAGTGGACTCAGAGCTAGAGATTCAAAAGTCCATTGCTTTTTTATGTAAAATTTTCTAATATTTCACATGTATTTACTTATAGTATCTTTCTGCCCTCTAACACACCTACCTCCACTTTTTGTCTTCCCTAGTCAATAATTTTAACATTTTAAAAAATAATAATCTTTTTATCCTTGTCTATTTTATTGGATTTAGGTACTGAGTCAAAGTGAATATACCCATGGGCCACATAAGGATGTATAAAGATGAAAATTTCAGGCCTGTCATTTAATTCAGAAAGTATCTATGGGCAGTGAAAATTACACAATGTCATCTATTCTGAGTTTTACTGGACTTCAGATTTCATTTCCTCTTTTGTAGGGTAAATGGAGCTTCAGCAATCATGGCTAGTCTACACCGAGGCTTTCTTTTAAGCAAAAGGTGACCCTAAAATGCAGAATCCATTCTCACCAAAGCTGAGATATTTTAGACATTTTGTTGGCTATATTGCTCATAACTTGAGCAACTCAGGACTTGAGTTTGTCATAAAGCTATTGCAGGGATCCAGATCATTTCTTGCTGAAACTTGAGGACGTTCAGGTCCATTCCTCATTCTGACAAATGGAAAATAATGACATTGTCTTGTTTTTCCTCAACTCCATATAATTTGGCTACAGTTCCTTTTGCAAGAACAAATTGTTTAAATCAAATTATGGTATGTATACCAATAGCAGTGGTAAAACTACTTCAAAGTATGTGCAGAAAAATATCTGGCCTACTGCCTTTTCCCCAGAGAAGATGGGGAACAGCTGTTTGGCCAGTGAGCTATGTCCGCTCAGCTAAGTGGAACATACACAGCTCACTGCAGAGGTGGCAGATTCCAATACCATTGCTATCAACTGGTGAAATTCAGTGATGGCATTCTTTATGCAAGAAGTGCAGATGCATGGAATTACGTCTCTTTGCATAGTATTTTGTATCAAAATATGGCTCTAGATTTCAGTCATATGTACTTTAGGAGTAAATATTTCTGCAGTGAACATGGTCCTGTGGGAGCCTAAACCACTATTGCCATGTTGTTAAAGATTCCTCTTACAAGTAGATGTTTTATTTTTGTCGTGTTGAGACTTCCCTTATAATCAAAGAGGAGATGTAGAAACTTGTAACGTATGAGGCTTCATTTGGTAATTAATGTATTTAAAAGAGGTCGGACAAATTATTCAAAAAAATATTTAAACTTTTTTTTCTTTTTTTTTTTTTTTTCAGACTACAAAAGATGTCTTGACACTAGCTAATGTTTGTGCCAGTTGTGGGTACTTAAAGTTGGATGAATCCTAATATTTGTGTAGAAAATAGCAAGAAAATGGGAGCTTACCAAGTTCCAAACAATGTGCTTTAGTTTTTGTCACTTTTAACTTCTGTGACAAAAAAATGTTCTATGCTCACACAATCAACTCCAAACATCAAGGGCTTCTAGGATTCTGGTTCACACAAATGTTCACAGTGGCTTAAAATAATGTGATGAGGTTGAAAACAGGACAAATTAAAGATGATTAGAACCCTTCTTTGAAAGGTTACATAAACTTGTCGTAGAGTCTAGTCTAAACTAAGTCTAAAAGTTCAGAGAATCCAGATACTGCTAGTTTGCATGTATGCATGAGAGACTACTGTGACACTGGACAAGGGCAGATGTTTAGAAACAGGTGTATGAAGCTTTCTGGTAGGCAATCATATGAGAAATTTACAGTAGGAAATTCCTCCTTACCCTCAGCTAGGTATTGGTGGTTTAGTGACATATAAAATAATGGAACTGAAAAAAAAAGAATGGAGTAGATTAGATTGTCACTCTAAAAACAAATCTAAAAAAATAAACTGCTGCTAATAGCCCATGTTTCTGTCTTGCTGTTTTTCTGTTCTTTCTTCCATGCAAATGCATATACCAATACCCAGGCTTTGTTTGTATTGCCATGTTGTTAAGATTACCTAGTGCATTAAATAAATAAAATATTTTACTGAAAAAGTAGCTAGGTGTTGGGAGCAGTGACATATTGTTAATAAACATTTGACCTTTTTTCAGGAAGAAAAGCAGAGTTTGTGGCCTTTAACCTGAATGAGGTGATGGTATTATGAACAGACTAGGGAGAAAGGCTTAACTGTTCTCTCTGTCAAGAATAAAGTTAGTAAACAAATCTCACTTGGATAACAAGCACACT
>VXAV01009051.1:0-17554 GCA_013399715.1 Alectura lathami | reverse complement strand
CTTCGAATCTAGTTTAAAGCTCTCTCGATGAGCCCCACTAGTTGACAAACTCATCCTAGGGAAATCTTAATTCAGTTCTGGTTACGGATATTGGAAGAAAGTTCTGTCCTCAGAAGCTGAAACGTAGCTTTCTGGGAACAGAAGCAGATCAGTTGCTGTTCATGGTGAGCCACTCTGATCAGGTGCTAGTATGCGTGCATGGATTGTGCATCTGTGTGAGGCATCGGCCTCAAAAGAATTCAACAGTGGTAAATGTGCAGTAATTTCTTTCTGGAATTTTGAAAAAACGACAGTCTGAGAATAATAGCAAGTCTGGGCGCTACCTGAAGTAGACATGCTCTCAAACTTGAGTAGATGTGGGAGCCCATTACTACAAAGTCTGACTCCACCTGAGTTTCCCCATGGGCTTTCCAGTGGCCAGGCTTGTGGCAGAAGCAATCAGATGGGTCTCATCAGAAAGCCATCAAGGTGAAATTGTTTTCCTGTGTGTTTTCGTGTGACTAAGAAGTATTCTTCTGTTGAAGTTTTCAGGAGAAAACAGGTTTTCTAAAGTCTCTCTCAATCAGCGTCTGGAGCATCTGCTCCCAGAATCAGATCAAACATCATACTGCAACTTGTAGAGGTGGGCCTCATGTTTCAACTAGTCTGAATAACAGTTTGAATTATGTTTACCAACAGTGTTAAGCATAATCTATCTTTGTTTTGGAGAAATCTAGAAATCTTTCCGATTTCAACCATTCTTTTTCTTCCTTGAGTTCCTCTCTTCTAATTTTCAGTTTGGGGATAGATGGTGCTGTCATTTCTATTTAACGTTAAGTTTGGGATTTGCTGTACAACGTAGTCTCCTAAGTCTTGTTTATTGCTTTCAGGTCAGAGCAGCCTGGGAGATGGACAGAAGCTATAAAGCCTTTGATTTTTGTAACAGTTATTCTTTGACAGAAATTATATG
Source organism: Alectura lathami (assembly GCA_013399715.1). Taxonomy (NCBI): domain Eukaryota; kingdom Metazoa; phylum Chordata; class Aves; order Galliformes; family Megapodiidae; genus Alectura; species Alectura lathami. Next base: position 16,605 of record VXAV01009051.1, on the reverse strand, counting down.
TAATCTCTATCCCTGTTCACTGCAGGGGAGTTGGACTAGATGGCCTTTAAAGATCCCTTCTAACTCCAGCGACTCTGTGATTCCGTAGGTTAGAGAACCGCTTATTATGAAAGACTTCATGCAATTGAAAGTTCAGCATTTTTCATTGTTGCAGTTAAGAAAGTTGTCCTGAAATAGACGTAGCAAAGCTGGAGAATGTGCTTGTTAGCTATGTTCCTATTCTTGCCCAACATTCATTATAATTTTTCTGTAAACTTTCAACTTGAAATGGCTGCTGTCGCTGAATTCTGTTGTTCTTGCAATTGCTGTGTTGGTTAGAATAAACTATTAATTAAGATTGATAGGTTTTTCCTCTTTTTGAGCTCTTTTCTTTCACCATCCAGAGTTCTAAAACACTCTAAGGCTTTGCAAAAATTGTTCTGTTTCCCAAACAAACAACTTCCAGCTTCTACAGCAGACACAAAAGAAAGTCCTGGTGACAGCACTTGGTGTAACTGATTGATTTAATTGCAGCATTAAAATGAACAAATGCAGAGAAAACTACTGTGTGTGGCTGGTCTGCGTGCATTTGCCATTTATTCTAATGCTCTTTCATGAATTGAAAATACATTATGTTTAACACAGGCTCTCCTGGGACTGTGTAAGTTTACTAAATAAGTACATCAAGTGATACGAGCAAAACAAATGGCAGACTGTTAGACTCGTCTCCCACTCTTTTTCTGTTCAATTTCTGCACTCTGTCTACTCAGAATGATGGTTTAGGTAAACTTGCTTTGAACAGTATCTAGAGAATTAAAATCAGATTTCTAGCCTGGTCAATTAAGAAGTTTTAAACGTAGTCCCGTGTAGCTTGCCTAGTCAGGTAAATGATTTGTCATACAATTTGTAGGTTCTTGTGGAATGTTTGTTCTTGCTAAATAGAAAATATTCCTTTGTGATTTGGCTCTGTAATGTTTTCACTGGACGAAGAAAAAAATCTTGTGCACTTTTGCAGTTTGTGTATTTAAAAATAATGTGTTCTCAGTCAGTATTTCTCTTCCTGTCTTTTTAACAGCATCTTTTTTCCCTCTGTTTTGAACACCTCCTGCACAGCTTATCCCACTCTCTCTCTCACTCCCATTGGTCCCTAAAACTCATGGCATCCGCACATATTTTGCATCATTTTGGCATCTTATCAGTATGTCAAGAACTGGCATGTTCGCAAGTTGCAATATCCAATTCATACAGTGTATGTATGAATCACAGAATGGCCCGGGTTGAAAAGGACCTTGAAAATCATGTAGTTTCAACACCCCTGTTGTGGACAGGGCTGCTAACCACTAAACCAGGCTGCACAGGGCCTCTTCCAACCTGGCTTCGAATGCCTCCAGGGATGGGGCATCCCACAACTTCTCTGGGTAGCCCATGCCAGTGCCTCACAACTCTCATGAGAGAAAAATTTCCTCCTAATATCTAAAATAAATCTCCTCTCTCTTAGTTTAAAACTATTCCCCCTTCTCCTATCACCATCAACCCATGTAAAAAGTCACTCTTTCTAAGCTCCCTTCAAGTAATGGAAGGCAGCAATGAGGACCCTAAAGAGCCTTCTCTTTTCAAAGCTGAACAAGCCCAGTTCACCAACCTTTCTTCATAGGAGAGGTGCTCCAGCCCCTGAGCATCTTCATGGCTCTCTTCTGGACTGGATCCAAGAACTTCATGTCTTTCATGTGCTGGGGAACCCGGGTCTGGACACAGTACTCCAGGTGGGGACACACAAGGGCTGAGCAGAGGGGGACAAATCCTCTCCCTTGCCCTGTTGGCCCACCCCTCTCTTGATGCAGCACAGGATACAGTTGGCCTTCCTGGCTGGAAGCACATGCTGCTGGCTTGTGTCCAGGACCCCCATGTCCTTCTCCACAGGGCTGCTCTCAAGGAGTTCTTCTACCGGTCTGTACACACACCTGGGATTGCCCCGACCCAAGTGCAACACCTTGCCCTTGGCCTTGTTGAACCTCATGAGGTTCTCGTAGGCCCACTTTTCCAGCCTGTCCAGGTCCCTCTGGATGGCATCCCTTCCTTCAGGGCTATCAACTGCACCACTCAGCTTGGTGCCATCAGCAAACTTGCTGAGGGTGCACTCGATCCCACAGTCTAAGTCGTTGATAAAGATGTTGAAGAGCACCGGTCCCAAGACGGACCCCTGGGGGACACCGCTCGTGACCGGCCTCCACGTGGACGTAGAGCCATTGACTACAACCCTTTGGCTGCGACCATCCAGCCAGTTCTTTATCCAGCGAACAGTCCACCCATCAAATCCACATCTCTCCAGTTTAGAGATAAGGATATGGTGCGGGACCATGTCAAAGGCCTTGCACAAGTCCAGGTAGACGACATCCGTCGCCCTCCCTTGGTCCACCGATGCCATCACTCCATCATAGAAGGCCACCAGATTGGTCAGGCACGACCTGCCCTTGGTGAAGCCGTGCTGGCTGTCTCGGATCACCTCCTCATCTCGCATGTGCCTTAGCATCTCCTCCAGGAGGATCCGCTCCATGATCTTCCCAGGCACAGACGTGAGGCTCACCGGCCTGTAGTTCCCCGGGTCTTCCTTTCTCCCTTTCTTAAAAATGGGAGTGATGTTTCCCTTTTTCCAGTCACCGGGGACCTCGCCTGACAGCCACGACTTTTCAAATATGATGGAGAGCAGCTCGGCAACCGCATCAGCCAACTCCTTCCAGACCCTGGGATGCATCCCGTCCGGCCCCATAGACTTGTAGATGTTCAGTCCCATCAGGTGGTCTTGGACTTGCTCCGTTCTTACACTGGGAAGGATTTTGCTTCCCCCCTCCCCACTTGGATTTTCAGGGGCACGAGAGACCTGGGCAGCCTGACCGGCAGGGAAGACCGAGGCAAAGAACTCATTAAGTACCTCAGCCTTCTCCACATCAGAGGAGGCCAGTTCTCCCTTTCCATTCATTAGAGGGGGAACACTCTCCTTCACCTGCCTCTTCTGCCCTATGTAGCTAAAGAAGCCCTTCTTGTTGCTTTTTACATCCCTTGCCAAGCTTAATTCTACCTGCGCCTTGGCCTTCCTGATCCCATCCCTACGTATCCTGTCAGCACCTCTGTAATCCTCCCAGGCCACCCATCCCTGCAGCAGCATCCCTGCTTCCACTGCCTATACTTTGCCTTCTGTTCCCTCAACTTGACCAGCAGGTGCTTGCTCAGCCACGCTGGTTTCCTGCCTCCCCTGCCTGATTTCTTATTCTGGGGAATGGAGAGCTCTTGTGCTCTCAGGAAGATGTTCTTCAAGTGCTGCCAGCTCTGCTCCGATCCCTTGTCTCTAAGGACAGTTTCCCAGGAGATGTCTTCCAACAACTCCTTCAACAGCCTGAAGTTTGCTTTCCTGAAGTTCAGTGTCCTGACTCCACTCCTTGCCAGGCCCACGCTCCTCAGGATCCCAAACTCCACCAGGGCATGGTCACTGCAGCCCAGGCTGCCTCCAATCTTCACCTCTTTGCCCATCTCCCCCACATTGGTCCAGCGACGCATCACCTCTGGTAGGTGTGAGTACCTCAGCTTTTTCCATGTCTCAGGAAGTCAGTTCTCCCTTGTCATTTATCAGAGCCTGTCTCTGATGACTTATGTTCCTATAGAACCCCTTCTTGTTATTTTTCACATCTTTCGCCAAGTTCAGCCGTGTGCCTTGGTTTTGCTGATCCTGAATGGTGTAAAACTTTGCCTTGCTTTGGCATATATTTAGTGCTCTACAATTGGTTTGAAATGAAATTTTCACTGTGGCTTGGCACATACTTTAAACAAGCACAAGGGAAGTACTAAAGCTGGAAACACGAAATACCTGTAATTATTGCACCTTATGTACAGATTAATTCCTTTGTTGTGCAGAATTCACACTGTTGCTGTCACTTTATTCTCCTTAGGAGGCAGAATCTGGAAAGAAATAATGACTGTATAAATGAAAACTTACAGTTCTGTCTGGTTGGTGTGGGTGTCATGCTAGACATAATTCCTTACGAAGTGTGGTGTCCGTTATGGAAATAGTCATTGTCTCCTTTCTCGAGCGTAGGAAGGGATTTTATAATCTGCTAGAATGCCAAACACTTTTGTCTAGGATTGGATGTGGCCTGCTACCCGTAAATTATCATCATGCATGTGTGTGGGTGTCTTATCATTAAACTCTTAAGTCTGTGTCAGAAGTGTGGGAGGTAATAAGAGCTTGGGGCATGGATGATAAATTGTACACTTCCTTTTAAAAATTGTTCTGGATGTATTTTAGTCCTTTAATCCACATCTTCCCTTAAGATGTTGATGCTGTGCTTTGTTAAGGCAACATTAAGCATTAACATCAGTTTCTGTTTTGCTTTTCTCTTTTGGGCTTGCACCAAGTGGTAATTTAAAAACTACCTCATGAGCTCTGTAGACCCTGCCTGAATGTGTAAGGCATGCTTACACAACTTGGTACCAATTTTATGTACTTGGGTTAGGACTGGAGCTTTCATTGCAGTTCCTACATCAGGGCATTTCGTATTGTGGAGGCAGATGTTTCTATAGCTGCTGACGCTTCCCAAGTGTATAAACACAGTGAAGAGAAGCATGATGCAGGAACAGTTACATCTGTGGTGAGGATTCCTAGCATGAAATTAACATGAACAGTGAAAAATGAAGATGTGCAGTGCTTTGGTTGTACAGCCGAAGCTCTGTAGTCCATAGGAAGCAAAATGCTTCGACCCAGGACTTCATGTGGATGTTGAGTTCTGTGGGACAAGGTAAAAATGTGTCTTAAAAATGCAGGTAGATGGTTCTGAATTTGTAGGTATTCCATCGCGGCAGTGTGGCCAGCTGTGTAAATGGTGCTGGTTTAGTTGAATCATTCTTGTGGCTAGAGCGAAAGCGAGTTGTACTCGGCGATCTCTCAGAGCTCCAGCTCCTGGGTGCGATTCCGCTCTCGCTTTCAGAAGGATAAGCTGCTGGGTAAGACCACATACCACCACTTCCACCTGCATGTTTCTACCTTGCTTTTTTTTGCATGTATTTGCAATTTGTGTGGCCACATGGTGGGCTGCCCCAGAACTGAACTCGCTGAAAATTGCCCTTTCCCTCAGCTTGGCTGAAAAAAACAAAGCTTCCTTTGGTGGCTACACAAGTGTGGGATTCTGTTTTTGTTTGTGTTTTTTGAATTTGGGAGAAAAAATAAGTGTAAAGAAATATGCAAAAGGAAGGGAAGGAGCTACTGCTTTTGGTGGAAGTTATATTAAGCTCTCTATTGACACGCAGTCTGAGTCAATGACGTTAATTACTCTTACTCCTGTTTGCTGATTCCTTCAAAAAGCTTTGAGAGACCTGCAGGATGCACATGTTTAAGTGTTATGCAAATGGGAAGGACCAGTGCAACTCTGGTAGCAGTGTGACTGTGTAAGAGTCTGATCTTTGCTGAAAATCATCATTTGTCCTTGTGTCGGCTGGTTGTATTCACTTGGAGCGTTTCCTTCTTGGAGCGCTCCCTTCTGTGTATATATTGAAACAGAAAAACTACATCATATAAATAAAACACAACTATATAATATAGTTAACATGTATCAATGCATTTTTATGATGTAGAAATAAATGTGACCTGTCATGTATACACACAAAATACATGATTGTATAGTGTAAGAATATACATACTTGGTGGGTATAAAAATACCTATTTGATATTCTGATATAAAGTTTTAACATATTTTATTTTTGTGCAAATATAATGTAAAGAATATACACCGTATAAATATAAAATATGTAAATAAAAAGTAGGTATGTAAAAACATAGGTAATATAAAAGCATGGTTGAAAAACATGCAAAAATATTTTGGCTTGCATAATTTCAATTTTAGTTTCAAGGTTATCTGTGTACCTCACTGCTGACTTCTGGAATGAGTCTGGATTGTTTAAATTTATGGGACTGCTCTCAGCAATTCTCAGTATAATGTCAATAAATGATCTTTCTTTCTGTATGCTTGTATGCAGACTATAATCATACAAATGTGTGCACAGATACACAACTTACCCCTGATGCAGTACGCTGTATTTGTAAGGTATTCCAAGTCTTCGGTGAGTCAGATTTTGGGATGCCAGCTCAGAATCTCTGCCTGCAGCACAGAACCAGAGTAATTTACTACTTGTTGATGTTTGTTCCTTGGTCCAGTTTCAGATATTATTAATAAAATTGAGGATTGTGTCCTGAAATATTTTCTGACTATTTCCATGAGAAACTTTGATTATGGGTAGTTTTGGTGATGCCAGTGAAATGGTTCTTGTTCCTCATACCTTGCTGGGCTGGGTTTCAGGGAAGCTGATTTATGAGCATTGTCCAGTGCCTTAACAAGACCAAGCAGACCATGTTCAGGCCAAGGACATGTAGAGGTAAATGCGCTTATTAAGTAGAAAATTCTCGTTTCTACAGATTTTACAAACAGAGGAAATAACATACTTGCAGCTTGACTAAAATTATACAATGAGTTGACATTACAACTCAGAATAAAATTCCGATGTGCTGATCTTTATCCTCATGATTTAACTGCTAGGCCTTGCTTCAAGGTTAGATAAACACACTGTTTGCATGTGATAACAACTAAAACAGTTTCAGGTGGGTTTACAAGATGTATATACAGTGTACGCGTGTCTCCTTCTGTCTAGTCTTGCTAGTAGTGATTCTAGGTAGAGTTTAAGACATAGACAATATCAATTTTTCCTTTCTGAGGAAGTGTGTTGTCAGGATTCTTGAAGAGCTAATAGAATAATTAATGTAAAATGCAATCAGATCAACTGTAATTTTGATGGATACAAATACCCTTGAGTCTCGAGGACAGTGCTGCGGTTCAAGCCAGCCTTTTAATGCCTATGTTAGTCTTGCGCAGAATGACAATTACAGGCTGTATTTTTGAACATAATTTTGAAATTATGTTCAGAAGTGATACTAACAATTTTATTTTCTCATATGAGCGTGGACCAGAAGTAAATGATGGCGTGGAAGACAGTTGCAGATAGTTCTCCATCTTTCCTAATTGCACTCCCAGAGACTAAACGCTTTCCTGTCTATGGTTTGGCACTATTATTAAATCTCTATGAACAGGAAAAGCTTAAAGAAATCTCATTCCTGCATTAATCACTTTTGGCTAGAGAGGACAAAACTTTTTCAAACTGACTGTGCATAGTAGAAATTAATTAGTTAAAGCACCTCAAAATGTACTGGGATAAATGCGAATCTCCGTGTATTTCATGCTATAGAGAGGATTAGCAACTGGCAAATCAGTGTTCTGAACTGAAACTTTATTGTATTAGTACACAGTACATAATTTTGGTCTTTGATGGAAAACTTGATGAGTGGTAGTATGTTTCTTTGTAATTAAAATGTTAACTATCAATTTTTGTTGGAAAAAAATGTCGTAAATTGTACATACAGGCAGAACTGATTATTGAAGGAAACTTTTTTCTCCTCCTATAGTGCTGTATTTTTGTAATTAATAGTTTTGATGCATCAAAACCTTTCTCGATGCCATCCCTGCCGCACTGGCTGCCTACCCAACAGAGAAGCAACTTTACAGATGCGGAAGAAGACTTCCAGTAGAGTGTCACGCATTGCAGCTCCAGCTGGTTGGTTCAAATCCAGCCTTGGTGTCTGGTGACAAATTTGTTACTATCTGGTCCCTCTGGGCCTGATTTCAGTTCAGAGAACAAAGCCAAAGGGCAATTGCTAACATAAAGCAGCTCATCGACAATGTCAGTAGTTTTTGTGCCCTGCTTTTAAGAGTGGGCAGGGAGATGGGATTCATCCCGCTGAGGTGGCATTTTCTGCTGCTTTAGGTAATGACAGATTTTGCCCTGGCTTAGCTATGGTACGCTTGTTTTAGGGACAGTTCTTCATTCTTCAGAGCTACCATTCTGCTCAGTATTTTCTCACTGAAAGTACCATTTTAATAATGTTTTCATATATGGTTGGAGCTGGTATCTGTACCTGTAGGTAAACCTGTGTGGCACTTTCTGTAGTGAAATCCAATTTTCAATTGCTCTTTTTTTTTTTCCCCAAAACTTCAGTTGTTTGTGATGAAAGTTTTCATGCTGAGTATCTTCCCTAGGCAGATTTTTATTTTATTTTTTGGCACCGCTTTGATTGGAAACAGTTCTTCTGTTTCTGAGAATGAGGTTAGGGAAAAATGTTATTTAACCAATGCTGAATTCTTACATCTGTTTTATTGAGGAGTCTGAAAATCTTCATGGGCTCTTGAGATTTGGGAGGGGGCTTAGAGGAAAACCGTGGACAAAGATGTGTCATTTGCAATCCCTGTTAAAATTTACTAAATCTGGCCAAGCTGCAAGGTTCTGAAACTTGCTGTTTGCATACATTAAGCAGAAACTTGTTTAAAAGCTGGCAGCAGAGCTGGCCGATCGTGGAGTTTTGGTGAATCGTGCCAGCAGGGTTTGGGGTGCGGCACCCCAGTGAAGACTGAGCCCTTTCCAGGGTGCAGGGGGAGCGGGAGCTTAGCAGGATTTCCCCTGCAGTAGCTTTATCCAGATGCCACAGTTTGAAGGGAGGGAGTTAACATCTGGGGACTTGCTCCTCCCTGGTACAGCAGGTAGGGAGCAGGAAGTTACCCACTGCATCTCACGTTGTGGCTTGGAGCAAAACTAGAGCCAGGCTGAGGTGGATTAGAGACCAACATGCTTATTGCATGCCATGGGGAGAAGTGGCAGCATCTAAAGGAGCTTGAACAAACCTCTTCAGAGAAAAGAAGCAGCCAGAGCTCTCCCAGACTATTTAGCACTAAGTTTTCCAACAGTACTGGTAGCTGGAGTTTCATTTAGTTGCTTTCAAATGCCCTCCTGAAGGCTGTAGAGGGTGAGCAGGTGAGAACTGCTGCAGGTACCAGTGCACAGGCACTGTGCAGGTTTGGAGGAGTGAAACTTCAGCCTGGCAGGGGAGCAGCAGATCTGTGAAGACTTTGCTGTGCTAGCTCTTTCTCCTCAGTTTTGTTTGGGATAAGAAACAGGAGGTCCAGGACTTTATTTGGCGTATGTGCAACAGGCTGGGGAAAGGAACAAGCTGGCATCTATTTGAAATAACAAGCAGGCCATGAAGGCAGAGAGGTTGAAGAAGATGCAAAGGATGGGATGGAGGGAATAATGAAAATTGAGAACTGAAAGAGATGATAATCCTCGCAAAGCCAGGTCGAGCAGGGCTGCTGGTCAGTCTGGGTGGCATTCAGGCAGGAAGGGAATGGAAACATGAAAAGGATCTTGTGTTTTATGCAGCTGAGTCCTGAAAAAAAGAGCGCTCCTTTGCCTCTTATCTGTTTTTACAGGATGCTAGCCAGATTATTTTGAAGGGAGACTTTCCCAGGAGCCACTCACTTGTGTTCCTCAATTTCTCACATGTCACATAGGGAACTAGGGTTCATTCTGAACTGAGTGTCTGCGATTACAGCAGGTCAATAGGAGCAACGTGGTCAACTTGCTAAGTGAATTCTAACTGCTGTGGAAAAATCAGCTGTCAGATGCCTGGATCTGTCTAGCAACATTACAGGTCACTTCTGTCAAAGGCAGTTTGAATTTCTTCTCCTTCTCCTGTTTGCATAAGGATGAAGTACGTCTGAGCATTCAGCACCATTAGGTAATCTGTAATACCCTGATTAGTAAAATTTATCCAAGAAATCCAAGAATCCGTGAAATAAAGATTGACAGTCAAAAGGAGAATTTGAGCGTTCTTATTTTAGTGTCATCTAAGACAGAAAAATTTGATGCCTGTAAGTGCTGCTATCTACGTAAACAGTAGAAGTGAACTGAAGCCCAGCATGGACAACCATAATTTTTGCAGTTTCCTAAGACTGTGAACATCTGTGTCACCACAGGAGCTCTTGTGTATTTTATGGTTCATGATTGGTACAGATCATCATTGCGGTAGGAGAAGAATGAGAAGGTTACAAGCTTTTGTTACTGCTTGTTTCAGTAACAGAGCACTACATTTTTTCAAGTTAAGTCTTCAGTTGTGTCCAGCAGAGTGTGTTTGCTTGGAATACCAGCAAGTTACCTATAGGAGAAGCCCTTGGAGAAAGCTTGCAAGACTATGCCTTGCAAACATATAAATGGACATGAGCTGCATCAGAGCTTTGATGGCACAAGTGCTGCAGGTGGGTGCAAAGAGGATGGCTGAGAGCCCTCTCAAAGCCCTGTGCTCCGTGGTACAGCGCCTTGCTGCCAGTCCTGCTCTGAGCATGCAGGGGAACACGCGTCTTGGGTCGGTGCTCATGGTTAACAGGCACTGGCTGGACTGAATGATCAGCCTCTGCCGTTTTCCAGTTTTCAGACATCATGAGTTATTAATTAGAAGGAGCAGGAGTTACCTGTAAACTATTCTGTTCATGCACATATTTCTCCAGAANAAATATTACCAGATGAAATACAAAAAAAAAAAAAAAAAAAAAAAAAAGGCATTTAAACATGCATTACAAATGTGTATTTATAAATGAGCACTATTTCATGCTTCATATATATGTGAACACGTACAATGTTATGTTGTGGTTATAATATTTACCCATATATTAAAAACATATGCAATGTATATATATTAAAAAATTACTGAAAAGTCATTAAAGTAAAATTTGGCGTTTTGGTGTGGAGGGGAGTTCATGCCAGCAGTCGTGTCCTGGAATCCTTCAAATCTCCTTGCTGTTAGGTGGGCTTTAAGAGATCCCTCCTCTCTCTCATGAAGAGACAGTCAAGGTGTACATGTATTTGTGATAACAAATACCTGCAACTCTGTGAGTGCACAGTAAACCAAAAATAGTTTGAGGATAAGGTCGTCCGGATAAATCCAGAGAGTAAGCTGGGAGCTATTTTAGAACTTTTGGCTGCAGCTCTCCTGTAAACAGCAATCAGACTTCCAGAAATGTCTGGCAGTCAGCAGCTCCCGTTGTTCTTACGGTGCATGCTTGGTTATTCCAAGTTCATTACTTGAAAATTTAAAACCTCTCCTGCACTGCATACTATTTCTCTTGGAAATACCTGAATGTGATGTATGGAGCACTTCTGGAGACTTCAAAGACCTGTCCTTTTTTTCATTTCAGTTCTGTTAAATTTAAAACACTGCCTTAACATTATGCCTTCTCCAAACTTACACTGATCACCCTTCCTTAACGTTTTGTTTCTCTGCCCACTGTTGACATGACTGCATAAGCATTATTCTAGTGTAGCATGGCTGTGGGTTGCTTTCCACATTATTGACCGCCATCGTTTCTCAAAATATTCAAGCAGTGTATAGCTAGGCTAGTATCATAGGTTCATCTTGAAAGATTACACTGTACATTAATTAATCATTCTTAACGGTAATGTAGAATGCTGACCATAATTACTTCATCTCTTTTGTTTCCTCTCTTTTTCTCTCAGGCTTTATGTTCATCCTTGTACTTTATATGTTATCGTTACAGACTCTTAAAAACATATGCATGCTTTCCTTACGCATATTGCAGTCTTGGACAAAAGTAGGCGTAGCTCAGATGGCTGCTAAGTACCTAGTGACTTCACTGCAAAAGAAGTGACAAACAGCAAGTACAGCTGGCAAGCCTTTGAGTTGATGTTTTTGTATTAGATTCATAGAAAATCCTGAGCTGAGAGGGGTCCAGCCTGCAGTAAAGCTCTATTTGATACTGGTCAGTAAAACTAGTATTTCTTTTGTTTTCAGTGTTTGCATGTGCAATCTATCACAGAATCACAGAATGTTCGAGATTGGAAGGGACCTCGAAAGATCATCTAGTCCAATCCCCCTGCCGAAGCAGGAACACCTAGAGCAGATTGCACAGGAACGCATTCAGGCGGGTTTTGAATGTCTCCGGAGAAGGAGACTCCACAACCTCTCTGGGCAGCCCGTTCCAGAGCTCTGTCACCCTCACCGTGAAGAAATTTCTCCGCATATTTAAGCGGAACCTCCTATGTTCCAGCTTGCACCCATTGCCCCTTGTCCTGTCACTGGATGTCACAGCGAAGAGCCTGGCTCCATCCTCCTGACACCCACCCTTTACATATTTATAAACATTAATTCAGTCACCCCTCAGTCTCGTCTTCTCCAAGCTGAAGAGACCCAGCTCCCTCAGCCTTTCCTCATAAGGGAGATGCTCCACTCCCTTAATCATCTTGGTGGCTCTGCGCTGGACCCTCTCCAGCAGTTCCCTGTCCTTCTTGAACTGAGGGGCCCAGAACTGGACACAATACTCCAGATGCGGTCTCACCAGGGCAGAGTAGAGGGGGAGGAGAACCTCTCTCGACCTACGAACCACACCCCTTCTAATACACCCCAGGATGCCACTGGCCTTCTTGGCCACGAGGGCACAGTGCTGGCTCATGGTCATCCTGCTGTCCACCGGGACCCCCAGGTCCCTTTCCCCTACGCTGCTCTCCAACAGGTCAGTACCCAACTTATCCTGCTTCCTGGGGTTATTCCTGCCCAGATGCAAGACTCTACACTTGCCCTTGTTAAATTTCATTAAATTTCTCCCTGCCCAACTCTCCAGCGTGTCTAGGTCTCGCTGGATGGCAGCGCACCCTTCTGGCGTGTCAGCCACTCCTGCCAGTTTTGTACCATCAGCAAACTTGCTGAGGGTGCACTCTATCCCCTCATCCAAGTCGTTGATGAATATATTGAAGAGCATCGGTCCCGGTACCGATCCCTGGGGGACCCCACTAGGTACAGGCCTCCAGCTAGGCTCCATCCCATTCACCACAACTCTCTGGCTTCTTTCCTCCAGCCAGTTCACAATCCATCTCACATCATCTAGTAGGTTTAAGGTATTGTTTTTGTTTTAGAACACCTCCTCTTTGAGCATATAGACATCTAATAAACATCTCTCCAGCAATGCCAAACCCATTGAGGGGAGGGGCTAGGAGTGAATGCCAAACTACAGGGTCAGATGTCATTGTCACTACAGGTAACTTTTCTTTCTGAAAAAGTTGTTCTGTAGTTATGAAAACTCAATGTATTTTGACTTCCTTCTCCCTTAATGTCTTTTAAGCACATAGGATTGGAGGAGGATTTTTTTTTTCCATTTTATAAACAAAGAATTGGTTTGAAAAAAAAAAAGAATAAAAATTCTATGGGAGTATTTACATGTGGGGACCATGAGGGCAGTTGAGTAGTGGAGCAAGCTGCCCAGGCCAGTGGAGCCATCTCTGCCCCTGGAATTTTCCAAGACTCAGTCGGATAAGCAGCCTGCAGTTACCCCACTGCTGCCCCTGCTTGGAGCAGGAGGTTGAGCCAGAGACCTCCTGATGTCCCTTCCAGCCTGAAACATCCTGTGATCCTAAACTCTGAAAAACTTTCTTTCTTTCTTTCTTTCTTTCAACTGTCTTTTGCATACTCTTAACCTGGTTTCTTTGAGGCATCAATTTAGTCATAGAATCCAGGAATCATAGAATCACAGAATGGCTTGGGTTGGAAGGGACCTCAGAGGTCACCTAGTTCCAACCCCCCTGCCGTGGACAGGGCTGCCAGCCACTAGCTCACTGGATCAAACTGCCCAGGAACCCATCCAGCCTGGCCTTGGACACAGCCAGGGATGGGGCAGCCACAGCTTCTCTGGGCAGCCTGTGCCAGCGCCTCACCACTCTCTCAGGGAAGAATTTCTTCCTGATGTCCAACCCAAACCTCCCCTCTTTCAGTTTCAGCCCATTCCCCCTTGTCCTACCATTATCCGCCTGTGTAAAAAGTCGGTCCCCCTCCTGCCTGTGAGCTCCTTTCAAGTATTGGAAGGCCGCAGTGAGGTCTCCCCGGAGCCTTCTCTTTTCCAAGCTGAACAGTCCCAACTCCCTCAACCTTTCCTTACAGGAGAGGTGCTCCAGCCCTCTGATCATTTTGGTGGCCCTCCTCTGGACCCGCTCCAACAGCTCCACATCCCCTCTGTGCTGGGGGCCCCAGGCCTGGACACAGCACTACAGGTGAGGCCTCACAAGGGCAGAGCAGAGGGGGACGATCCCCTCCCTCTCCTGCTGGCCACCCCTCTCTTGATGCAGCCCAGGATGCCATTGGCCTTCCTGGCTGCAGAGCGCACTGCCGGCTCATGGCCAGCTTTTCGTCGATCACAACGCCCAAGTCCTTCTCCGCAGGGCTGCTCTCAAGGAGTTCTTCTCCCAGTGTGTGCACACACCTGGGATTGCCCCAACCCAAGTGCAACACCTTGCCCTTGGCCTTGTTGAACCTCACCAGGTTCTCGTGGGCCCACTTTTCCAGTCCTTGCAGTATTTTTTTTTCAGTGGACTGGTTTGATCATTTTGTTGTCAAAATCAATGCAGCAAAAAAATGTTATTCTCATTTTCCCAGGATATTTTTGGAACATGTTCCCATGCTTGTTTCTGTCCCCAGTTTTGTCTGATTATGGTGACAAAAATGGTACTGACCTGCCAGTGGGCTTGCATACATTCAGGGCACTCCCTCCTACTCTGGCCAGAGCACCACAACAACAAAATACCAGGGTATACTGAGCAAAAACCAGAGAAAATTTCTACTTAAAATGAAATCAACCAACAACTCCTTTTTAATGTCTCGCTATGCAACTTTGTTGGCTTGAGGATTGCCATTCCAGGGCTGATAGCTGATTGAGTCAGACAGTTGTTCTAAAATTGAATCCAGCACTGGGTGGACTGGAGTTTTTTGCACATTTCTCATACGTTTTCCTCTCTCACACCCTCTTCTTTTCTGGCTTGCTCTCCGTTTTCCGGGTTTCAAGTAGTCATGATGCCATGGTATTGTGTTCTTACATAATATTATAAAACCTTTTTTTTTTTTTTTTTTTTTTTTTTTTTTTTTGGTACTGTGATCACATTTGCAGCTTTAGAAATGCAGGACAGCTTTCAGATATGTAGTAGAAATATTGTTGCATCACAGAAGTTGTATCACCTGTGTCTGGAGGAGCTGGAATGGTTGCTTCTAGCCACGGCAATGGCGTAAGGAGGGGCTCTAACATCCCACCTCTCTGTGCTGGGACTTTTCATTCTATTACTGCTGTAAAACAAACAGGACTCAATAAATTAGTCCTGTGACTCCTAGTTCAGTGGAGCTAATGAAAATATGTGAAGATTTCCTTCCTTGTTCAATTTGTTCACTTTCTGTAGCTTTTTAAAAAATCCGTTGTTTGAAGTGGATTAATGGTTTATTACAGTGATTTTCAGCTTCATTTGGCAACTTTATAGCCTTCTGATACGGGAATGTGATATGTAATCTACTAGTTTAATTCCTCAAGGTTCTCTCATGAGGTATGCTCGCTATTCAGGTTTGTGTTACAGAAGTCATCAGTTTCTAGCTAACAAAGCTATCTCATTCTTCAGTGTCTGTCTGCAAGAGAAGCAGACCACAGACAGTTCAAAGGTGTTGACTTCGTTTATAAACACTTCATAGCTTTTCAGATCATATAATCATGGAATGGTTTGGGTTGTAAGGGACCTTAAAGATCACCTAGTTCCAAACCCCTGCCACGGGCAGGGACACCTCCCACTACACCAGGTTGCTCAGGAGCCCCATCCAGCCTGGCCTTGAACACTGCCAGGGAGGGGGCACCCACAGCCTCTCTGGGCAACCTGTGCCAGTGTCTCACCACCCTCACAGGAAAGAATTTCTTCCTAATATCCAGCCTAAATCTCCCCTCTTCCAGTTTGTGGCCATTACCCCTCATCCTGTCACTCCACGCCCTTCTAAAGAGTCCCTCCCAGCTCTCCTGTAGGCCCTCTTCAGGTCCTGGAAGGCCGCTATCAGGTCCCCCCGGAGCCTTCTATTCTCCAGGCTGAACAACCCCAAGTCTCTCAGCCTGCCTTTGTAGGAGAGGTGCTCCAGCCCTTTGGTGATCTTCATGGCCCGCTTCTGGACCCCTCCAACAGCTTGATGTCCTTCTTGTTTGGGGGCTCCAGAACTGGACACAGCACTCCAGGTGGGGTCTCATGAGAGCAGAGCAGAGGGGTAGAATCCCCTCCCTCACCCTGCTGGTCACGCTTCTCTTGGTGCAGCCCAGGATGCGGTTGGCCTTCTGAGCTGCAGGTGCACATTGTTGGCTCAGGTTGAGTTTTTCCTCAACCGACACCCCCAAATCCTTCTCCTCAGAGCTGCTCTCCAGCCATTCTCTGCCCAGCCTCTATTTGTGCTTTGGGATTGCCCCGACCCAGGTGCAGGACCTTACACTTGGCCTTGCTGAACTTGATGAGGTGGGCATGGGCCCACCTCTCCAGCCTGTCCAGGTCCCTCTGGATGCCATCCCTTCTCTTTAGCACGTCAGCGGCACCACACAGCTTGGTGTCGTCCGCAAACTCGCTGAGGGTGCACTCGATCCCACTGTCCATGTCGCCACCGAAGATGTTAAGCAGCACTGGTCCCAGTACCGATCCCTGAGGGACGCCACTCGTCACCGGTCTCCATTTGGACACTGAGCCGTTGACCACGACTCTCTAGGTGCAACCACCCAGCCAGGTCCTTATCCAGCCAGTGGTCTGTCCATCTAACCCGTGCTTTTCCCATTTAGTGACCAGGATGTCACATAGGCCAGTGTCAAATGCTTTGCACAACTCCAGGCAGATGACGTCAGTTGCTCTTCCCTTATCCACTGA
>VXAV01009050.1:76902-89375 GCA_013399715.1 Alectura lathami | reverse complement strand
TTTATGTAAAAAAAAAAAAAAAAAATGTAAGTCAGAAAGACAGTGAGAACTTTTACCAGTTTGTACTTTCCAGTGCTTATTCACAAAAATAAAACTCTGATTTCCCACTGGAAAGCCACAGTCTGTTTAAGGGTACTTGGTTCATTTGTTTTCAAAGTTGTCTTGAGGACACATTGCACTGTGACAACTCAAATCAAGTTGTATTCCTTGTGCCCTGCCAAGCAGTATTAGAGAAGACAATGCAATCTGACTAACAACCTGAGAAAATGTCACAAGGAGAGAGAGCTCAGGATATCGTACAAATATTCTCTACAAATTTTAAAAAGGTTCTGCATAAAATGTACTTTTTTCCAGAGCTTTACTAAGATTAGGCCTTCCTTTATATTCACTGTCAATTCTACTAATGCTGTAAAGAGCAGCATGGAATCAAAATCTCCTGTATTTTGTGTTGCTCTGGATAAACAGTGATATGTTCCAGATTAATATCTTACGCATTGAATGCATTGTTACACATTTATATCCTACCTCAAGACCCTAGGAATCAATATAAAGACTTTTCCAGATGTGCAAGAGCATATATCTGTGATGTAAGAAACTGGTGTGGTGAAAAAAAGAAATCTAGTTCTAAATAATATGGGACTACTTGGATCCCAGTGTAAAGAAGCATTACGATACAAATTTCAACAGCTCTTTCAATGCCTGACATCTTGCCAATATGTGTGAGTGGTACACTGGATTGTGGAGTGTTCAGAAAAATAGGTATACAGTATAATGTGCAGTTGAATTTCCATTTGGATCTATTGCATGTAAGTAAATTTTTAATTTAAATAATATTAAAAGAAAAATAATATAGAAGAGATGAAAGATTTGTCCCCGAGAATCTTTTAAAAAAGATACATAGAAATATTTGGAAAAGTCAAAGCAACATCTCATTTCATACTAGCATGCTTAAAAAATACATATAATTAAAGAACCTCTTCCATGAATTTTTAGTCATTCTTATCATTTAATAGACTGTATATATGACAGTCAGCACAATAAAACACGGGTAGAGTTGCTTCCATGAATGATATTTTTATGGATTTATATTTATGCAGATATTTTTCCCTGTTCATGTTTCAGTGAATAAGTCATGCTTGAGACAGTAGAAATTAGCTTTACATTGGGCCTACTCTGAGCATGTTAGCTGTTGGTCGATTTGATAAAAGATTAATTCTGTGCCAGTTGTTTGAGAGAAATAACCAGTGCGATTCCAAAGATGAAGAATAATATGAGCCAGTGGAAAACTTTCTCCTAAGGGCTATCAATCTAACACATCCATCCTGACAACATCCAGTCCATTGTAGTGCTTCTATGCCTGACTAATGCTAGCAAGTTAAAAAAATACAAATCTTTTTCCATCAGGTTCATTACTGATTTCAGGGGAGAACCGTGAAACATTGTTTTAATACGCTGATTAATATCAAATAATATCCAGCTGAATTGATTTAATGCCTCTGAGCCAGAAACCAATAAAACACAACTTAGAGCTGTCAAGTCACAACCATTAGGAAAACATTAGATATCTGAGGGTCTCAGAGTAAAGAGTCTTCTAGGAGATGTCTCAAGACATTTTTACAGATTGAAAATTCACTAGCAAAATAAAACAATATACCACATCTTTTGGTGTGAATTACAACTGCAGAATCCCTTAGGAAATGTGTGGCCTTTGTAGCCCAAATATCATACTATATAAATCAGCATGTACATCTGAAACCAGAATGGTTTTCTGTGAGAATATTTTATGCATTTGATTTGGATACAATAATAGGAGTTCAGCAGATATCATGTAGAAGTTCTGATCTTTTTTTCTAAGATCAAATTTTTCAATGATTGTATCATCTCCTTCAATCACATGATTAAAGTTTAAGTTAGTATCACAGACTGTAGCAAGCAGTACCACATCAGTAAAGGTAAGCACATAAAATACTTTAGTTTCCAGTTTTTTCTGTAATGCTTTTTTCACTGGAATATTAGAACACTATTTTCATCTCTTCACACAATAAGAAGAGATTCTCTATGCTGCTTACACAAAGTACACTGCCCTAAAAATCTCTCTGTAAAAATCAAAAAGATAGTATAAAGTTATATTTTAAAGAAAATATTTAAATCTAGACATACCTCAGCTGATTGTAAAATATTTTTTTTCACATTAAATAGGTGTTTTATAAGAAAAACTATGTTGCATATATGAGCATCATGAATACTATTGTTCTAAACTAAGCCCATGTCTAGCTCGCTTAAGCCTCCTTTTGCATATACATGCTGTCTGTGGTCTTATGGCAAGTTGTAAAACTTCAATCAGTTTCTTCAATAATGATTTCCCAAGTACCTGACTTTTGCACTAGGAATTAATATTTAAATATATTCTTCTATACAATTCATACATGTAGTTAAAAAGATTTGATACTTTTCATGACAGTTGTTTAGACTGAGAAAAGAAGAAGTCACCTGTTTCAACAATTTCGTATGAAGAGTAAGCCATACAAACTCACCAAATGGTTTGAAATTGTCTGTGTTCTTATCTTCTTTGGAATTGTACACAATCACTACAGATTGCAGTGTGAATGCATTTTACTTAACTGTGTTGTGCATTCTAGTTGGTAATTGCTTGCACTTTTTCCTTTGATGTTAGAATTTCTCATTTTCATCTTCTATTTGAAAATGAAATGCTTTTATGTCAAAAAAAAAAAAAAAAAAAAAAGGAAGCAACTGTAAAGACCAGAGAGAATTAAACACTGACAGACCTTGGTTTTCACTGAAATTTCATTCAATGACTTCAGAGAAGTCAAAGGTTATCAACTAAGGCCATCAAACCATCAGAGTTGCAAATACATTTAAAAAACTGTTTCAAATTCTACTCTTGTTGTGGTCATTTCCGTTCAATAGATGTTTCATATTTGAAGTATTTTTAATGAAAAAAAAAAAAAAACCACAAAGAACTTATAGATTTTAATGTAATTGCTGTCCATTAGATTTTAAGTGCCAAGGCATAACTTGTTGATATTAATCTCTGCTACAATTATTTAAGCACAGTACAAAGGTGTCATTTTAACTATATACGGTCCTTTAACTGTCAATCGTTTAATTCTGCTTTTTTGAATGAGCCTTTACAAATTATATTCTGTGATACCAACTTTTGGTATAATAACAATAAAGGGTCTATCAGAAAACCAATTACAACTGCACATCAGTTTTACTATAAACATTAAAAACCATAAAGTACAACTGTTTTGGTTTCTGGTCTTTTTCATTCCACAACATGTATGACTGTCCCTTATTTATTTGGTTATTTCATTAATTGCTTGATTGATTGTAAATCAAATCAAAACCATACAGCTGGTTTTAATATGCTTTCAGAAATATTTTATACCACCTCATCTATTTTCAAATGTTTTCAACCTTTTATCTATATGTAACTAAAAGCAAATTCTTTTGAAATGCAGAGATGACAAAACAAAATAAACAGTGATGTTCTACATCTTGTTAATATGAAGATATCCCCTAGATATTTTTAATTTCCCTTAATTATCCTGTTAATTAACCCACAGTCTCCACCAAGGGAAAAAATTTATTCACTTCTCTTGATAGACAATTTCAAGCACAATTTTCCAGTGAGATTTTCAGAAATTTAGGTTAAAGATGAGTGGCAGTTAAAAGGTCTGAAGGAAAATGTAAAATTTCATTTATCATTAAGTGATATATTAATATATAACTAATGTCATGAATCGTTAGCTTAATATACCTCACAGTTTTCCCTTTTAAAAATTTCACATTATGAAAAATGTTCTTTTCTGATATCATATCCAAGGAACTGTTATCTCTGAAAAGAAACATTTTATAGGCCAGTACTTTAGATGTGATTTTGGTTTTTTTGGACACTTAGTAGCTATAAAGAAGTGAACCTGAAGTCTGAGAAAATAAGATGGACAATGACAATTGTTCTCTTTTCCCCAAGTTATCCAAATGCAACACACACACAAATAACTATACACATTCACTAATGGCATGATTTGAATTCTGTGTCAATTTCTTAAGCCTGTGACAGGTGTATTTTAATGCTCTCTCTATATATCATATTTAGATTATATTTAAATATAATGCTTTGTGTCATCATAAATTTAGTTTTAGAATGATAGTTTAGAATGAGAGTTTTAGAGTGATCACTGTAAGATTATTGGTTTCATAAAAAAGGGCAAACCTCATAGTTTGCCGAGAGCAACATTTGTATGGGTATAATACTAATTCACAAAATTAAGTGAACTATGTTAGCAGAGAAATTAAAGACAAGTAGAAAGGAATGTAAGCACTGGAGATTGCACGCTCCACAAACAACTTTTCATTTCAGAAACCCACAAACATGAGGTAACTATTCTGTATAACAATGCACAGACCAATAGAATAAGCAAGTTGCTCATTTGTCCCAATGGAAGTCAAGTTTGATTTTTACCTGAAGAACGTAATTCCTTACACATAATTTCTGTTGTTCTTGACATATTACTTGATGCATTCCAAGTAAATTGCCCTTGCAGTGAGCAATGTAAAGAGTTTCAGTGGAAATGTACTTGAAATATAACTATTCTTACCATCAGGAATGATGGTGTAGTCAGATCTTTCGAATGTGCAGCAGAATTTCTGGTTCCTTTGAGCTGCTTCAGACTCAAAGTCAACATCACTTTCTATCAGATTCTAGCCAACATCATTGCTTGCATTTCTGTGCATAGGTATCTTTTCTTAGAAGGTGAGTGAAGGTTTTGAAAATCCCTAGATGAAAATGAAGACATACGTTGTATTCTTAGGATCAAGGAAGGGAACACATTCACAATGAAAACAGTACTGCGTGGCTGCACAGTTGTGGCATGATGCTATTGCCAACAGTTCATTGTGTTTCTGTACTTTTCTCCTTACAATACTTAACACCATTTTTTATCCAAGACCAGTTGTTTTGAACCCTCTGCTTCTGTGTGTTTTCAAAGTTTCTCACTCCAGTGTCACCTATAAATTGAACAAATTTCTCTCTGTTTCCTAGCCCAGATTGGTAATAGCATTCATTTGCAGCAAGGAAGAGTCAAAATATGCGTTAGAAAAAAAAAATAGAGATAGGGAAGCACTGGAATAGATTGCATGGAGAAACTATAATAGGGCTTCTAGCGCTGGAGCCCTTTAAAGGCTGATAAATCCATCAGTTATGAATAAGTACAGCTGGTCACGCCTTCGGACAATTAAGGTGTCTATATGTGTTCTTGTAGTCCATTTCAGTTCTGGTTTCTCTCATTTTATAAATTCCTGTACAAAAGCTTGAACACACAAGCTGGTCTTTGCGAGCAATCGTGATGTAACACTGCACAGGTCACTTGCAAAACTAGTATTGTGTATAAACAATAATCAATTTTATGTTCATGCTTACAGATTGAATCCCCAAGAAGACCTGGAATATTTTGAAGGTAATATATTCCAAAGCAGAAAAATAAATCTGAGCCCTTTTTATATTAAATGTCTCTGTTACTCTGTTTATTGAAAAGATTTTATGAGAAAAAATATACTTCTTAAATCTCTCTCTGTGTGTTCACACTCTCTCTCCCATCTATCTGTGTGCGTGCCAGTCACTGGCAAGATCCGCGTGAGTGTGTGTGTGCAAGTGAAACTGGTCCTAGTGACTGCAGTCTGGTGGGGGGGGGGTGTGTAGGCACTCACAGCCTGTGGTGCCAGCTGCTGGGGTGAGTGGGATTCCAGCATCACCAGAGGTCTCCTAGTCTTCACTATGAGGTGAGAGCAATGTGCGCTCCCAAATCAGTAATTAAGGGTGCCCAGAGTGAGCGATGAAAATGCAAACTCTGCACTGGTGGCTGGAGCAGGGCTGTGGGTCTCAGCCTGTGTGCCTGGTGCTGGCTGCTGGGGAGACGTGTCTGTATTCTCCCCAAACCTGGGGTGTATGGGGTGTATGTGTGTATTTGCTAGCAAACTTTAAGCCACAGCAGTCAGCGGGTAGCAAGGGACTCAGGTCTGGGTTGCATTACCAGGCAGGTGTGGGATCTATGCTGTTATACTCAGGCAGACTCGCGGGTGTGGTGGGTGTGAGGGATGAGCGTGGGAGCACTGCATAAGCGCAGCAAGCTTCAAGCTGGGCCAGCCAGCAAGTAGGTGACCCGTGAAGTGGGTGTGAGGGCCTGTGATCCAGACAGGGTGCTGGGTGGGCAGAGGGGCCAGGCTGGTAACTGAGGGATCTGAGCAGGCTGCTAGGTGGGCAGAGGCACTGAGCCCGTACTCGGTGGATCCATAAATGTGCCTGTGAGCCTGGAGAGTGCTGCGTGTGTGCCTGCAGCAGTGAACTTCTTTCCGTACCAACTGGGGGGGAGGAAGGGGACACATCTCTCTGTGTCTGTGTTTTGTGTGACTCCTGTGTGCAAGCTCTGTTGAAGGCAGCCTGTGGCTGCAGCAGCCTGTGTAGGCATTCGTGTCAGTGTCCTGTCTCTGCCCACGTGTGTCTGTGTTTCCCTGGGATAAGTGCTTGGCTTTGCTACATGTTGAACCTGCAAAGAGGAAAGCAGCAGCCATGTGCCCCAGCCTGGAGAGAGATCCCAGTGCCTGGGTCCCTGGGCATGGGGCTGAGCATTAGTGGGCCGCAGCTGGGGAAGGTGGCCATGTTCTGCACCTCAAGTAACAGTATCCACCTGCACGAATTCAAAGAAAGCCTGTTGCAGCCCTTCTATGTGTTCAGAGAGGACAGATGCAAAAAGAAAAAGCAAAACAAAATCAAAGCCCATTTCTATATATAATAAAAGGATTAACAGACTTCAGTTAGTTGTCTGACACATTATTTATCTCGTTATCACAGTCATTTTTTAGGAAACTATGTACATATTAGTACAAGAGAATTCAAGTTCAAGACTATATATGGCAAAAATTCTGAATGGCTCTGAAATTGCCTTGAGATTGGTTCACTTAACTGCTTGAGTATAGACATTTTTATTAAGATCAAATTTTCTTAACGTATTATGATTCCAGCACAACGTCTTTGATATTATGCAAACAATCAAATCAGTATGAATTATCCTTTTTGATTTCTGTGGAATCATTTTTCCAGACCTTAGGGTGCATTATTTCATTCTTCGTAGTTTAACTACATAATTTCTGACTGTGTAGATAAAAGCACATGGGCAGTATGACACTGGTCAAATAACGGGATAATTTCAGTAGGGTCTGAATGCTATTTATATAATTTGACTTTCACAACGTAAAACCAATTTTTGCCAAAAATCTTTACATTTATTCTCTGCTCTTTTTGAATACTGTCAGTTCGTTAGTACCACAAAATGCATCTCTTACCTTTCAGTCTGAACATAGTATTAGTTTCCTTTCAAAATGGGAGGTACCTTTGCAGACATATTTCATTTTCAGTACATTCCTTTTCACCCAGCTATTCAGTTTTGAACACGGCTGTGTAAAGAACTTGCTAGCTGTCCCACTAGCTGTGCAGCTATCCCACAAATCCTAGAAAAATGCTTGCTAGAAGACAGTGTAGCTGTTGAGTTCCACACCTAGATAAAAGGAGATGGAGAAAATGCTCAGGTGACTGGAGGGTAAGAAAGAACTAATTGCAGCAGGTCTCTTCTACAAAAGTAGAGTTTTTCTCTCGCACACCCTGCAGCCTCTCCTGTTGCTCAGTTGCCACCATTTTTTNAAAAAAAAGGCTAGCTTATTGAATGAACTAGCTAGAGCAAGGTAAAGTTTAAAGTTTTAAAAGCTTTCTTGTAACTATGTATTTATACATATTTACAAGCACACACACTTGAAAACTATGAAAACGTCAAAAAAATTAATAGCCTACTTTTTTTTTTTTTTTTTTTTTTTTTTTTTTTTTTTTGTGCCAGGGCAAACACTGATATTATAACTCATGCCAAAAGAACAAGCAATTATACATGTTTTTTGTGCTTTCCATCTCAGTTCTGACTTGTAATGTAATTCTTTCCATCCAATCTTCAAACATATTTGTTAGGATGTTTCAAAGAAATGTTAGGATGTCTTCAAGGAAAAATACATGTATGATGATGATATTATTTTTAAAAATCTGAATTAAATATTGCAGTTAATTTTCTCTTATATCCATGAAGTGATAACCTTTGGTTACTATAATTTCACTGAATTGTTCCCAGTTTTGAGCCTCCAAAAAAGCAGCCCCCAAATATTATGAAGAAAATAGAAATTCCTTATAACAACTGTCTCTTGTTCAACCCTGATCAGTCTGCCCTCTTTTTTAGAAAACTGGATATCACTGGGATGAGTTTAATTTCATCCACAACAGCACTCACACTGAGGACAGCGAAGCCTCAGTGAAGCCAGAATTGTACTGTGCTCCCATTCTTTCCAAAACTTGCATCCTCCCTGTGCTATCTGCAGCAGCACCTATGCGCAAATCTTGGCCCTGCAGCGCACAAGTAGGGTCCAGACAGGACCAGAAGTACTCAGCACCTGTACTGTAGCCTTCAGGCAGCGACGACTGAAGAAACAGCAAGTGACAAGGAATTAGAGCCACCACTGATCTCTTGTAACTATTCATGAGACAACACAATGAACGCCTCAGTCAGCAGTCTAGCATCCCTTCATGAAGGTCATGCATCTGCCCTATTCCAAACATTTACCTTAGGATGTAAAGTATCATGCCCCCCAAATCCATCCTCCCCTCCCCATCCAATACAGTGGCTCTAAAAGAATGTGTCAGACATACTAGAAATGTTTATTTTTCTTTTCCTTAATACATTGACTAAATTTTTCCTCTGCACAAGGAGACAGGAGCTGGGTTCCTATTATCTCTGTTTCTTATAAGATAATTGGACCATTAAATTATTATGTGTTTTGGCATCAATTCTTACCCTGAAAAGCATGATGTCTTTACTATACAGATTTCAACATTTAATCTATCTCATGTCACTAAGTACTGTCTAGCAGTCTACAGATGTATGGGTGCTTTTTGTAGTGCAAAACTTTTCTATTTGCTTCACACTGCTAACCTTTACATCATCAGTAACTACTTCATCAGGAAAATAACTGTTTCTTCTTTGAAAGATAGTTCCATTTTGGAAGAAGTAAAAAACTTCAGAAGATGCCTTTGAAGTTCCTGTGCACTCCCACTGATCAAAACTCCTAATGGCTTCCTTTTACAGATTCGCTTAAACCTGCAGAAGTAGCTGACCTTCCCCTATATGTCATGATTTTGTGTTTTTTGTTGTTGTTGTTCTTGTTTCTGTTCTTGTTGTTATTTACTTTTTTTTATTCCTTCTTTTTTTTTTCTTATTGCAAGCATTTAGTACCCTCAAGATAAATATATAATTGTTGTAACATTTATTATTCCTATTTGTCTTTCCTCACTATCAAATGTATCTCCTGTAGCATTTTCTATAACATGCCTATCAGTGTGCCCTTTGCATTTGCAAAATAACCTGAGACCCATTTACACATTTTCCAGTCTGCTTCCCAACACCATGAATGTTTTTGATTACCAAATGAAACCAACCAGGTTAGGCAAATCCTATGTGTAAAGAATTACATTCTGCACCTCTTGCTACACTTTATCTTTGAGTACATGTTACTATATCATTTCTATGGCAACATTTAAGATTTAGTATCTCTCACTTTTCCACTTTTGACCTCAGTAATTGACTTCAGTTCCTGCATTTGTCTCTCACTTTACCTTTAACCTCTAAGTTTCAGCAGCCTGTCATATGCTTAACTTTAGGGATTTCCCTAGACTGTTCTATTCTTAACTTCAGCTGGAAGATTCAACAGTTCTAATAATACCAGCTTATGTATACAGACCAGTAGCATATTTTTTGGATATTTAGAAAAGATTTTTCAAAAGTGCTTTAAGATGATAAATGTATTATTCATGAATAAAAAGAGAATCAATCTAGACATCTATTGCAGTGGCATTATCACATAAAGTACAAAGTAATGATTCTACCACATACAAAACACAATTGCATAATTTCTTGTTACATTCATTTTTTTTTTTTTTTTTTTATGAACAGACTGGAAATAACTTGTAAATATATTTTATTTTTAAAAAACAGTCTTCTCTCTATAAATATTTTTCATTGATCTTTTTCAGCCCATTTTATCAATGTAATAAACTGAAACATTCATTCAAGATTAATATAGTATCTGGGTTGTACAACTCAGTTTTTCTATCTGAAAGGAAAACCCAGTTATATATATTGATGTCCAAATGCCTTGCACTGGTATAATCAAGCAGTAGCAACCAGAATATAATGAATTCTAGTGAAGATTTATTGACAACGAGCCACCAACTAGCAGGTCATAAAGTGCAGGTAAGTTACGGTATTAGAAAAAAGAAAAAAAAAAAAAAAAAAAAAAAAAGAGAGCGAGAGAAGAAAAAAAGAAGAGGAAGAAGTATAACAAATCTGTGTCTTTAAAGAGATACATTTTTTGGACATAAAATCAGTTAAAAGATGTATTTGCAGGTAGCTCACTCTACCAATGAAAACATCCTTATTAACCCAGAAGTTCTCAAAATTTAGCTACACGAACTATGTTGCTCAAGTTAGTACAGAAGGGGTATTATTATACAGAAGACAAATCTATTTCCTATTTAAGTGTTAGAAGTAACAGCTATATGTATGCATAAATGTGTGTGTGTATGTATAATACAAATGATATATGTTGCAGAAAATCTATGACTTATTTGGAATAAGATGGCGATTATGTTCTGACTTTGATAATGATATATGCACTTTCTGAAATCAGATACTTAAACACTTGGTTACACTTTCATTAGTTGATTTCATTACAATTAAGTAAAAAGAAAGATTAATTTAAAAAAAAAAAAAAATTGTGCTCATAAACAACATCACTGATGCCTAGAAACTTCGAATAACACTAGAAAAAGATTTTTACACCAGCATGTGGCTAAGTAAGCTGGTATTTAAGATCCTCAGTTACAATAAACTGTTTTCAGTTCAGCTATTTTTGTGCTAAATAAAAAAGTGTCATCAAATATTGTAAGACATGATAAAATTTAGAGAGACATTGAAAGAGCACTAGGAAGTACATGCATACACAAATGGATTAAAAACTGACAGAAAAACAAACAAACACAGACTAGGAATATGTTGTGCTTGCAGTAGTGAAAAACACTTTAAAGCCGTAGAAACTGCTACTAATTATCCTGAAGTTCTGTATGAGCATTATAGCATGTCTATGAATACACGGTTTTTCATCCTTAGGATACCTCAGAAGCAGAAGTTTAAGATGTAGGCATCTATCTCTGACACTACCCACTTCATCACCATCAACATGTAAGAACAAAAAGCTATGTTGAAGCAAAAGCCTAAATAGACTGGATCACCTTTAATCTTGAAATACTCATTTTTCTTCATGGACTACAAACTGAACTAACATAAGACATTCAGAAGCAGATCTTTGAAATGAATGACACGAATCTCACTCTTATTTGCTTTATTTTATTGTTGAAATACAGCTACAGAAGGCAATGCTCAAGGCCCACTCCCACAGACCGGTCCTTCTTTGAGCCACATCAGGAAAGGACCTATCAGTCTGTTCTGCTTCAGATGATGGTGCTTTTTATAGCACTTGTCCACCTGAACAGACCTTACAGCTTTCAGACTTTGCTCTCAAATTTCCCCCAAATTCTTGGAGCAGGAGTGGCCTTTTCAATGCCAGAGGCTGGTGCCACTCAGAGGCATATACTAACTAGTAGGACAAATGTCTTAAAAGAACCCCAGTTCTTCCTAAAATTATCTTAAAAGGATAATTAATGATGAACAATTGATCATATCACACAGACTGGCTTTCAAGAGAAAAGGCTAAGAGCATGCTGCCTTACAACACAGCTGCTGGACGATTACATTACTTAACTAACAAATGAGAGAGACCAGTTCAGATTTTCTTTGAACTTCTCTCACGGGAGAGAACTGCATTACAGTTTTAGGTTCTTTGTTACCACTGCAGACCCTGAACCTTGCACACAGAGATTAGTCTGACTAAGTCAAGGTCCTCATGGATATGCCCTTCAGATGTCTGGAAGCTTGTATACTGTGAGAAACTCAGATGGCAGACGAATTTCAAGTTACTGCAGAATGACCACTTTGCTTAGAGTCTGAGGATCTAAATACAATACTTTCATGATAAAAGTGGGATCTTGATCTCAAATAGCAGATTCCATATTCTGTTGGATTGTCATGGACAAAAGCAGTCTCAGTACAAGGAATTTCAGTTGATTTCCCTTATAAGCTTTAAATTATTGATTTGGGTCTGGGGGTATGTAGTGGGGAAGGACATCAAATTAGAAAAACAGAGAGTGAAACATCTTTCTTTCACCTTTCCCAGGCTCAGCATTGGTTCTATAACATTTTTCTCCTTTTTTCTCTTTACTTTCTTTCTATTCTTTTTTTTTTTTT
>VXAV01009050.1:14346-50093 GCA_013399715.1 Alectura lathami | reverse complement strand
AAATTAAAAAAAAAAAAAAAAACAAAAAAAAAAAAAAAAAACCCACAGATTTCTTTAAGAGAATTACCTATCCTCGTACAAGATACCAAGAGCTAGCACATAAATCAGGGAAGAAACAAGAACAAGCAGAAGTCAAGGCCATCAGAATGTTCTATTTCGTATCTAATGGCAGTAGGAATTACTACATAAGAGGTACATAAACTACGTACATAAACTTTAAAACTGAACTGTCTCCTTGCCAAGATGTTAGTTTGCATTGACAATCTAAACTGAAACTGTGATGAAAGAAAGCAGGATAAGCAGTGTCAGGAGCAGTGGAGATCCCATTCTTTGGGGAGATCATAAAAGCATCAAGCATTAATGGGGAAAATTGGAAGACATGCCCATTTTTCTTGGTACTTCTCTCATTGAGGAGTTCTCAAGCCTGATTACCTTGACCTTGGTTACTATGAAACGGAAAGGATCCCAGTCATCAGTGCTGACTATACAGCATCGTTCTCCTGATGACATGCCCTCCAAGGTAATTTAGGACACAGTTGTCAGATACTAAGATTTTTGTATAGGTAGTGATGAGGAGATGTAAGAATTCAAACACTAGCTTTTAGAAAAGTGCTTTTAATAAATGAATTTACCTAGGTCGTGTTTGGTCAGACTTTTAAACAGTCCCACCAAATCAGTCTCTAACAGATAGATTGACGGATAGATAGATGGACAGATACACACACAGACAGATAGATTCAGTTGCAACATCATGATTCCTTTAAAACTTTTTTCTTTATTATCTGTTAGCCTCCAGGAGAAGACTCAGATAAAATGCTAGAAAATGCAGAGAAATTTAAGGCTGGGTAAGAAAAGGTAATCCTCACTTACAACGACAATGAATATTAAAAATTAAATTTAACTCAAATTCCTTCCTTATCTCTATATAAAAATGATGGTTGTATATCTTCAAGGTTCTAAGTCTGTAATTTCAAATGAATTCTCTGAGAAAGCTAGTAATGCTAGCTACAAAGCATAAGCAATCTTTTCGCAGATGCTTCTTTCGTCCTTTTAGCAATTTTGTGCAGCAAGATTGATAAATAATTCAACCAAAGCAGAATTCCTTCATCATACAGAAATGCCCTGTATTATTGAGTCTGAACTTTGTGATTTCTACAGGCAATGGTGAAGAAAAGGCAAGATATTCCTAGAAGCTCAATTCCTACTGCCAAACCATATCCTTTCCTGTTAAGGACAATGACAGGGCCAGTCAAATGACAATGTTAGAAATCTTTCTAGCTTTAAAAATTGTTTTCTCTAGTGACCATTTAAATTAGAAGTGTTGTGAGGGATGATTCTATTAGAACTCTCTCTTTTTCTCTAGCTGCTCATGACTAACTCATCATTTAAAGGAGATTTGTACATTAACAATAGTTTGCTTTTCTTATGCAGAAGAGAAATGCCTAAAGAATTTAAGCTTTGTAAGTTTCTTAGCTTTTTAATATGAAATCATATGGTTATCCTGCTTTCATATAGAGGAAAGGAATTTACATCATCGGGTGAAAGATATCTTCAGGGATGAATCACAATATGTCTCTCTAATTGCAGATCCAGCATATGTTACTTGTATCCTCACTGTTTACATGTGAGAAATCATGGGATTGGCGAATCAAATGTAAAGCCAAACAATGCAAGCATTTGAATGCTAGATCTTTAAACATGGATGCTTTCTGAAAAGTCTAGCACATCTTCCCTCATCAGAGGAAGTATTGTTCACTCATATACTCACACTTATTGATCATTTGAATGCTGTTCTTTATGTCAATGAAAGAATGTCACCACAAAATATAAAGTAAAAAATAAAGGAAAGAGAATATCAAAGTACAATCTAATTTTTGCAATAGTTTATTTGCTTGTTGCATGTTGTCTAAAATAGCACATGGGATTATAAGCTCTGAAGAATGACATAGAGTTATACATCCTGCAGTGTCTGACTAGTCTCTCAAGCTTCCCAAAAAATATTCACAAAAAATAATTGTGAAATTTGGTTTTTGAATAATTAGAAGACTGATTTTTTTTTTTTTTAGAAATATTTTGTATGAATTGATAACTACGGCTTTTTCACCTCAAAACTTTCCTCTTGTTCTCCCATTTTAGAGGACTTTCACAGATCTGTCCAACCCTTTTGTATTTCTACTGTTATCAGTGTTTTGATTGACCAACCTTGTTGCTGCAGTTATGTCTTTCAGTTGCAACTGTTTGAATAATAAAAGAATACTTAAAAAAATTGGAGCCACTGTGTACAATGAGATTTCTTCAAATTCACTAAAGCAGTACTGAATCACCTTGCATTTATGATTTAATCTGATATAATCAAAGGTAGAATGCTAACTTCTTGAAAGAGTTTAAAAATATAAGTTTTGCTGGAAATCACGAAGTCCTCTTTGTGCATCATACTAACTCATATAATTAAACTGAGATTGTTTTCGTTTACACATCATGATACAAGAATGTTGCAAATATTTTCATAGCCTATATTTTCATCAAAAGCCTTTTTTGACTGTTGCTTTGCCTATTCCTGTCTTTTCTACCCTGATTTCTCCAACTAATAATTATTTATGTCATAGACAGCAAGTCATGACGCAGACACAAAGTCCAAAAAATTTAAAGTATTGATGATACTGTACTTAAGAAGACATGCTCATCTAAAAATCAACTAGGTATGGACTGAAATTGGCATGCTATTTGTTAGTGTTTCCAATTGCCACATTTCCTTCATTTTCTTCCGTAGTATTTAATCTTCACCCTTCAACATTTTCAAGGTGGCACTGTAAAACAAGAACCACATTTTCATAACAATTATTTTTGTAACATTACTATGAATGGTTGTCTGAAAGCATGCTATTTTTTAAAGCAAACTGTATGTATCAACCAGGTTCTAGGACATCAGGAATACTTGTCAATTTCATAGAATCATAGAATCATAGAATGGCTTGGGTTGGAAGGGATCTCAAAGGTCATCTACCTCCAACCCCCCTGCAGTGAACAGGGAACAATTTACCAAAGATACAAAAAATACTGAGGAAATGGACAGTTCAACTAGGCTACCAGATGCAATCCGAAGATCCTTTATGCAAATGTGTGGTAAATGAGCTGAAAACTCATGCATAATCACATATATGCATTTCTGTATGAACAATTCTTAAATTTACATTTATACTTTACAATTTATTTTACTGAAGCTGTCTGCAGGATAATTTCCTAATGCTAATAGTAATGCTGTGTCGTATTGACATTTCCTGTGTTATATTTCACATAACTAATCAATGCTACCTCTGTTGGGTAGCAGAGAAAAGGTCTCCAGGATTATTATATGTTGCTAGATTTCCTAGACAATCTCCTGGCCTAGGAGATTGAAGAGCAAGGAAATATTTCAGTCACTTAATTAGGCTGGATAACTTTATCTGGGTAACTCCTCAGTACTTCAGTTCTGGCAATGTAATCCTCTTCAGGTTATTTCAGAAGCACTACAAAAATTCTCCAGGAAAATCAATGATAATCTACTAGAATTCTAAAACTTATTGTTGATCAGAATTATAAAAATGAATGGATTTAAGGTTGATTCTAAATCATACCTTCTTTAATAACATACAGTTTATTGCAATTACATTTATTTTCTCCTAGGCTAGTACTACCCATATACATCACTATGGCAATTGAGCTGCACACACTTTTGTGCATGATACAATAAGTCTTCTAGAAACAATGCTATAGGTCTCTATTATAGCTATATCTTGTGCAGACAACTGCAGATATTTCAGAGCTTGTTGCTCCCAGACTCACTTGGGAATCACACAGGCACTTCAGCAGAGCATTCAGCTCCGGCTGGTAAGTCCCCTTGGAGATCATCACTGCTGCTGAAAAGAACAGAAGGATTTCTTTGTGCTTCCTATTTACAACACTTCTGTGGTTTTACATCAACATATTANNNNATAATGAAAAAAAAAAAAAAAAAAAAAAAAAAGCTTTTTAACTGTCTGTCTTCCAGGCCATGTTTACAGTTTATCAGTATCTTTCTTGCCAGAAAGAAGTTCAAAATACTGTAGCAAACTAGACTGAGGCTCACTTTGAGATTTGAGCTTACAAACCTTGTCTTTTAAACATTCTTTACATCTTTATGCTAGGATTTTCTCCTTCTTCCCAAGCTGCACTTTAAAGCCTAAGAGAGCAATCACTGGATACTTAGAAGATTTTTATTTCCTCCATAAGCAGTGCAAAGTCATTCAATGGCAGCATGATACAGCCTACATTTTTTCCTTGGAGAAATGCAAGTTACACTGAAGCTCTCTGAGAGCTTTGAGAATACATTATCAAACCCATGCCTATAGTCAGAATGTAAATAACATCACTTAGTTCCTATTTTTGTTGATTCTGAGCCTGATGCAAGAGTTCTGGTTCTATTTATAAAGGAGATATATTATCCAAGAAGATCTTGCTACAGAAAAACAAGCTCTCAGTGGGACTGGGATGAGACATAAACATGTATCAGTGAGACACCTTGTAAGTATAAACACCCTCTAGGATTATAGAACAAGTAGAGAAAACAGGTTGGAAACATTATTTTAAAATATGTAGTAGTTTTTAACATTTTTGAATAGCAATAGTACTTTGTCTGTTATGAGCACTTATAGATTATTTGACAATAGTTGCCACCCTGTTACTAAGTCAATATATGGATTTTTTACTTCTCTAAATATTCTAAATTTTTATCTTCAACTTATAGAAAAACAAATGTGTATTATAAATAGGATAAACAATGTTCCTTTATTTTTACAGAAAAACTGCTTGACAACATTTTAATAAATATCCTTATCCCCTGCTTGACAGGAAAAATGGCAGAAAAAATCCATAGTTTCTGAAGAGGACCCCAACTTACAAAAATATCAGTTCTGACAAGAATTAGTATATGATAGTCTCTGAATTTTCCATTTCTACTAATAATCTGAGTCCTTGTTGTATGATGTATTTCTCTTTTCACAGATTTCTTTTATTATTGTGCCTCATGGTTCTCTCAATGAATATTCTTCCTACTTATTTAAGAAAGATCAGTGTTTTCATTTTCTCATGGCGTACTGTAATTACTGGTATATTTTGTAATGGTATATATGTTTTATATGCCAGCTCTTCTGTTCTTCAGCAGCTGTTATTTCTGGCTTCCCAACCTATCTAACCCTTATGTAAATTAGTCCTACTAGCAAAAGTCTTTTTTAATTAAGTTATTCAAACTATTGCTATAGCTTAACTCAAGGGCAACAGGCAAATAATATTCTCTTCTCAATCACATATTCACTGAGGAAGAAAAGAATGATGAAACTCTCTATAAATATTTATTAGACAGTAACATTTTTGAACAGCTCGTCTTTGTGCCAATCATTCAGAATGCCACAGATCTGACACTATTCTAATAGTTTGCAATGCTTTTTTAAAAAGCTCCTTTTGCAGTAGATTGTGCTAAACAGTGATGATAGTGAAACTTTCTTATCGGTACTAAAACACTGGAACAATATTTTGTCTTCCTGTTACATAGCCCATCTCTTCAAGTTCAAGGAAACAAGAAAAACAGCTAAATTTCTAAAAGAAAGTTAATAAACACTTAGAATGCTTACTTGAGCTGCTAAAATCTCATGGCAATTACTGAGCACAAGAAACAGAGAGATCTCCTTCCGTCCCACTCAGCAGAGCCAGATCTGCAGTTCCAGAGCTGCTTTGCAGGCATTGCCCCATTATTCCAGGCTACAGGCAGCAGCAAAAGAAGGTCTGTGTGGTTAAAACAAGGTGGATGAGTAGCCTGAGTTACATCTTAAACACAGAGAGAGGTCTATGCTATCAAGCCTATTCGTGCAGTTAATCTCGACTGTCCCAGCCCTAGGACTCCCTCATGCCCACGACAGCCCCGGGTCATCAGCCCCAGCCCCAATCCCAACTAGGTTGCAGCAGGGCTGGACTCCAGCACACCACAGCCCTGCCCAGCCCAGCCATGGCCCCACCTAGCTGGGCCCACCCGCTGGCCCACCACCCAGCCTCAGCCTAGCCCTGGCCCCAGGGAGAACTCTGATCTCTGCCCTGGTAGAGGGACCTGCCTGCATGCCCTGCTGGACCCCACACGGGGATCTTTTGTGGGCTGCTGGCTTCCCATCTCCAAGGGGGAATGTGGCGCTTGCTGCTTCCAGACAAATACAGGGTGTGAGCTTCAGCCCTCCTTTCCATCACTAGAATCCACTCAGTGCAATGGATCATGACTGCAGGCCCTGCCCTGCTGCCCGGGAGCCTCCACTGCCCCTGCCCAAGGGTAGCATCCAGCCTTCACAGTAACCTACCGTATGTTTATATAACTGCAGAAATTAGAACAATCTTGCCATATGTGGCTAGTCTTACCCCAAGATCTCTTATCCTGGCAAAAGGAAAAACCACCAAAGTAGGAAAGATTGTAAGGCCCTGCTTTCACGGTCTGTATTCATCCTGAAAATGAAGATCAAGTGAACTTTTGCTCTTATGCTCTAAGATCATAGCTTTTGCTTGAAAGGACTTTCTAAATTTTGGCAGGGTAGCCTACCAGGACATAATCATCCTATAAATTACAACATTTGTAGAGTATGACAGAGGGTAAATGTGACACAGCTTCCTAGAATTCCCTCCACATTTCCAATGGATGGCATATTCCTTCTTAAAAGATGATAGGACATAATAATTAAGGCTTTATGAGTAATAGCTCAATCAACATTTAAACCCAGTGTGTGAGATCTTCCTCACTGAGGCAAGGCACATGTGACTGGCCGTGCTGCCACTCTGACACCTGGGAAGTTTTGAAATGGGGATGGCCTGCATGCTCCTCACTCATAGGATGGGCAGGGTGAGTGCTTCATCCACCCATGCACACATCTCAAACCCTAAAATTCAGGTGGATGAGTGGCTTTGCCACACACCCTGCTTCCTTCAGACAGTGAAAGTTGGCTCAGACTGGAAGCCCGGATCCAAATCCTGGTTTCTCTCCGATTCTGGCTTCACAATACTGGCACTCTGAGCTAAGTGATCTGAAGAAATAAAGCCTCATCACTGCACATACAAGGCAAGGTGTCATTTACACCAGTCACACTTACTAAAACCACAGTTCCCGTCAGGGTCATGTTAGATGTAGATATTCCAAATTGAGTTGTTCTAGGTACGGATCATTTCAAACAAGTATTATTAACTTTGAGACCTTATTTTATGTTGAGAATGTGCCTCAATAATAGCATCTGTTTTAGTGCAGTGAATATATTTCAGTTCAGAGTTAGGTCTTTCTTTTCATTGTGTAAGCTTTCTCTGGCTTTACCTACTATCACCCAATTTACTCTAAATTCCCTGTTTCTTCAGTGACAGAAAATTGGATCCTGAAATCGAATTGTGAGAAGTAATTAAGCATTTGCTAAAGTAGAGGTGAGCATTTTGAGCAAACTCTCACAGAGAGCACCTACTTATGTGGCTGTACTTACAAGATACTCTTTCAGAACAAACAAAAATGATGGTTATTCTTGTAACAGAAAGTACAAGTATACACTGTTGAAGGATATTTTCAGAACAAAAATCTTACGTACTTTCATGGGTTAATTGTTATAACAGAGACTCAAGGGCTTTAGAAATACACAAAGCTCAAAACCTCCAGAAAATAGCTCAAAACACTTGGAGGATGGGAGAATGTTAGGAAAAAATATCATATATGCTTTTCGTGCTCTTGGTGTCTAACAATGTGCATCCATTTATGTTCTTCATGGGAGACAGAAAAATGGAGCAGGTTTTTAGCCACACAAAATCAGTATAGCTATTCTCATGTTCTTCATACCTAAAAGCTGAATTCTCGAATGTAGTTGGGAGATCGTGGTTGTGAGTTTCTTGTACTCAGAGGATTTGTAGGAATGATCAGAGCACATGTGCAATGCTTTCCCCTACTCAAAAAGGGAAAGAAAGAAAACTTACAGAGTGACTATGACTCTGCTAGGAAAGGCTTTAAAGGTTATTGCTGTTGCTTACAGGAAAGATAAAATTTATTAAAACTAAATAAAAACAAGGCAAGTGACATTAAATAAATTAATGCATTCAAAATTACTGGAATTAGACTTGCTTAAATTTGCATTTATTAAAAGCATATAGCTCATTAGTTACAAATACAGATCTGTGCATCATCACTGATAATGTCCACAAAACAGTGACTGACATATGAAGTAACATGATCATATGAAGCATGACATTTTCTAAGTTAAACTCATAAATGTACTCTGCTGAAATATATATTTATATATTTTTTTGTGGTTTGTTTGTTTGTTTTGCTGGCAAGATGCATCTCTGGATCAGTTTCCTAATGCAAATATATTTGTATTTATATGAACTTTGATCAAACTACTCAGTTGCCTAGAGTTGCTTTTGCTTTCCCTGATGCATTTGCCTAACAGAAGAGATCCTCAGGGCTGTATATTTTGAATTCTCCACTTCTGAACTTAACTTCGCAAGGCATAATGCCCAAGTTGTTATGGCATTGGGTGAAATTTGTTAGACTTCTACTAAACACTAAAGGTAGAACAAATGAACAGCCTACCCAGCTGCGGTAATAAAAGGGCTATGCATATGTGCATATGTGCTTTGTGCCATTTGCCATCAGGACTGAGGTGTCAAAGGAGATAATAAGTGATATGACAAACATACCTAAAATATTTACAGACTTTAGAAATAAAATAAAACAAAAATGACAGTTCATTTTATATTTTGGAATAAATAGGAATAATAAGTTTGAACAAATAATGATTATTACATTGCAAGCTGTACACAAAATGTTCTGAAAAATCTTTAACCATCACTATCAAACACAGTGAGTGTGATTTTAACTAAATGTAGATGTTGACTGCTATTTCTGTGCACAAAAATAAATATATAAATAAGCACGAATATGGATCAAATCTGGTTTTAAGCCTGTGTTTTTCACATATAATAGATACCTTAAAAGCCACAAAATCCCCAGACTACATCACTATAAATTACTTCTTCTATTTGCCTTTCAATAATATACTCCCTGCTGTACATGTGGTAATAAAATCACAAATACATTTTAGAAAGCAGACAGAGAAATTTCACTTAGATTGTTTATTTGTAAATGAAGAAGCAACTACTATAAACTTTCGTATTCTATCATAGTATATATTATCATCTTTCATAGTCCCATTATCTTCTCCAATACTGGAACAAATATGTAAACATTGTATTTTATTGCAAATAACGATTATGTTGATGTNCCAGAATAGGCAAGTTTAAAATTCAAGAGAAAAAGTGCTATCTGGATCCTTAAACACTGAATTTTCCGGATAGAATGTGTCTCTAGAACTGGTCTGATTTATTTTAGTTTCATGCTTGCAATTTTCAATGGCAGTACCATGACTGGAAAATGATTTTAGCTTTCCCTAATTCCTCATGGCCACATGACTTATCTGAAGCTTTAACGTTATTTTGTGAATTATTTTTCCCATTTCTTCTCTTTAAGAATATAAAGTAAATTCTTATATGTTACTGGGAAAAAAATATATTTTATTCTTTTGCAGTCTTTTCTGGCTTTTACCTATCCAAGGTAAAAACTGTTTCCGTCTCGTGTGGGTTAACTTTCTATAAAGTATGACAGAGAGTAAGATATGTGTCTCCCAAACTGACCTAGATAAATGCATAAAGATGTTCCCAAGAGTGTAGACATTTAACTTATTAGAGTGTCTGTCACTGGTGCTTGAGTTTTGGGATCATACAGTCCATGGAAGCTAGCCCCAGGCTTTGATTTCTCTTTCTAAAAAAGGCATATTAAGCTTAAACACTGTGGTAGTTACAAGTTATTTTGGAAGTCTTACTGACTTCAGACAGTTTTGAGAATGCTTGCAGTGTGTACTCAACCATAAACATGCGCAAATACTGATAAATCATCCGAATGTTTGTTTGAGAAGTTACCAATCCTGTCATAAGACGGATATCATGTAATATCTTTCAGTACCCCTTATTAACTCCTTAGTTAAATAAGCACTAGAGAGTATTGTCCCTAGAAGAATTTTAAAAATAGTCACAAGTGTCCTTCAAGCTCCAAATCTACAATCACTTTTTTAAGGATATTAACAAAGAGAAATAGGGGAAAATGGTTGTGTTGTAGTTACGTTTATGATTATTGCAGTAAGTGCTGATGAACTGAATTATTTTTATTTATTTATACTTCTTAAATTTACATACGTAAATTTAATATTCAATATGATTGGCAAAAAGTAAAAACTTATGGTGAAAAAACGTGAAATAAATTCACGCTTCAGTGAGGTACTTAATTTTTCCTAATGCTGGTTTTGTGGTTTTGTTTCTTTCATTGATTGGCTGTTTTCTTACAAAATAAAAAAAAAAAAAAATGTTTTTTTTTTTATTTCATTTTTACAGGTTTTGTAACCATATATTTAAGAAAGCATCCTCTTTAAAAAAATGAGACATTTATAGGATGTTTCATATCCTTTGAGAATCAAAGTCTTTATTTCTTTTAAATATTTGAAGTATTTAAATATTTTCTGCTTCTTTCAACTATTTGGTAAGTGTACGTAGAAGGAGAGTGTCTGTTCTTTTAAGGGTACCTGGTGAAGTCAATGGGATGATGACAAAGGGAGGCGGTGATGGATACCAAGTCTGGTCAGTCACACTAAATAATAAGAGCAGATGAGAATGTGGGAATATTTATTCCAGCAGGGTTGCCCTGGGCTGGTCCATCTGCAGGAGGTGTCTGCACTCTGTACCTCAATTAACAAATAGCTTTAAGAATATTCATGACCACAACATGAAGCATAAATTTTCAAATAACTTATTTAATTCACAGAATCATAGAATCACAGGATGGTTTGGGTTGGAAAGGATCTCAAAGACCATCTGGTTCCAACCTCCCAGCCATGGGCAAATATAAAATCAATGAGATTTTATATATCATATGTTTTTCCTTTATTTTTCAGAAAAATACTTGGGGAATCCTAAATAGTTTATCAAAAATTGAAATTTTTCAAGACTGTATAATAGAGCTTCTATGTTTGTTCTTTCTGGAGGACTAAAGAAAGGAAAACAAAACAAAACAAAACAACAAAATACTCATGTAAGCTATGGTACGGGATTAAAGAGATATAAAGTAGTAATAAACATAGTATTTTTGGACATCTTTCAAAGCATGTTTTTGAAAGCTATTGATCAGACTTTCATTATTTTATTACAAATATTCTGCTTTCTAAGAAGGAATAAAGACAAGTCTCTAGCAGTTGTTCAATTAACTCTTTTTTTTGATAAAATATAAATTGTCACAATCATTTGTGTTTGAGGTTATTCATAGTTGCCATCATTAGCCCTATATAAACTCAAATTTTATTTCAGGGTTACAAAATTTCAGTAATACTGCACTAAAACAAAGGAAATCATTAAATTTTAAATAGCAATACCTTAATAATCCTTTAAAAATGCTGAAAATAGGAGATCAGGTCACACCTGTATAATATATTTTCCAATAAACACCAGATGTTGCAGCAAATGGTATGGTTGCAGAAAAGTTAGCTTATTTTCCTCTATGATTCTAGTGCTCATGAAAACTAACATGAGATGTTAATGACATTAATCTTTTGCAGATATGCTTTTTCTGATGAGACCTAAAATTTTAATCCCACTGCTTATGATCATTAATATCTCATTTTGTTTTGTGAAAAAGAATGATAATGAAGACATCTTGTCTAAAACTAAATCTATTCCACTTTCAGACTATTCATTAGAATTCCCAAGATTATAAAGTAAGATCATCTTCTGACTGAAACACCTTTAGAGCATTCTGTATGCTGTTAATACTTGCATTTGTCATCTAAGATGTTCTGTGTTATGGTAGTGGAGAGTTCTTACATATTTGTATTTGTACACCTTTCCTCTTCGCTCATATTAATTTTTAAAATTGACATGTCAAAAACTTTGCTATAGTTGAAGAAGCTGCAGTCCTTTCAAAGTACAGCAGCATATATTGGTTTTTACATCATATTGTGCAACACTAGCCATCTGCTGGTTTCTCCGTGTGGATAATTCTGTCGCTTCACTAGTCAACCAGCTTTGAGAAATCACGCTCATTTATGAAATCACGCTGACATTTATGAGCTCAGATGAATGAAAGTTTAGAAGTTTAAAACTCAGTTGTGGGATCTGCATTATTC
Source organism: Alectura lathami (assembly GCA_013399715.1). Taxonomy (NCBI): domain Eukaryota; kingdom Metazoa; phylum Chordata; class Aves; order Galliformes; family Megapodiidae; genus Alectura; species Alectura lathami. The sequence goes on along the minus strand of VXAV01009050.1, from coordinate 37,851 downwards.
TTTTAATCTGTTTTCTCCACTGACAAAGCACACATAAACAGACTATTCTGTACATCACTGTACATTTAAAAATAACTGTTTTCCACTAATCATTATAGCTGACCACAAAGTGCATGTACTTCAGGCGTTGTTTCTTCTGATAAATTATACTAACAAATGGCCAACTGTTCATAAAGGTATTACAATTTTTTCAGGCATAAATTATTTATTATAACTATGATTTATTGGGAGGAATAAAGAAAAATATTTATCTCATTTGAGAAATATATGCACCTATATTTTGTTGCCTATAAACAGCTTGCAAATAAAATAATGTTTCAAATTTAGAAGTAATGCCATCAAAATTGCTTATTTAAAATGTCAGCTGTACATCGCTAACTAACTTTATGCCAAATAAACGAGATGGACAATGTTCTTTGAATCCGCACTTCATATGAACATAAATATCATGTCTCTGGGGGCACCAATGGGCCTGACCCCCTGCCCACTCTCCTGGGTTGCCCCCCACACCTGCCTGTGGTCCCAGACCCAGTGGATTGCCCCCGTTGCCCTGAGGTCATCCCTGCTCCATGTCTGGGGGTGGTGGGACAGCCCTGGGCTGAGGGAAGCACTGGCCCACTGGCCTCCCTGCATCCTTACCGTGCAGTTCATAAAGAAAAAGAGTAGTTGTGCAAACTATGGTATTGAACTATAGATGTAAAAAAATTATAATATGTATACCACACTTTTTTTTCCCCATTATCCTTGGAAGTTATTTATGGTTTCTAATAAGCTTCCATGATTTTAATCAAATGCTTTCTTTCCTATGTAGTAAAAGCTGAAAGCTGTACAAGAATAAAGGAAATATTTGCTGGACCTGTTTTTGAGGCATTGTAGATGGTGCACTAATGCCACATTTTGCCTTTAAAACTCACGTTGTGAATGCAAATACAGAAGTTCAAAATTTAAAATCCTTATGGTTTGTAGGATATAGAATCATAAAGGTATTATTTATAAATTACACTCATTTACCCTGATACCGAAATAATGTCAACAAGGCTTCATTTCTGTTGCTGCTTAGACAATCTTCAATCTAGATTTTGCAGGCATATTTTCACAGCTATCTGCAAGTCATATACAATCTACAGCTGTTTTAGCACTACAGTGGCATTTGGGAGGGGAGAAATCTCTCAGTTTAGACAGCTAGAAGCAGAAACTTTCCAGGAACAGGCTGCAAATTAAGGCATTCAGGAGAATTTGATTGTGCTACTGTACCTTCCTAAACTCACATGAAAGCAAACCAAGGAGACGAACACCTGAGAGAAAAGACAGTAGAGAAAGTAGCATACATATCATGATTCAGACTTGGGAGAAAAATGAAAAAACCTGAAATAATAGCTAAAGTTTTTTGTTTCTTTTTTTTTTTTTTCAGAGGCCTTATAAAAAGTGCAATCAAAAGAAGTAACTGTTTTGAACCAGTACAACTCAAGAGAACATTTAAAACATGGAAACTTTTATAGTTAATGCTGTTTCACTGCATTACAAAAACAGGTAATGTTTTTCCTAATGATCAATGATTCAGACAACTGTCATAATTTCTCAGCCTAATTAATTTTTCAATCTATTCCCTTTCTGAATGAATATTTAAATGCGTTATCAAATGTGCAATAACAAAAGACATTGCGTATACTCTTCCACAGAATTCCCTATACATGAGTTGCTGGATCATTTGCCTGTGATACAGAATTCAGTCTCCATTATAGTGCAAATGCAAATGAGAATATACAAAGCACGGATGAAATAACATTGATATATAGAATTAGTGAAATCCCTTCTCCGATTACATGATAAATTTGCTACAAAATACTGCATTCATTGGAAGCTGCCCAAGCCACTATGACCACAACTTTCAGCCATTCTATGATGTTAGATGAAATCTAGCAAGTGTTACATGTACTAAAATCTACGACAAAATGATCACCTATGTCTTAACTTTATGAGATTTCTCTGGTTTTTGTCCCTAGTGCTCCCTGACTCTAGTAAACAACAAACTAAATACGTAAAATTATCTTTGGAAAAATTAAATTGTTCTGGAGCATCTCTCCTGTTTTGAACAAGGTTCATTGTATCTCCATTGGCACCAGTTAATGTTCAAAGATTTTAGGAGGATGTGAAAAAAGCTCATAAAATCACAATCATTATAGTCTGGGGGAAGGTTGTGTGTTTTGCAAGCAGAGCACTAAGTTTCTGCCTTTAAATGTTGGGCTTGTTTTTTATCTCATACTGCTTGTTGGAGGCCCATTACTTTACTGAGGAGGAGATGGGAAATACAGTGTACAGCCAAGGGACCTACAAGTGCCACTTTACAAGGCATACACCATTCAACCAGGAACACTAAAGGGATTAAGACCGCAGCTTTGTATTTTCTCAGAGGTACATAACATCGGCACCACACTGGAGTGTATAACAGTTACTATGGTAACTATTCCTTCTTTTCCTACCACTAAACCACACATTTGCCAGCAGAACAAACCAAGTAATTCAAAAGCATCTGAGGCAGTGTATCACGGAATCCTTTCAATATGAAAATATTTTCAGTTTCCTAAATCTAAAAATTGTCTGTTTTGAATGTTTTACTCTTTAAATTGAGTCAGTTTTAGCCCTTGTATGCACAGGAATCATATGATACTCTTTTGGGAAACCTCCTGCAAAAGGAGTACAGGAATGTCCAGAGTGCCACACACAGTTTAGAAAAAGAACAAGACAGTAGGACATAATAGAGGGAGAGGATAGTGGAAAAATTTAGTTCAATGAGTTTAAAGTCATTAGTGCTTGAGGAAAGATCACAAGTATATGAAACCTTGTAAGTGACAGAGATGGAAGTTGAGAGAATTGTCCAAAAATTTAGTCATAGTTGCTAGAATGCACATCTGAGGTGACATTCAGGAATTAGAGAGAAATTCCCCACAAATGGAACAGTCATCAAACTGGATTAAAGATATCAAGTCACACAGAAATTACAACAATATCCTGTGTAATATAATGCTGTGAGATAAATAAGCACATTATGGTTACAGTATATGTCCAACAACATATATATTAGGAGATGATACCAAAAGGAGAGGAAAGAGGTCAGATGCACATTTTAAGAATCATAATTTAACAAAGAACTTTTTCAATTCAGTGAGAATCCTGAGTTTACCTCCCTTAGCAAACTGTTCCATGCTGAGAAATCATTACTGAAAATTGCTAAGTTCCTGACAATGACTACAGCTGTCTCAAAGGACAGCAGAGAGAGTGACTACAACTGTCTCAAAGGAAAACAGAGGTAGGACTAAGAAGGCAAAAACAACACTACATGAAATAATTTTTCTGATGTTCTGACACCACCCCAAAAAAAAAAAAAAAAACACCATATTTTATTAAGGAATCTGTTTCAGTGAATGTACGTCAAATACTCATTTAGAAAAGTAGAGGAAAAACACAGGAATTCCACTTTTACCAATGTTTTTTTCTGTAGGTTGATTTAGGACAAAATTTATATGTACTAATAGAGAAGCATGGAGACTGTTCATTCATATGATGGCATCAAGCCTTCTCTATCCTAACTGCATGACATAAATTATACATTCTTACACTAGAATACTGCAGCAATATAAGCCTCATATAGGCAGAACCAATAGCAATAGGATAAAAAACACTTTAAGCTGAGGATAACAAGATCCATCTTGTTAAATGTTTCTACTGAACTCCAGTCTCTAGAAAAAGGGAAGTATATTTGAAGCATTCCTCAGCTAGCAATAGCTTCTGTCAAGAAGTGTTATCATGGTGCGATAGATAGGATTGTAGGTCCCAACAATCCGTCAGCCAGCATGTCTTCCTGCTGGAGATGAAAAAAAAATTGAATTAAAGGAACCAGTAACATTATGCTGCCATTCAAAGTGTAAAGATCTTCAAGATCTGCATCATGCATGTATGTGGCAATGGATTAGAGGGAAAATGAATTTGGATGGAAAAGGAAGAACAAAACTTACAGAACATTACAAAACTTAGGACAACTCATTTATCTCTTTTGAAATGCCTTAGATAACTTATCAAGAGAAAGCTTGCCACCTACAAAGGAAATAGAACAACTTTTTGCTAAACCAGAGCTTCAAATGCAAAGCCTAGCCTTGAAGAATATGATATGGATTGATGGATCTTAATGAAGAAATGAAGTCCTGAAATGAAAGATAGATTACACAAAGTCAGCAGCAGAAAAAGCTCTTCTATTTCACCTCTGTTTATGTTATCAGATATGAGAATAACACAAATTAAGGATCACGTATGGACAGAATATGAATGGACATTGCAAATTTAGTTACCACATGGGTTTTCAGCTCTTATGTGTTGTTTACCACCTATTATTCTAGTAGGGCAATTTGTCATTTCATCTTAATCCTTATCATTATGCAACTGTCATAAGAAATATGATTTAGGTACAAAGTACCTGCATTTCTTGAACACACACAGACACAGTAAGCTGGAAACCCAAACCTTATGTCACCAAAATTCTGTTGTTTCACAGACAGATGATGCTTACATGTGCAAATAGCAAGGTAAATATATGCTTAGTCATATATCTGAGTAAGTCCACTTTGCTTTGCAGTTTCGGCAACTATCTTGTTGCTACAGTGTAAAACCTCTATAGCAAGTAGGTGAGCAGTCAATTATCAAGATAAACCAGCTGTCCTCTCACAGATATATGTGCACAGCTATAAAAAAAACTTAGAGGAGACATTTAGTCCTGCTTAACATGGTATCACAAATCTCACGATCTAGAAACCTTGGAAATCTAGGGTTAGTGTGTTGCAGAGTCTGAGTCTGCTATCCTTATTTCCAGGTTTTTACAGATTCTCCATTCCAGTCATCCCTTTGAGGTTTGCAAAGCCTCTGCTTACTAGGAGAAATTACAATCCATAAAAGGAGCTTTTACTCTCCCATATGTTACATTCCCTTCCTTTGTTACTTGTTTTAGGAAATCTTAATTAACACAGTGAAAGGTACAGTTCTCTTTCCATGTTTTTGATTTAGTCATAAATTGCTACATTGCCACATAACAGCGACAAACTATTTTGTCTTTTGTCTGAGCAGATCAAGTAAAAAATGTTATTATCACAGTTTAGAAAGTATGCTTTACATTTTATGGTCTTACATGGTCTTCAGAAAGTGAGGTATTTCCATCCCTGTACTGACCAGACAAACATCTATAGATGTCAGATTCAGCAACTTAGACATACTTTCGGCCTGTTTCAGTTTTCTTCCTATAAATCATATATGTCTAAAATGTAGAGTTAAAAATATCTTTGTGTGGGAATTTGGTACTTCTAACAACATTAACGTTTTATTCTGACAGCTGCAGTGCCTTTGAATTAAGGGTATCTTCATCAAAAGTATGACGCAGCTGTTGCAATTTTGTCCATTTGCATATAGTCTCCAAGTAAGCACCAAACTTCAGTGAGATGTTTCTGTATAGTAATGTAAGGCATTACCTTCAAAGATTCCCNTTTATTCCTGAAAAAAAAAAAACACCCCTGTGTATTCTTTATAAGAGATTAAAAGAGTTGTGATTTGTTCTGGTTTTGAACTGGAAAATAACGTAAATTTTCTTCTGAAGAAATGTCAGAGGTTTTATCTTTCGATCAGATATTTCAGTTCCAGTCTCAGCTCCCCTTCTTTGTCACATATCTTTTTTGCAGATACATTGGTGCGCTGTTAGAGACGAAAGATGTGACTCCACTAAAATTAGAGTTTCTTCATTGCAGGCATTAGAGTTAATACAGATTTTGAACTAGAAGTTCTGCCAGAGATAGTAAAAAATATTATTCTAATAATCACATTTTTCCATTTTTAGATTTTTTTTTACAAGGTATATAATGATGTAACTGTTATTTTTCAGAGTTTACTACCTCAGCACAGATAACTAGAATAAGCTGGTGAATGCAGTCATTGTACACTATTCACATTCAGTATGAAAAATGTCACTTAATGAAATAAAGAGTATCAATTTTACAAGAATACTGTTTTAACTACTCCTGTTAAAATCAAGTTTATTGGGGGATAAAGTCTGTTTTCCTTTAAATGCCTATCTTGAAAGAGATTTTAAGTCCAAAATGAATAAAGATGCAAACATGTATCGAATGTGGACCTGGGTTGCCCAGAGGATAACTTGTCCATGATATGTTTGGCATCTGATTTCTTCATACAGTGAATGAGAAGAGGCAGAAACACTAAAATGACCTCAGGCAATGATGGGACCAGCTAGAGACAGCATGCTCCTGTACCATGAAATGAAAAGGTGGAAACAGGAGCTCTAAATGAAGAACTTCCTGCACCTAATTAAGGGCTCCAGGGAAAAAACACCTTTCAGAAAAGATTCACAGCCACAACTCTCTCCTTCTCTCCTCCTGGACTTTCTTTTTTTTTTTTTTTTTTTTTCTTTCTTTCTTTTAAGACAGAATGAGCAGTGCTCTTTCTAAGCTGGAGAAGGGGTAGTCCCTCAGTTCTTTAATTCTCTAGCCTCTGTAGATAATGGGACTTTTGTAAAGTCATGTAATGCATCCACATTTTCTCATATGAATTCATTGGTGAGGGTCTATAGGCTTTTGTAAGAGTACATTCTTCTCCCTTCCTTTATGTAACTGCTCACAAAAAAAAAATTCTTTGTGGAGAAAAACAAGAAAACAAATGTGAAAACATGGAGTTGTAACTAGTTGTTATGCCACTTACCTGGGAAACTACACGTTAGGTTGCAGGGCTTGCTACTATAATTGTTTCTGTAATTTATCTGGGGTCTCTAATATCAACCAGATGTGAAGAACTCTGAAGTTCCAATTGATGGATGTAAGTATGAAGTTAAACTCCCTTTGGTATTGAAATCTGCAATGCCAAAAAGAAGTAAGCTTATTTGGCTACCCAAAAAAGCCAGAAAATAAAAAAGTAATAAAATACAAGGAGAAACATAATTTCAAGAAGTATCTTTCAATTAAAATAATCTAGAAGTGTGACAAATTCCCACATTGTAACAGTATTTTCTTCGCCAAAATGTGAAGTATTCATTAGAAAGGACTTTTCTCAGAAAATTCGGTTTCCAGGATATAGTAGAGTTATCATTAAGAAGGGCTCTGCAAAAGCAGTTTCTATTTGACCATTCCCAAACACTAACTTATAACCATACCTGTTCAAATAATTTGTATTGTCTTAATAACAAATGCATTTTATGTATTTCAACATACAGAATACTTTATTTATTCTCGAAGGCTGTGTCTCCATCATGCCTTAAAAACAACAAATACTTTTTCAAGCATTCTCCAGACATGCAGAGAAGGTGAGGAAAAACAAAAGTGAACAAAAATTCAAAAACAATGAACAAACAAAAACAAAAAACAGAAGGAAGACTGAAAGCTGGTGGGTCAAAAGGCTTCTCACAATTTTCTTTATCCTGTGGATTCTTTATCTTCTTGAAGAATATTAGTAGTTAATTCTTTTTGCATTCTGAAAGTAGCCTGTAAATAAATAAATAATACCCAACAAAATGTTCATTTTTTTTTCTTTTTTTTCTTTTTTTTTCTAGGAAAAGCCAGAAGAATATTCAACACACGGTAAACGACACAGTTCTTTAAAGAGTCCTTTTTCAAAAACAGTTTCAGAATTTGAATTTAATTTACTGATAGGAATTCAGTTAAATTAGTAGATACTGGTAGTAATTAATTAACATCTTAGTAAATCTTTTATTTCTTTTCCTCAGAACTGCCAATTTACTTTCTTTTTATGGATAAATACATATTTCATTTGCACTGCTAATCACAAAAGATTTCCTTGCAAGGTTTGGTAACAGAAACTATTTGATCCCACAAAATTTTGTACAAAAGACTGCCTAATTTGGATTATGAAAGTGAGTTTCTCTTCAGCCAGGAGGAGTGATCTGACTATATAACCATGGTACTAGTATGTATAATTTCAAAAAAGAGGAACAAAGGTGTTCTCTGCCAGAGTCTGGGTCACTTTCTCAGTCAGGCTACATGTTATGCCTACCTGGTGGGCTACTCCCAAGAGGGATTAGAACTCTTTCTGTCATTTATTCACACTTTTTTATTCTTTTTTTTTTTTTCTTTAATATTTTCATGATTTCATTTTGATGGCAAGACTACCTGATATCCTAGAAAATTCCAGGGGAAGGGGACATCATTGTTTTGGCCTCTTTTGTTTGTAGCATTCCCTAGAGCTCTCCCTTCAGGTGCAAAATTGCTTACTCGGCCCAGCTCCTTTAACCTCATAGCTAACATTTAAACAACAAATGAGATCTTTTAAACCTGTTTACTATGCAGAGCACATATCCAACAATTAAAAACCTGTGATTCCAATTACAACAAAACTTAATTAGAGATGTAAGTATGTAAGACTGTTATTTAAAAAATACTTAGAATTCTGAAAGAGACTAATATTTTCCTAGGAATGAGTAAACCAATCTGAACTAAACATAACCTTGGCTTACAAATTCAGCAGAATCAGGGTTATAACTAAACTGCTTTAGGATAAACATAACCTTATTTAAAAAAATATATATATCTATGAAGCAATGTGCATACCCTTTCATACTTCAAACAATGAGGTCCAATCAAGGAACACAGGATATTTCTTCTTTTTTATCACTATTCTGACTGAAAAAATAAAAATTTTGCCACTCAGAAATAAAACAGCAAAAAAACACCCATACATTTAGATCCCTGACATATGCATATGTTGTAGTCAATGGGCGTTGTGATTGATGAAAAGCTGGCCATGAGCCGGCAGTGTGCTCTCGCAGCCAAGAAGGCCAATGGCATCCTGGGCTGCATCAAGAGAGGGGTGGCCAGCAGGGAGAGGGAGGGGATCGTCCCCCTCTACTCTGCCCTTGGAAGGCCTCCCCTGGAGTACTGTGTCCAGGCCTGGGGCCCCCAGTACAGAGGGGATGTGGAGCTGTTGGAGCGGGTCCAGAGGAGGGCCACCAAAATGATCAGAGGGCTGGAGCACCTCTCCTATGAGGAAAGGTTGAGGGAGCTGGGATTGTTTAGCTTGGGAAAGAGAAGGCTCCAGGGAGACCTCATTGCGGCCTTCCAATACTTGAAAGGAGCTTACAGGCAGGAGGGGGACCGACTTTTTACACAGGTGGCTAATGGTAGGACAAGGGGGAATGGGCTAAAACTGAAAGAGGGGAGGTTTAGGTTGGACATCAGGAAGAAATTCTTCCCTGAGAGAGTGGTGAGGTGCTGGAACAGGCTGCCCAGAGAAGCTGTGGCTGCCCCATCCGTGGCTGTGTTCAAGGCCAGGCTGGATGGGTTCCTGGGCAGTCTGATCTAGCGAGCTAGTGGCTGGCAGCCCTGTCCACGGCAGGGGGGTTGGAACTAGATGATCTCTGAGGTCCCTTCCAACCCAAGCCATTCTATGATTCTATGATTCTATGATATGCTAATGTATAGACCCATGTTTTTTTGTATAAATGTAAGTTTCTTGTATCAAGTGTAAGATTCAGATTTAATGTCTTTAGTTTTAGACTTAAGTTCACAAATCTGAAAAATAATACATATTTTTTTAAAAAGACAAAAATAGATGTATATAACTGAGAGCAATGGCAAGAATAAAGCCTATGGCGCCTTTAACTCCCTCAGAAGGTACAAACAAGATGCTTGTCAAAAGAATGTTCAGATTTCTTCTAGGGTTGTTGCAAAATGCCAAAAGAAATATATTCAAACTTATAGACCACAGCAATAACAAAGAAACAGTTTTCAATAAAGATTAAGCATGTCTATCCTATAGGCTGTATGGTTGGTTCAGAAATCCTCACATACCTAGATCTTTCCTCCATTTTTCATGTTTTATTTAAAACTTATATCACAAATACAGCTCTCAACTGAGTGTTTGTACTACAGTTGCAAAAGACGAAAGTGGAATCCCAGACCTATTGGACATAAAGTATGTATCACATGTATCTTGGATATATAGAGGGAAAAATAGTGTAATTTTGTATTGTGTATAACAAGAAAATAACAAAAGCCTCTTAATTCCTAGCAGATACTATATTATTCCTTTTCATCAAATTGGAGAAATCCTCCAATATCATTTGAACACACTTCCTTGCAATTCTTAATCTGTTATAATAATAATAATAATAATATTTTCAATTTTGATTTCTGTCAAGATAAAACTCTGTGTTCATCTATCTCTTTTCTTAGTAATCACACTAGATACTGATTGAATAAGGTTATCAGCCAGAAAGATTTCCTTGCCAAATGGTTCATGTTTAGGTGAGAAATTAGCCCCGTTAAGTGTTCTAGTCTGAAATTCAAATGAAAACTTCTGAAGATTAATATGATCTTTTCCAAACTGACCCATAACTTGGATACTACAGATAAATTGCAGTCTGTTAAAATCTCACTGGTATAGTGGCATTTGGATAACATTGCCTGTCTTAACGATATTCTATTATTATTCTTAATTATGAAGGACAGTCTTTGTTGGAAGACCCAGCTGGAACTCAGTTTGGGACTTTTACTTCTCTTTCTGTGGAGAAACAAAATATTGTATTTCACATGGTGAGAGAGGTCCAAAAGGACAGATTCAGAACTTTTTGAATTGTTGACTTTTTTGAAGTCAAAGAAAGGGGAATTTCCTGCTGTTTTGAAATTTGGACATTCTGACAGCAAAAGTGACATTAAAGGTAACCATTTTGATTCCCTCCCTTTGAAAATCTTGACTTATTTTCAAGGCCCTCCACAATCATTTTTTTTCCACTGAAATACTATGTTTTGCACACTGTGCAGTTTAATCTAAGTCTTGCTGTTTTTAACAGTTTTTTTTTTACTGAAGTCTGTCACTATTAACACCTCAGGAGAAAAGTAGTATAGCATGCTTGTTTTGAGAACAGTGCTTTTTTGCTTGTTTTGAAATCTGACCTGTAGTCAGTACATTTGTAACAATAAGAACATTTCAAAAATGGAGGAAGAAATGGTTCAAGGGACCACTAACTGAATAAACGGCTTCCTATTTTTGTCCTCCACATCTCCTGCTATTGCTAGAAAATGCAATTCCTCGGTAGAAGACAGTACAAGCATTTCCTTAAATGAAAATTGAAAGGCAGGGCTCCCCAATAACCATGATTCTATATCAAAAGCTTAAAATCACTGATGATTTCAGTAAGTTAGTTGCTAAGACGTGTATTAAAATCTCACAAATCATCTAATAGTGTCTTCCTGTTTGGATACATTTAAATAATTTTAAATCTTGCCCCTTGATATTTTTGGTGCATATAGTTGAAGTACAGTAATGTAATCAATGAGGCAGAACCAGTGTAATTGAGTTGAGCATGTTCTTAAGAATTACTACTGAGAAATTACTAGTGAGTCTTTTTTCCTCATTAGGGAGACCAGCAGTGATCATACCTTATATTCTGTGAAGTCAGTCACATAACCCAAATGTCATGAATGATAGGAAAAGGAGTTGTGACTCAGACATTGAAAATTTGGTAAGATGCTAGCTCTAGCTCAGTTTTGAATAGCACAGAACATGAATGACTAAAGAGCTAAGTCCTTCACTGATGCCTATCTTTTGTTTAGGAATATTATTTCCTTTGATAATATAAGCCTCAAGATTTACATGTACAGAAGAGGGTATAATAGCGTTTATCTGCCTGGAAGGGTGAACATGATGATAAGTACACACCATCAGAAACTACAGTAAGAGAAGAGTGTCATGAAAAAAGAACTGAGAAGGTTTTGGCAGAAAATAAACCCTCTTGCATTCCAGCTTGTCCTCAGATATCAGAGGGGCTGGAGGAAGCTAAGCTTAGATTCTGAGCGATGCCCAGTTCGGCACTGTAAGTCCTGTCGCGTTCAATACATGAACTCTCGTGAATACGGATTCAGAAATAGCGCACCACCGAATTCATTTAGTCGTGTTTGGATAGGCTCTCACAACCACTGTTAAGGAATTTGGCTGCGCCCAAAGAGAACTCTGATGGCTAGATTAGTGAACAGTGGAGTTTAACAAAGCAACAGATAACAGATGCTTTTGGATTCCTGGTGATAACTGCACTGTCTGCAAAACATGTGTAGTTAAACAAGAACATGAATAATGCAGCTGACTACAATCACATTAAAGCATAAAGGAAATCCACAGAGATTTCCAAGTTTCCCAGGTAAGCACTAAGTATAACTGAGTGTGCAAATCTTACCCAATAGGTGTCGGTATTGGGGGGGGGGGGAGATGGGAAGGGGCTCAGCCTGTTGACTGGTCCCAGCTGCAATAGTATCCTTTTTTCCTTCCTCTCAGTGATGATGTCTTCTCTTCCTTCACCCCTAAAAAGTTTTTATTGCCTTTGAAAACACATATTTGAAAATATTATGTGTTTGCAAAAGAAACAAGACAGAAGTTGTTGATGCTGCTAGTTGTAAAATTTTGCAAAACCTGCACGGTTAGATGATGATCACTAATCAAACAAAATGGACTGGTCAACTTAGTCTTCAGCTGCATCAGTCTTCTCTATAATGCATTATTCACGAGGTTAAATGAAAGGAAAGCATACACGTAAGAACTGGTTCTACTAACTTATTCTAAATTTTAAAGAAAATAAAGTGCAAACATATGAGAAAAAAAAAAAAGAAGATTGTAGACAAGGAATTAACATAAAGAAAATAGGATTTAAAAAGCTGAAAGTCAATACAAATATTTTCTCCTCACAAAAATGAGATAATACATAAACTAAAATAATTTTTGAAAAATAACAAATTAAAAAACTTTTAGCAAATTATATTACAGCTTTTTTACATTTTTCATTAGGGTTCTGAATTAAATAATATTTTGCTTTGATTATCTGAAAACATCATTGACATTAAAATTTTACTAACAGTGACAGAAGTACCAAGAAACAGTTCCATGTAAATAACTGAAAAAATTTCCAGGACAATAGAATACCTCAAGGATTTCATTCTATTAGAATCTTAGGAGCCACACCTATTATGAGAATTAGTGTTGCTGATATGCTACAAACAGTTTGACACTTTGGGATTTGTTAAATAGGGCTAATGAAGAACTCATTACTTGAGAAGTGTTATATAGTGAATAGACTACAGTGAAGATTTTTAAAAATCCCACAACAATGATTATGAAAATATTTTGGAACAGACCCCTTAGAGAATTAATTTGAGTTAGACCACATTTAATTTTGTACAATAACAAAACCCAAAGCTCTACATTAATGTTTATTAGTCCCCAAACACACTTGTACTATTTAGACAAAGTCACCCTGAAAGACCATAGCCCCAGTTAGAGTAAATCAATTCATTTATAGTGAATGAGATTTCAGCATCTGCAGTGTATAATCCTATTTTGTTAGCTCTCCTCCTACTTCTAAATTGCACTTCCTTACAGCACCAGCTTTATTTTTACAAATGATTCTTGTCCAGCCAGCTCTAAAATTAAATTTGTAGCAGTAACATCTGGTTCTCAGTTTGTTGCTTCCTTTGCTTTGATCTTGTTCTTTCCTGAAATTATTACTGACTTAACCATTTACATGCAAAGCAATATATAGTCAAGTTTTTTATTAAAAAAATCATAGTATTTTTTGTCTTGTGTACATCTTTTTGTGTATATTCTGAAACAAATTTGGAGAAAGGTAGAGATGTATGCCTTGAGTATATATGGGGCTATGCATTATAATTCTTCTGCCAGATAGTTTTGCAGGTTACAATGCAACAGAAAACAAAACAAATCAAAGCAAAATAAAACAAAACAAAAGAAAAGAAACAAAAAGAACAAATCCAAACAAAAATAAGAAACCAACAACTACAAAGTCCAATAATATTTTTGCAAAAACACATCACTTCCATGATCCAAACATTAATTTCTTCATCTTCTGTGCTTAGCAGTGAATGACAGGAGCTATATCAGTGCTAGCTGCCAAAGTGGCCTGCAGGGACTAGGGACACCTGAACACAGAATTAATCTATTCCAGTTTGTGCCAACTGAGCCCAGGCTGAGGATATGTCCTTCTCTTGTGTAGCTTTTTGTGCTCTTCCCTCTTGGAGTACAGTAACAAGAAGGATCTTTCAGCTAAAGCTCTGTGCATCCTCCCTCCACACACCAACCACCCCCCCAAAAAAGTATATGAAATTCTGTGATGTACAAAGAGTGTTCTTGAAAAAAGTTATTCATAGAATCATGTACAAATAACATCACAGATACAAGCAGACATATTAGAGAACAAACCACTGTACAAACAACTCTTCAGAGAACTAACAAAATGGTCTGCATCTGGCACGCATCATTGCTGCTGCTTTTCGCTAGGATTCACCAATGTGAGACTTGGGTAGATCCAGGTTATTTCATGATAAGCAATTTGGTACAGAGTTCCATCAAAACCTAACACTGTATTTCAAAATGAAACAGCACATAAATCTTAGCTTACGACCCAATTGTCCAATCACAAAATTTTACGTTATTTTACAAAAATAGTGCTGTTGCCCCCGAAGAGCTTTTTATTGGAACGAAACAAAAGCATTAGTATTTGCAGGCTTACTGTCAGGCCCTGGAGGAAAATCTTAACGACTGCCCTGTCCAACACCAGGGTTCCACCACCTGCCCAGGCCCCGAAACTCCTGAAGCCACCATACCCAGCCTCAGCACTGCTGCAGCTGAGCCTTCAGCTCCCAACAGTCTTACACTTCCCAGCTGAGGGGTTCTTACCCCACTGGGCCCACATGATGGACTATGGCACAGGGTTGGCTTGGCCTCAGTGCGGAGCAGTGGGATGGGCAGGTCCTTCTGGATCCTCTGTAGGCTTGTGGCTTCGTATCCTCAAGGAAGCAGATGGCTCTCACTGCTCCCTGACATGTGTGGCGTGTGGGATTCATCTTTCCTTTCCACCACTGGCATTATTATAATCCACTCAATGTACTGAATTGTGACTGCTGGTAATCTAATCTCTTCTTGAACTTGTGAAAATTTGTATTCACTTTCTTTTATTCTACTGGTAAGCACAGGTTGCCCTAAACAGGCGATCACACATTACCAAGTACAGTGCACACATGGATACTCCACATTTCGGTGGGCATTCAGGTGATGTCCAAGTGCAAGACCCACAAGCTGTGTGCTCAATTCAACTGTTTTTGCAGTTAAATGATATACACGAGAATTATTAGAACATGGATTAAAACAATTATGAGCCTGAACTATTGCTTAAATTAATTATTTGTCTTTAGAAATCTATTCATTACACATAGCTATGTAAATTAATTAATTGGTTTACAAATGGAGATTCCTATCAGTGTTCACGTTATTGGGCTTACAATGACTGACAATATTTATTACCTATTTTATGACCAAATAAGTAGTATATGCAAAAGTGGCTGTCCTCCAAGATGTAATCCTGACACACTTAGTGCACTTTTGGCTTCAGTTCTTCAAGTATACACTGATTCAGGACCTGATGGAGCTTTCTATCACTTCCTTCAGTGCCAGGTTTGGGAGTAGTGACTGGTACTAACACTTTACTCTGTTCAAGCCTTACGAAAAAAGTCTTCAACTCTGTTGAATTATTTCCTATAGTTTCCTCCAAGTCCCTGTTTCTAAAACTCAAGTTTAAGTCCATAATTTAGTGCCTGTGCTTTAATAGATTTCTTTTACTTTCAATTTATATTCCTCTAAACAAGTTACTTTCCAAAGTTGTTATTCTACTCTAGTAATTCAGAATGTCTCTGCGATGCCTCAGCCCACAGCCACTTCCATGTTGCTGTTTGCAGGTTCTTACCAAAACATAAAGAATGCATTGTTAATTGTTAATGACCCAAATCTCAAACTGCAGAGATTTAGAAACAAGAGACAAATACAATGAAAGCAGTGTTTTGAATGTTAACTGCTTGATATTGACATTTATCTACTCCTTATGTAGAACCTATGGAAATACTTTCTTGGTTCTCTTTTCTTTCACGAGTACCTCAACAAGTTTAAAGTTTCCTAATATTTTTTCTTTCTGAAAAGATATTCCTCACCTGTTATGATCTTCCTTACGTCAAGCCTGAAAACATCTTGAATAATTCCAGACTACAAGGGAAAAAATGTTCTTTAGAAAGTTCTGCCAAACTAGGAGACAGTTAAAGTTAACAACACACATTCTTTGTGCATAAGAACAAATGAATATGTAAATACAACAATTTTAGAATGTGTAATAATGAAGTGCTAAAATTTTCTGATGGACACCATGAATTCTACAGAATAACACTAATTTCTTAAAGTAACATTTGCTTTCAAGCAGGTGGAATTTTAAAGCTCCAGTGCTTTTTCTATAATTGCATGTATACTCATTAGCATAAAAATGAACCATACTGTGTCACTGTCAGAATGAGCTATACTGTGGCATCAGAAAAACTCATCTACACATCTATATATTTTCCAGCATTAAGATGGAAGAAGCTGTGCAGCATCTATGTCACAAATTCTAGTATTCTTGTATTTAAAAACAACAAAACACACTCTCTTCTCTGGAAAGTATAGAACTGTTATCAGTGTCATTTAAATTAGAATGTACAAGTTTTTATCTTCTTTCGTATGGTTGTTACTTAAACTCTTTAATCTTAGTGTCTAGTGTCTTGCTCTCTCAAAGCCTCATGTATCACATCAAGGACTGTGGAAATGTATTTGTGCACTATTTAATAGAATCATAGAATAATTAAGGTTGGAAAAGACCTCTAGGATCATCTAGTCCAACCGTCATCCTAACAGTACTATGCCTTCTAAACCATGTCCCTAAGTGTCATATATATATTTTTCTTGAACAACTCCAGAGAAGAAAAATCCACCACCTCCCCCGGCAGCCTGTTCCAATGTCTGAACACTCTCTCAGAGTTTTTCCTAACATCCAACCCGAACCTCCCCTGGCACAGCTTGAGGCCGTTACCTCTCGTCCTATCACTGTTACCTGGGAGCAGAGGCCAAACCCCACCCCACTACAACCTCCTTTCAGGCAGTTGTAGAGAGCAATAAGGTCTCCCCGGAGCCTCCTCTTCTCCAGACTAAACAGTCTCAGACTAATAAATAGCAGATGCACTGTAATATTGGAATGGTATGTTGCATATAGGTGAAACTGCAGCATTTGAACTGCAGATATTTGCTTCTCTTGTTACTGTTCTTGTTTTCATCCAGGGCAGGGTGAAAGCTGCCCCACAACCTCCGTGACCCCAGGGCTGTGTCCCCTGCAGGGACAGCCTGGAGCTGTCAGCTCCTTCTCCCCATGGCACTCCCATGAGTGAGCTGAAGCACAAGGGGGCTGCTGTGCATATCCACGTTGTTTTCACAGGCAGAAAGACAAGTAGATCTATTAAACTGAGGCCTAACCATGCCCAGGCCCATGCATAGAGCTGAGTGCGTAGATTCTGAATTCTGAGAGCCTTATTCTGGTTATGTAGTAGCAGTAGACCTTGAAAGTATAAAGGCAAATTACAGAAGGTCAGTTACTGGTCAGTAAAAAGGAAATAGCCTTGAACAGTAGGTAAAAACTGAGCTCATTCTGGGCATAGTGAAGAGAGTAAAGCATAATATACAACATATGTAAAATGTACAATATACTTGACAAATGACATCACAAGTAAACGTGCGTATATATGTCCATAGTATATATGTGATATGTATATATATATCTCCCTCAGTTATGGATATAATTCCTGATCAACTCTGTTACTAAGAAAACAACAGCACCTCTGAGGTAGAGAAAGAAAAATAACTCTTCATCTCCTACTCATCACTTTTGACTGTTGAAGACCTGGCAATATGTAGAGTATATTTTTAATCTTATAACTGAATTAAATAAATTAGAATTTTAAAGAGAAGTGTGTGTTTGTATGTGTTTTCCGCTCTAGCTTTCCCAAACAATAAGATCATTGACATTGGCTCATTAACTCCGAATGAACTCATGCAAAAATCAGATATATATATATATATAATGCTTTCTGTATGTGAGGACATAAGGTTTTATACTGAATTAATTTAGGAATAAGTTATAAGTTGTGAAAGGGAGGATGTTGTAAGGGAAGACAGGGACAAGTAGAGGTTACTGAAGCTGAGAAATATATTACTAGGGTAAGTTTCAGTCTGGAAAACAAAACAACTAAGACAGAACAAAATTCCTCAGGCAGACTCCAGACGTGAAAAAAAAAAAAAAAAAAAATTGTTGAGATTTTGAACACTATTGAAACAGCGCAGGTCTTAAAAAAACACAAGATTATATAAAGTGCAATCCCAGCTGCTTATCATTTGGTTTTATGTGAAGTAGTGGAAAGTAAACTAGTGCTGTATGCATCTTTTACCATGAATTCTTCTTCAGTCACTCTGTAAAACCTTTGCTGCTTCAATGCCACTTCACTACATAACATGGCTTGTTAAAAAGTAAGCCTGTCAGAGTTTTTTTTCTGTTTTGTTTCAAGAGAAAAATAAATGAACTGAAGGATGTCCAGAGACAAAGACATCTCCCAGCGGTTTAATATGAAGGCATTAGACATACTATATCATGAAATATGACAACTGACTAAATCAGTAAACTTCACACAATTGATGGTTCTCTGATACACTCTGTGGAAAAACATATTGTGAGTTCAGTTCTTGGGGATAAAATAGCAAAATTTTAATTCAAATTTTTGAACTGGAAAAAAAAATCAGTAAAGCAAGGGTTTTTATTATGTGAAGCTATATAGCAGACAAGTCCTTCAGGGTGTTCTTTTCTTGTGAAATGATATAATCCTTATAGGGAAAGATAGACTCATGGATTGACACTACTTTCAGAGATAAATATTTTTATGAATATCTTACATTTAAAATTTTCTGAAGCTCTCCTAGGTGTCAGGACTCATGTACTGGGCTGATACTTTCATTCATATCAGTGAGCTGACTGCAATTTTAGGCCATACAAGAATTATGTTCTTTGATGTTTCTCATAGTGATAAAAACTTTGTAAAGAAGTTTTAGCCTGCAGCTATAAATGTAAAAAAGAGGAAAGAGGTATTATTGCTAATACCTAAACCTACTCCACTAATTTGGTTTTCCTTCTTACTATATTCATTTTGGGATTTTTTTTTTCCAAAGTGAGATCACAGATCCCTTTCCAATGAAGAGGTTCCTCAGCCAGCTAAATATCAACTGGGAGAAGGTGATAAAATGACTATGTGATGGAGGTGCTCAACTCAATTTCAAAAAACAGTTGCTCAGAAAATTGTGATTGGGAGAGAAAGCTAACAACTTCCAATCCTGCAGTATAAAACACTTTCCTGAAGCTTACTTTTCAAACTAATCTTGGTAACAAGCCTTATCCCTAAAACACTTTTGATATCAGTTATACTCCAGAATATACACTATTACTAATATTATTTTAAGATATATGTTCAAAACCAAGCATATCCTATTCCTTTTCCCATTTCTGCCTGGTTTTGTGACTGTACTGGGCACCAAGAGTAAAACAAAATATAATAATGAAAAAATGTAATCATGGACGATCATGAACATGGACGATTAAAGAACAACATGGACGATCCTTTTACTAGAGAAGAGACGTGTATTGTATTACACAGATAAAACACCATACCATGGGAAAAAAAAAAAAAAGACACTGAACGAAGTCAGCTAGATAAGAACATACATTCAGCTATAAGAAGAACATATATTCAGCTATAAGAAATTCTGTGAAATATTCAGAGATGAAGCTTAATCTTTTCCAGTGCTTTTTATACATACTTAAAAATGTTGCTTTAGGATAAGTAATAGCTAAAATGATTATTATTTTTTTATTTATTCATAATGTCATAGTATACATCATTCAGCTGAGGACGTTGATGCAAATGTTCATGAGACAATACTAGTCTGACATCACCATTTACTGTGAAACTTATAACATTCTAAATCTTTGCTTCTGTAAAGCCAAGAATCAAATCAGGTGACTCAGAAATCTATAAAATATAGAGATTTCAAATACAGGGTCACACAGCTTTGGGGACTGGGAAGTCCATTTACAAATAGATCATATTCACTTTGCATATATTTGAAGTGCCATTGGAATAGGAAGATATTAGAATAAAGGTCAAATTACCCTTTATTGATTTAATTTGCAAATTAAAACTATGAATTAATTTATGAATTCTATTTTGCAATTAATTTACAATATTTAAAATATTTTAAATAAGTTTGAATGATTACAACTACTAAAATGTTTACACTTGACCTACAAACAATTAGTTAATTATCAAAGAGAAGATGGCTTGGCAGCAATGTAATAGCTTACTTTGGTTCGGACCAGCTGTTACATATGTTGTTCATTGTTTTATTTTTTTTGTGTGTGTGAAGAAAGCAATTATTAAACTCTGGTGCACTTCATTAAATCCATGTCTTCTCCTTTTTTTACATTTAAGAGTTCAGTTTTCTATTTTTAACAATACTTACAAACACCCTTATAGTTACAGTAATAATGAAGATAAAATAGCCAACAGTAACCATAACTGTCATATTACCAAATTGCTAAATTTCACAGCTATGATCAGGTCTTTATTATCTCAATTTTAACACAGACAATGAGAGAAATTTCCATGAAGGTTATGTTTTGTCTATGTGAGGAATACAAAATGTAGGAGAAATTATTTTTTTCTCTATTTGGAACAGGAAGAAATGACTTGCTTAAAAAGGAAAGTAAAAAAATGCTGAATTTATAAAGTAAATGAATGCTAGAAATTGAAGACATCCTGAAGTATAAGACGGCACTACAAATATGCAGGATTAGGAATGGTACTTTTTTTCTCTTGGGACATTTTATGCAAGTGCATATACCTTAAAAAAAATCTTCAAAGCATATAGATGTATTATTCAGTTTAGCAGTGGGAATTATATACAGAAAGACTCTAAAACAGAATGCAGTAAGCTTTACTCACAGATATATCATGTATTTTAAAGGTCCCTCTAGATAGTTCATATCAGGTATTGCATTATGGGAAAAAACTGATGATGTCAAAGCACTTAATTTCAATTAAAGCTACCCTGACTTTTTTCCTTTTTTCTTTGTGATTCCCAAAGTCAGGAAGTATTAAAAATATATACATTTGGAAACTGTACCAGTCAAATTAGAAAGATCTAATTAACCTTTTTTTTTTTTTTTTTTACCCCGAACGTAGTTATCATTTCATCATCACTGATAATCTGAGAGGCTAATAGGTAAGTGGATAGGACTGTTATATACATAATCCATGCCTTATGAAAGTAAAATTCATACAGGAAATAAAATATATTTAAAAGTAGAGACTTCTCACAAGCTGTTATTTGGAATATCCAAATTATTTGTATAAGATATTTGAATACCTAAATCTCTAGTAAACAGGTTTCTGACAAACAAGACAATGAAAATTGCCACACAAGGTTAGTAACAAGATAACTAATAAATAACACTGTCAAAAGTTTCAACGCCATTTGGTGTTGAGCTGGAAACAACCAGTTAACAATGCTTAGTATTCTACCTTTCTTTGGTGAAAGTCACCAAAGAATGAAGTTGTTGGTATGAAATACAAGACAGACTATTTTTTTTTTTGTCTATCCTTTCAATGAATAGGAAATAATTCCAGCGTTACTACTATCATGAATATTTCCAAAAATTTACCTCAGTTATACATACATTCCTTGAAACTCAGTGATGATAAAATTTATACCAAGCATACAATTACAAGAGAACAAGAATAGTGCTCTGTGACTTCTTCAGCACCTAAAATTTCAATTTGAAATTATAATTCTGAAGTATGAAACTGCCAGTTTTTGAAGTTTATTTGGCTTCCTTATTTATGAAAGCAATGAATATTGTCACTGTTAAGATAGATGGCGATTTTTAGTTGCTACAATAAGTATATTTTAATTCATCAGTTAACAATAAGTAGTGGTATATATTAACATTGTATTTTGAATTTCAAAATCATCAACTTCCTTAGAAATATCAAGGACAATTCTGAGTAACAAATATGTTTCTACTTTCTGTGTTTCACCTCTGGGTCTGTTTGGTAAACAAACAAACTGTACATGATGAATTATTTGTTGAGAATTATTTTCTTAATAGCAGTTGGAGGAGTGAAATGAGATGTTAATAATAACAATTACTCATTTATTTTAATGTCTATGATGTGTGAACTGTGCTACAAATGAATCATGTCTGTTCATTAATTGGATAACAGAATATTAATTATATATAAGAACAAAGCCCTTTATCAACTGCCTATCTTGTCTGTCCTGAAAGAAAATACTGACATTCCTCCCATGTATGAAACTTCAAACAGCTTTGCTAACTACAGCTCAGGAAAAGTAGACATCTTTTTCTGTTCACTGTAGCTCATCCTGAGAAGTACTCTTGCTCTGCCTGTTGTACAGGGGCAAGGAGCCCAAGCATAGCATCACTTACTAAATTTCACTGACACTGTGCCATGTTTACAATGGACGTTTTCCCTATACATTATTGTGGTAAGAATCTCACAGCATTTACCGTGGTGCAAGAATTCTGGAGAAGCTGGCAGCCCATGGCTTAGACAGGTGTACTCTGCGATGGGTAATAACTGGCTGGCTGGCCATGCCCAGAGAGTGGTGGTGAATGGAGTCGAATCCAGCTGGTGATCTGTTATGAGCGGTGTTCCCCAAGGGTCAGTACTGGGGCCAGACCTCTTTAACATCTTTATTGATGATCTGGATGAAGGCATTGAGTGCACCCTCAGTGAATTTGCAGATGACACCAAGATGTGGCACTTCGGGACATGATTTAGTGGGCATAGTGTTGTGAGGATGATGGTTGGACTGAATTATCTTAGAGGTCTTTTCGAACCTTTATGATTCTATGCTATGATTTTATAATCTCAGTATTACACAAAAACTTTCTCAACATGAGTAACTAATAAGCCCTAGTTTTTCATAACTGTGACAGACAAAAGGAAAATACATCTGAAATATTTGGGGGAAAGTAGCATTTCTTCAGTAATGACCTCTATGAGAATGAAAATATTAACTTAAATAAAAATATTCTTGTTTATTTAACTATAATTCCTCTTGGACTGTATTATGTAGCTCTTGGAAAAGGACTGTGGGAAGCAGTTTAGCTCTTGACAAATTGTCTACTGACAAAAGGTCTAACATATTTTTTCACAGGAAGAGTCAACAACGTAGGCTTAAAAGCGTATTTTGCTCAGCATACTATTTCCAGAAGTAGCCAAGGGTGAATGCCTATGGAAGTGTACGGGAACACAGAAAGTATATGGTGATACTCAAGTATGCTCTCTTAGACTTCAACAGCTTGAGGCTTTCTTTCTGAGAAATAACATTTTTATACTTAATGAGCTTCAGTGAATTTTCTGCATCAACTTGTCTCCTTTTGAATTTAATGTCTATAACATCCCACAGAACTCCACATTCTACTACAAAATATTAGAACTACTTTATTTTTTTATCTACTTTAAAAAAAAA
>VXAV01009050.1:0-12478 GCA_013399715.1 Alectura lathami | reverse complement strand
TTGGGATTGTTTAGCTTGGAAAAGAGAAGGCTCCGGGGAGACCTCATTGCGGCCTTCCAATACTTGAAAGGAGCTTACAGACAGGAGGGGGACCGACTTTTTGCACAGGTGGATAATGGTAGGACACAGGGGAATGGGCTAAAACTGAAAGAGGGGAGGTTTAGGTTGGACATCAGGAAGAAATTCTTCCCTGAGAGAGTGGTGAGGCGCTGGCACAGGCTGCCCAGAGAAGCTGTGGCTGCCCCATCCCTGGCTGTGTTCAAGGCCAGGCTGGATGGGTTCCTGGGCAGTTTGATCTAGTGAGCTGGTGGCTGGCAGCCCTGTCCACGGCAGGGGGGTTGGAACTAGATGATCTCTGAGGTCCCTTCCAACCCAAGTCATTCTATGATTCTATGATTCTATGATTCTATGTTCGAAAATATTTGTGTACTCAGGCACATACTAGCCTTATCCAAAGCAATTGGTTTGTTTCATGATAGTCTTCTGTTGGATCCAAGAGGCATTCTTGTAGCCCTGAGACACAATTATTTGGAATTTTTTTTTTCAGTTGGAAGAGTCTGAAATAATAAAATAAGGACAAAATTTCACAGTCCATCAAAAATACCTTTATCACCTCATGCTGTGAAGCAGCATGACTGTGAGCCAGTGGCATACCTAGTTAGAGTTACAGAATGATCTCAGAAGAAGACATCCATATTTAGTTATAGAGTCTGCCTGAAGCCAGGTTAAAAAAAAAAAAAAAAATGCTTGGTCTCTTACTAAGTGATTATATGACTATCTTCACATTAAAACCTGTGGGTAAATTAGCTTGGCCCAGACTCTGATTACTGAATAAATAAATTATGATGATGAAAATAATGAGTCGAATGTAGAAGAGGGAAACAGTTTTTAACACTTTAGACCAGATTTTGTTACCACATTCACTGAAAAAAAGCTTTACTGAAAAAAAGCACATTCAATAAGATAACTTTTTCTCAAAAAATTAATGAGTAATCTCAACAGAAATCAATCTTTTCTCTTACTTGTCCCACATTTTTCTTCCCAGGGGAAAAATATATATATATATATATATTTTAATGATTCTTCAGCTATTGAAGTAAATTTATGAAAGGCCACATTGTTGAAAATGGTGACAATCATGCAGCTTCTCACATTCATGGATCTGTTTACAGTATTTGTGCATTGATCTGTATATGTAATTAATGTCTCTTGATATGTCATGTAGTTAATGAGATTTTGTTACTTGCTTTTTACTTCAGATGCAATTTTTCCAATACTTCTCTGTATCTCATTAAATAGACATTTAACAGAACAAGTGTATGTCTGGACTCCATGAAAAATTCTCAGTGTCCTGGTTGCAGCAGTTTTTGTTTCAACCCACAAGTTTTACTTTGTTTTTTTCTTTATTTCCTGATTTTCTCCACCATCCCACTGGGAAGGGGGAGTGAGCATACAACTGCGTGGTACTTAGCTACCTGCTGGGTTAAACCACAACACACAGTCTGTAATTTTGTCATCTTAGGCACACCAGTATGGTTCAGGATTTGAAAGAAATAATGTAAGGATGTAATGATAAGCAATATTATTATCTTAAAACAAAAACAAAACTCAACAACAACAAAAAAAAACAGTCAGGTCCAGGTAATTGTCAAAAAAAGAATGGCTTGAACAAGATGTTCCAAATATACCTGAGCTCCAACTGTCAGGGATCAATTCTGAAATCTGGAACTGTGTGAGCTTATAGTGTCACCTCTATGTAAATCTACTGGTGCCTTAACAGGAAGTTGCATTCTCATACTAAATGTAAAGTCGGTTTTGTTATTTATTTATTTTTTTAACCATTTTGACCTCTAGTTGAAAAGTGGTTATTAACCCAGAATTCACGATTAGATATTTTGTCTCCTAAATATCTGAGTTGATGCTATAAGGACATAACATGTTAGCTATTTCATTGTATATTAATAAATATATAGTTACATTATAATGTATTTTTCCTTTAATAATTTTTTTTAAATTAAAAAAAATCTCTTTCCATTACTAGAAAATTGATACATAATATCTCACCAAGATCTTGCAAGAGCTTTGAAAGGCTATTAATTTATATTATTGTACACACCAATCATGCAAACTAATTTTATAATTACATAATTTCTCATTATTTATTGAATTTAAACAGAATTTTTTTAAGATATGTAGGTAATGAAAAATTATTCTGAAATTGACCAATTTGTGTGCATCATTATAAGGATATATTTCTAATGTTCTCATCTTTTTATTGCAGATGCATTAAACTGAAACTCTACGTTTTGTAATTATTTTCTTTATTCTCTTTCCTCTAGGTGAAAAGTTCTGAATATCTGTATTGTTCTCATTATGAAATATACTGCAAAAAATAAATGACTGCTGTAAAATCCATGTCTGACTTTGATCAAAGACACTTCAGAAATGTTTCTTTACTTTCTTATTAAACAATAACAAAACAATGATTATCAAGTTTTACTTTTATATCAACCAAATCTAGAATAATTTGCTGGGTTTGCTCCACAACTAAAAAGAATGTAAAAACAATGTGTTCCCACAGTGACGTCAGAGGAATGATTCAATACAGCTAAAGGTCTAGGTGTTATTTTTTTATTTTTATTTTTTTAACCCTCTAGCATTAGGTATTTTCTTATTGCTACAGGCAATTTTAGAGTATGATCAAGCACTGTTTAATTTCGAAAGAGTTAAAACAACTCGGCACTTCAAGTCCCTCTGCGTAAAGTGAGGCTTCTAAATCTTATATCATTTTGTTGTCTTGATATTCTAGTTTTTGTTTCTTCCCCATAAAAATGTGGAACATACTAATAGCACAGCCATATAGCTAATGTCACTTCCCACTAACTAGTTAATACTTGTAAATCCACATTCAGAGAGTCCGTTTCATGGATGGCAGAGAAACTTCTCAAATCTCAATTCTATTAAGTCAAATGTGTGACATGACTTCTCTGTATCATTACGTACAGACAAATTTTTTTTCCTTCCGGGAAGTATGTTCTTAAAAGCTGAATGTCTGACTACACCTAATTTCCCAAGAAAAACATTTTGCATAACTAATCAAAATTATCAATATTTTCTATTATAACGCTTGATCTTAAGATAAAATATACTCAGTCATAAGAGAGTGATGGTCTTACTTCTATAAAAGAAACAAAGTCTCTTCAGTTTTCCTCCAAATCCTGTATCACATTTGGCACCTGGAAACTAACCCTATTGGAAATAAATGCAGGATCCCACCTGAAAATAATCATCTCACTAAACAATTAATTTTTACTTGTTATATTTTGAAATTTATATATGCTATTCTATTCAGTACATATACAGCTAACAGCTAAGTATTTTGCAGAAATCTAAGACGTGTAACATTTTTCTAAACAAATTGTAAATGTTTGGAAAATAACAAAATACATTTTTATTTTGTAAAAATGTTACTTGCCTTGCTTTGTTTTTAACTGTTTTCAGTCTATGATACACTCTAGGAATTGAATAATTATATATATGTGTTATTCTCATCAATATTCCATTGTCTTAGCACTTCTTTACAATATTTTTGTGCTTTCTTGTTCATCTGTAATCCGAATATTTCTGTAAAATTAATTGCAACTTTGTTTTGCTTTAGGATATATTTATTGAATGTCTTAACATTGTCAGCACACTGGTGTTCCCCTCAGTAGGCTGGCCTATTCCATCCAGTTAATGGCAGTGCTGTTGATGCAACAGTCCATGAAAGGTGGCTGAATGTAATCGAATGCAGTGGTGTGCTCCTCCTGACCTTCTCAGCTAAAAGCCCATTATGAAAAGTGCAAGGGCTAAACAGCTCTGACACCTAAGTGTCAACTTAAATAGTTCCAGAGGGAAACAGCTTTACACACATTTAAGAGTTTCCTACCAATAGGTAGTTTCAGTTCCTAAGTGAAACCAGAGCAGAGGCAGGGGATGAGGAGGGCATCTAGAGCAAGTGAGCACAGAGGCGATGTATTAAGCATACTATAGAAACTTCACTGCTGAAGTTCTACTGTTTACAAAGCAATCTTGCAATTAGACTGAAAACTGGCTTAGCCAGGACCTAATTCTTTCTATCATACAAGTCCTCCAGATTCAGAGAAGGTTCACGTTAAAAAAGTGAAGTAGTATATACTCTGTTTTTCCTTAAAATCTGAAAAAACTCTTTTAATGCTAATGGTGAAGAAACAAGATTGGAGAAAATTCACTGTAGGAGACTTTTTTCATTCATCCCCTTAGAAAGAGGAAAATAATTCTTGATTAGATAGTAGTTGTCCAAAGCTGTACAATGTCAATATCCAGCTACAGAATCAGTCAGAAATGCTCCGAAAAGTATTCCCAAGTTGAAGAAAATGTGAAGCCTATTTTATTGTTGTTTAAAGCACTCCCATGAATCACTCTGACTTTGCATCATTAAGGTATTGACAAATGACAAAGATGATACAAGACCTGGCAAATCTGGCGAGGATCTGGATAGAGAGGTTAGAAATACTGTTCTGTGGGTTTCTGTCATAACTCCAGCATTTCCTGCTGTGCAGGGTTTTTGTATCCTTATTCTGACATTCTTCATTTTCCCTGGGAAAGGCTAAGAGGAACACCAATGTCATTCATTCAGAAATGTACTCTAAGACATCTAAAAACTAGTAATGAAGTCCTGATACAGGTGGATTCTGTCTGTCTATGACATAGGGTAGTTTTAGACCTGATTTTGGTAACTGCAATTGTGCAGTACTCTATCTGTGCTAATGAGCACTCCAGAGCGAATATAGGTAAAGCTGCATTAAATATATGTCTATAATGAAGCCCATTTCAGGACAAATTGTCATTGTTAAAAGGCTAAGGAAATCTTGTCACAGTTCTTCATGAATATGAGGGATCATCTAAATCACATTTTTCTCTGCAACATTGTTGACACATGAATGGGTCACAAAACAGATGTAGTTTTGTCATGTAGATGTAATTTCAAAGCTAACAATTGAAGCATTATGCTGATGCCCAGCCAGATTTAACACAGCAAGAACACGTATAGAAACACACACAAATATAACTTATTTTGTCTATCATTTCTTTAAAAATATGCTCAGCAGTATTTTAAAGAAAAAGTGAGGAGGAAATCCTCTATGCTGACTTGATAACACTTATTCACAGGAAATCCAGACATTGTACAGTAAGAATTGGTAGAATTCAGAATTGGATGTGGACTTAAAAACCAAACGACTCAAACCTGAACTTTAGATTATAGACAAGAATTAGAATGGCTGGAAAAAATAAAAAAATAAAAAAATCTGGAGAGTAGAAACAGCAGGAAAAACAACAGGAAATCATTTTTTGCCATCTTACATTTCAGTTTGTGCTTGGATAAATGTATAAGGGTTTCAAAGAGTTGATCAAAAAAGCTCAGTATTTTCCTGTTTAAAGGTTAAGGAACTTCATTTTTTTGGTCAATAAAACAACACATTCACGAAAAGTTTTTTTTTCTCATGTAAACAAATGGAAATTAGTGTCTCACATGTGAGCTGTGATTACTACAGTATTAACTAAATGTAGTTGTGACACTGAATTTGCAGCTATGCCTGTGCAAACGACGCTTCACCATACGTAAACTACTGTCTATAACTGTGTGTAGTCATGTAGAAACATTCTTTGGGTCAGGACACCTTCCAAAACCATAAGAAGGAGCAAACGTCATTTATAGCTATACATTAAAATGCGCTTTGATGTTCCCATACTGGTGACTCCTAAATGCCCTCACACATTTGAAGGGATATCACAGACCAAAGGCAATGGACAGTAGACTGAAAAAGGAGTATCTGGAAGATTCCTACCACACAGTGAATTTCCAGTGTAATCAGGTTTCATGGACATAGCATGCAATGACAAGAATATCTACTTTAATTGAACTCTGGGGACCGTGTTCAAGTAATCATTTTCAGACACTGCTTGCAAGCAGTGAGTAGAGGCATGAAATGACATTCATAGATATGGGATAACTTCTCAGAGGTGCAAAAGTTCTTCATGAGCAGAGGCATATATTTTGTACCACATCATGGAGTTTGTCAGAAAGTAAGCTCTTCTCACTGGAAAAAGAATGACAAACACATTTGGAAAGGCAGCACTCACAAGGGTCAGCTGTGAATTCTAAAGAGGGCTACCAAAGTAAGTACAGTCACTGAAGAAATCACTAATTTACTATACCAAAGGTTATGCTAGAATATCCTACTTTTGCTGCTGAATTCCAGAATGTAGGATATCTACTCAAACAGGGCAAACTGATGTATATGAACATGGTTTGCTCTATGAGAAGAACATACATCTATGTTAAAGACCTTTGGTGTTGCTACTGTGGTGTGCCGCCGGGAATAATTCAGACATATCTCTGTGTGCAGTAGTACTAGATTCCATGAAGCAAATATAATGGGTCCTATTTGTGTTGTGGGTAGGGAAGATCTATTCTTCACAGACCTGTCAATGTTACTGTAAGCAGTAAATACCATGCTCTCCTTTACTTTAGATGTTCCATATCAGGCTACTGAAATGAAAAACAAAGAATTATGCAGCATCACAAATTCTTTCACAGTTTAGAAGTGCTTTTCATTTTCTTGCTGCTATAATGACAAGCCTTTTGAGAGAGTTTCTCTCTCATCTGTTTTTTTTTTTTTTTTTTTAAGTCAGCTTTGAATATTGGTGTATGTTGCTTATATGGTAAAATATCTCATTACCTTATAGATTCCCTGAAGGTATATTTTTTGAAAACAAGTAACCTGTAAAAATGCCTCAGTATTGCACACTTTTACTGTCATTTCACATTTAGATATGAAATTATTGTTGTCAGATTTTTAGTTGATTTTATTAGTAAATAAGTGTTAAGATTGAATGTGCACATAATCATTAAACAATATGGAAAAAAAAATGCAAAACTTTAGTATGTAGTTTTCAAAATTAAAATTACCAAAAATAATTCTCTGTACCCAGTTCAGCACTGTGGTTTTAATCTCTGGAATCTCATTTATTACTTCAGGGAAGACTTCTTTGCTGTATAGGAAAAATCTGTATCAACAGAAACTAACACTCTCTGTATTTACTTGCTTCCTTGTTAGAAAAATATTTCTACATTTTTCCTGTAACAATGTAGTTAACAATCTCAGTCAACCCTCTTTCAAGAGCAGAAGAAGAGGATAAGGTCTTTTCCGTTCTTTACTTTTTACTAAAGTCAATATTGTATTTCTTAATTACTACTCTTCTAGCATCAGGTTTTCTTTCTGTTAAAATATACTTAGAATAAACAAGAAAAACTTTCTGTACCATATGAGAAACAGGGAGCAATCTACATTTAATTTTTTATTCACTAAGATCCATACTAACCGTGCTATACATCATTAAAATTCAGACATTGTTCAGACAAAATTCAGACGCTTAAATAAAATAACAATAACAATGTGAAGAAACTGAGAAACAAATCTATTATAAGTAGGAAAATTTACTTCATGACTTATGTGTAAAATGCCATTGACAGAAAGTGATGTCAATGATGTAAATTATGAAAGGGCCCCAAACTTCTCTAGACATATCTTATTATAGCTTCTTGCTTTTGGCTCTTGCTTTTGATGGCAGAAGTAAGTTTTCAGTTCTTAATTGTCCTTTCCATGGAAAAGAATACTATTAATCTAAATTAATTAACTCCTAACTCTGTGTTCGCTAGGAGAAACTACATTTTTCAAAATGCCTTTGGTTTAATAACTTTGTAGTTTATAAACAATGTCTTGAAGAAACCATTTTCATTTACAAATAGTGAATAATAGTTTTCTTTATTTTATTTTATTATTTTTTTAAAGTTCTTCAGCAGAACTTTGACTTATTTGCCTGGAAGTTAAATAAATAAATAAATTTTATGATGCGAAGTCCTCAATCAAAGCTCCACACTAGAGCATTTTGGTGGCTTTCTTGCTGATTTTTTTTAGGTAAATAGCCCCTTGATGATGTATACTGGTAGCTCTTTTTATTTTTCTTTCCTATTTTGAAATTCACTTTAAAAGTAACGCTTGAATCTCTGCACTTATTTCCTTGAGTATTATTTTCCAGAGGGAAAATAAATTATTGGCATTGCAGGTCAGTCAAATAACAATGAAAAATATTTCCTTCCCCCCCAGCCTCCCAGTCCCCGGGTGCTGTGTCTCCCACAGTGATGGTCTCCAGGGCTGTCAGCACCTTCACCCCATGGCACTCCCAGAGCTGAAGCTCAGCCAGGCCAGGAAATGGGAACATGGCAACGGGACACCTGCGATACCCACCCCAGCCCCACTCAAGCTAAGGGCAGCCCAGCAGCCAGTCCAGAGCCTGTCATCTTTGATGACCAGAAATGACAATAAAACGTATTTACTTGAAAGTAAATTTTATGTTTCATGTTAAAATCAGGTGACAGGAGGTCACTTGAGACAAAGGTGTTGTTTGTTTCTGTCTTTATAAATTGCACAGACTCCATGAGATATACAATTAAAATTCATTACTGTCATGGTTTTGCAAAAGTATTCCATATCATGACATCATGTAATAAACTGCCAGGTTGGAAGGCTGCTGAGGGAGACCTACAGCTCCCAAAATGCTCCTGTCCCTTCCCATGTGGTTTCTGTGCTCCAGGAGCTCTGTCTTTTGTCTCCGATCACCATTGTGGATGACACAGTCAGGAGTCTCTCCCTTTTCCTTGTACGTATATTTTCCATTTTGTCAGATTTATTCCTGAATTCCATTCACATTGTATTCTTTCACATTCCTTTACCATTTTAAGTAAAACACTTTTATCTCAACTCAGCACTTCCTCCTTTCTCACTCCTCTAACCAGCCTTTGTGAGGGGACTGGTGGGGGAGGGTGCTAGGCACTGTTGCAGGACAATCTTTAATTAACCCATGACAATTACATAAGCATAGAATCAGTATTGGATTCAGCACAACAATAATTTGAAAATAAAATCCATAGAGTAATAGGTTTATATGAAAGCAGTGGTGTTTAAGTCTTTTTTAATCCACAGCTTCAATTTAGCCACTGACTGAAACCTGGATAACACTCCTCTCGGTGTCTATTGTCAGAACAGTTTCATTCATCTCCTCTACCCCTCCTAGCTCTCAAAACAGAATATTCTTGTTGGGGACTGGTGAATGGCAAAATTATTTATTTGATCGTTGGTTGTGACACTCACAAAATACTGTATGCATATTTTATACAGTAACCTACTCAAAATAGTGAGATTAAGCAGCAGAGAATAAAGCCACCTATTTGTCATGGAACCCTCTGAACTGAAGGGAGATTTCTGCCTCTAGTGGGCAGCTGGAATGAAAGAGAACATCCAGGAAGCTTGGAGACAGAGCGAATTAGGGGAAAAAGTCACAAGAAGAATGTGCCTATACAGACGAGTCTTAACAAAGGAAATGAGAAAAAAACAAACTTCCTAAGAAACTTGAAGCACTGGGTACTGAACTGTACTCAGGAAGGTGGAAGAGAATGACTTTTTAAAACTTAACCTGCAGGAACTGGAACGGGATGTGTGAATGTATGATCTGAAGATATTAATATGCCTTTAACAACTATATTGAAACTTCAAAGCTTTTCTCCTGGGATGTTGTTCTCATGATAGGTTCTGGAGTTCACGACATCTCACTTCATAATGTAGAGACATTCTGCATTAAGGAGGAACAATGGGATTTCCCTCAGTTCTCATTTTTAGAAAGGCATATATAGAGAGTGTGAGGTGCTAAAGATCTGTGATGTCTTGCTTCTGCTTCCATGCTCATGCATTTTCTAGTGGTCAGCTGCTAGCATAGGACACCTTACATATTTTGGGTTGAAGAAATTTTGAAACAACCTGGTGTGCAATGAGCAAATTCCCACATACATAGCAGAGATAGTGCTTTTAATTCAGGCCTGGGTGTCAGTGGAAATTTCCACAAATTAAGCACACCTGATGCTGGATGTTATCACATATTCACAGTACATAGTTAAGAGAAACCACACCTAACTAACACACCGCACTCTGCTGCGTAAAAAATTTCTGCCTTCAATTTTAGTGTAAAAAAGATGGTCGATTTTGATATTTTTACTTTCTAGTTATGAACTTAAACTTCTCTCTATATTCTGTTACCTAAATTCTCCATTTCATAGTTGCAGAGATCTGGTCCCACTCTCTCCCCCAAGAAGAATAATGTTGCCTATTATGCTAAACATTTCATTTTTACTATTATAATCCTTTCCTTTATGTAATGAGTTTTAAAACCCGATCCTTTGCTTATTGCAGGAATTGGAGCCCAAGTATACAGCTGTCTATTCTTAGACTGCTGTCCCAGTCTGTCTACTTTGGCTGAAGGCACAATTTTCTACTGCAACATTAATTTACCATTAAAACCCTTAGCAGGTAATCATTTCTGAAATGTATCACATAGTAGTGCCTAAATAAACATCTCTGCTGTCTTATATATATTGCAGAACAGCTATTTGAAGGAACCGTGTTGTGTTAACTATATCCATGTAATTATATTGGTATTATTTTTATATGACAATATAAATAATTATATTTTTATATTTTTATATGACAATAAGTCAAGAAGACAGCAGTTCAGCATATGGAAAGGTTAATCTAAGCTTCACAGTTAATGGGGTGTGTCTGAAATACAGAGGAAAAATTAGCAGGAAATCAGTTACAGTACTAGTAAAAATGTTATTGGTAACATAAAATTTGTAGAGTGCTTTCAGAAAGGAGAAAAATAAAAACAACTTCAAACAACCAAACAGAAGGACATTGAAATGTTTTCCTTAAAAGGATTTTTGACCCACATTTAGGAGAAAGTTCCCTGACATCTGGAAGGTTTGCAGATAAATTTGGGGTACAGAACTGAAATCTGTGTTTATAAGAATTTTTTTCTTTGTAAGAGTGTAGTATTCATAAGCAGTGATTTCTTTTCAGTATACTGTGTAAGAGTTATGTCAAAATTATATCTCTATATACATCTAAGTATTCTTATATATTGCACACTTTCAGTTGTGTTGCATCTCTAGCAATAGCTTCTGCTGATTTATTTCACCACATCAGGATATTTTTTAAATGTCATCTAAAAGAGTCTGAAAATAACTAGATATTATTAAAAAACAAACAAACAAACAAAAAAAACCCCCTGCTGTACGAGTAAGTCAATAAGTCAACTAAATAAGTCAATACTAAGTTGTTGATGCAGTATGACAGTTCCACAGGCTATTTAGGGCATACCGGAATCTTTTTTTTGCAGTTACGAAGTGCATACAAATATGTGAACATCCGTCCACACTGAAGGAATTCATCCCTATTTCCAGGATAACTATCTTATAAGGAACATTTTTTAACCCCAAATATTAGAAAAATGAATCATTTCATGCATTCATGGAGACTTGGTGTATGAAGAATCAAAGTTAATAACATTCCCACTGGTATGTGGCACAAGAGAGAAAATTTTGGAACAGAATGCAGCATTAGGAATGCAGTGGATAGACTAAATAAAACTCGTCCAAACTGCTAATTACATATATTCTAGCTGCAACAAAATTGATGCAGGCATATTTTGCAGAAAAGACAAGGGGATTTCTAAGGGGAAAAGGATGAGGGGCAAGGTCCTGACCCATTATTTATATTATATTTAACATACAATGTTCATTTATTATCAAAACTATATTATACCTATTAGTATTATATAAATCTATATAAATCTACATAAATTTATATCTTCTTTACATTTATATGGTGGAAAGTCTTCAGGAAAATTTATATAAAAATAAACAAGTGGAAAATATTGGTATGAGAAGTATTAAACTAAAAATATTATTATAAGCTAAAAGATAACATACTCTATATGTTAGGTCAATAATTTATGGTTAGACTGTTTAAAAAATAACACACAGAAGATACAACTATTGATAGCACAGGATGCTATTAAAAGGATGCTAACACTCTATTCTAAAAGCTCAGATTATCTACTTACTACATAAAATCCCTGCTACACACTTACAATCTTTATAACACTTTTACCTTTATTATAATTAACTTTGTACTGTCTGCATCTCATCTTGGGAGTTATGTTCACCCTTCAGATACTCTTTATTGTCCTAAGATTGACATAGCTAATTTTCCTCCAGATATTTTAAGTGTTTGGGAATTGAGATCACAATGATTTCTCAAGTTCCTGAGTATTTTGCCAAAAGGATGATGCTGATGATCTGAGATAGACTTGGGTCGACTTTTGTATGATTTCTTACAGTTTCTGAAATTCTCTCATATTTAAGAGAATTACAGATTATTTACATTTTCTTTATAGGTTTCTAATTCTGTGTTGTACGTGTGTTTTTCTCTTCACTTTCTAATCTCTGAAGCTGGATTTGTGGTGAATGGAGTCTAGTTGGAGGCCTGTATCTAGTGGGGTCCCC
>VXAV01009049.1:33871-51880 GCA_013399715.1 Alectura lathami | reverse complement strand
GAGCTGTTGGAGCGGGTCCAGAGGAGGGCCACCAAAATGATCAGAGGGCTGGAGCACCTCTCCTGTGAGGAAAGGTTGAGGGAGTTGGGATTGTTTAGCTTGGAAAAGAGAAGGCTCTGGCCTTCCAATACTTGAAAGGAGCTTACAGGCAGGAGGGGGACCGACTTTTTACACGGGTGGATAATGGTAGGACACGGGGGAATGGGCTAAAACTGAAAGAGGGGATGTTTAGGTTGGACATCAGGAAGAAATTCTTCCCTGAGAGAGTGGTGAGGCGCTGGAACAGGCTGCCCAGAGAAGCTGTGGCTGCCTCATCCCTGGCTGTGTTCAAGGCCAGGCTGGATGGGTTCCTGGGCAGTTTGATGTAGTGAGCTAGTGGCTGGCAGCCCTGTCCACGGCAGGGGGGTTGGAGCTAGATGATCTTTGATGTCCCTTCCAATCCAAGCCATTCTATGATTCTATGATTCTATGAAAGATTTAACAAAAGTCTATGGTACTGGTGTATTATGGAACTATTGTAGATATAGACTCCTCTTGTTATGTGAATTTTACAGATATGCACACTTACTTTTTGAAAGAAGAAGGCATATAATTTCTGGTCAGGTTTCTATTTTGCTTGTTAAAAAGCCCCTCTTTTATTTTTAAATTTTTATTTCCCCCCCTAACCCCCCCAGAGAAAAAGGATTTTTCTCCTTTGCCCTTTTACCACCAGTGATCAAGGGCTGACATAATTCTTAACCAGAGTGCTTTCAGAGACAATCTTTTCTGGATAATCTTGGAAATTGTTGGGAAATCAGAACCCAGACAATGCCCTCAGTGTGACAGATAAGCTACATAATCCAGTCCTTCATACCTTTCTCTCTTCTCATCTGTTTAGTTTACCTTCTCTTGTCTTTGTTTAAATTATCCTTTCTGTACCTATCCACCGAACTGTGAAGAATATATACAGTGTGCAGTGTTACAGTGAATATTGCTTTTAGTTGTTTATTGGTTCATTTCCAGCTTTTCACTTGTCATGTTTGTGTGGAGGTGCTGTTTATAGCGTGTTATGATCATTATGGATGGTCCTCTATTCATTCCTCCTCCTCTAAATAGAATTAATAGTGACATAGAGATTACACAGTGTGATTGTCCACATGGGGCATAAGAGTAGGACAGTGCAAACAGTCGTCTTTTAGTTCAAAGGCTCAGTTAGGCAGTAAGAAAAACAAGCATTTATAATAATATTAGCACAATTACTACATTGAATAATGCAAAATTACTTAGTACAAGAATAATATTATGTTGATAATATATATATAATAATATATTATGAATAATGGAAATTATTAACGGAAGTTTCCTTAGTATGAAGGGTTCATGTGGGGTAGATATTTGCATCTGAGCTACTGTAAGCTCTGTGAAATGACCACAGAGGAGTGTGGTGGTTAATGTCATCTTAAAATAGATGTCTACAATTTGCCAGATGAATAATTTCTTATAAGTGTCTGTTTCTCTTCACTGTCAATATATGGAGCCTACAATGATTGGCTCAGATGTAAAATCCAGAATATAGAAATTTGAAGTTGGATGAAATTAATCACACCTGAAAGATCTTGTTTCCATTTTCGTTTCTTTTAACAAACACAAAGCCATGAAGATGAAAAGATATATTTATATGTCTGTCAAAAACAAAGGCTGAAGAAAAGCTAGAATCACGAATCAGTAAGAAAACAAAACTCAAATATCGGTATCTACATTCCTGTTTAATAATGTAGATTTCATTTGGCACTTACAGACTTGAAAACAGTTGACATAACTTAGAAAGTAATTTCCTAGTAAAAGATGTTAATAGCATAATTCAGCAAACAGAAAGTGTGTTAGAATTCTGTACTTGTAGGAAGCAGTTGTGTGCTAATTTGGTGATTGTGTGTACTCCCACTTGATATCTATATTTTAACAAGCGCTGGAGTTGAAAGTCATGCACATAAATTTTGAAGATACGACCTCAGAAGTTGCATGAGGCTACAGACCATTATATCCATTGCATTGTTACAGATAATAACCCACTTACTAACTCTAAAAACAATAGTTATGTCATAAAGGTGTATTTATCTGCTGCATGTTAAAGCTGGACAATATTTTTCTGATGGAAAATATTTCTATCGGAAGACCTTTTAATGAAAGTCTTTTTTTTTTTTTTTTCCAGAAATACAATAATCTGACTAACAAACAAACAAATGCCAGAAGATAGTTATACCACTCTGACTTTTTCTGTTCTTTCAACATTTCCTAACCATATGACCATGAAATACATTTATCAGTTCAAATGACTTAATTGGAATAATTAACAGGTTATAAATACAGTTTGAGTGACCCAAAGAAACATTTTAAAGATTTCTGTTTCATGGCAGAATTGTGGGGGGAAAAAAAAAAAAAAAAAAAAAAAGGTCAGAATTTATTCTGGGCTATTTTTTACCTGCTTCTGTTCTACAAATGCTAATATTAAAACGTTAGTTTTCAATACAATAATGTTTGCATTGAACCTAGAAAACAAAGATTATGTTGTCAGCGGTTTGATAATACACAGGATTTGAAGTTGCTAGCTAATTTCAATCACACTTAAAGAAGTAAATAACTCTCAGTTGTAACTGTGTTTCCATACATTTTATGAATATAGCAGCTGGATTCCAGCTGCTGAGTGGAATATAGATCACTATGTCCCCAGAACAAAGTGGAGGCAAAATTTAGCTGCTACCCATTTTGTTTGGCAGCAGATGGCTGCCAGCTAGTTCTTCAGAGCAGCCACAGCAGGGTTGTTTCTTTCCTTGGTGAGGATATGAACGGTGTGTATTAAATGATACGAGGGAGCAAAGAACACATACTCTTCTGAAATAATACTTCCTTAGTTATGCCACCAAAAAGACACTTCTTTTAATTGCTAAGTTAGCGTTCTTGGTGTCATAGTCAGAAAATAAATGATATAGCCTTATTGTCATCTATCATATAGGACTAAGGTTATCAAATTGTATTGGGACATAGTTGAGGTGATTTATCTTTCATGAGCCTACAGAATGGCATAGAAGCTGTCCAAAATGCTTTTGTAGGTGCTGTAGTTATACTCTAGACAAATTAATGACTTCTACACACAGTGCTCCTGGATATGACTTAAGTTCTGTTCTGTTTACAGTATTTCTTATAGCATTGTATCTAAGCTCCTAAAATATGAAATCATAGAAAAACTTAGGTGATTCTTACTCACTATAGGACTCAGGTCAGGCCTCAGGACAGGAAACCTCTTGCTTAATACTCTTATTCTTATTGCTGGTATTCTTTTGTCTATCTCCCTTTTTATAGTACATAGCCTACGAATACTGAGTTTTATTCATCTGAGACTCATATGCCCTTACTTTAGTTTTGTGTTCCTTCATAACCTTGCACTGCATCAAGGCCTGATGAATGAGCAAATCTGCAGAGAGAAAGCTCCATTCCTATGAGGAACTGTAATTCCTGGGTTAGGAATCTCAGCTGAGCATTTCTGTTGAGATATTTTTCCAGCAGGCTTGTTAGTGAACAATTAAACCCCTTCATGAATATTCTGCTTTGAAGCTTTGAGCTCTGGCAGAGCCCAGAGGGCTGTGGTCAGCAGCACAGAGTCTAGCTGGAGGTCTGTAGCTAGCAGTGTTTCCCACTGGTTGATGCTGTGTCCGGTCTTGTTTAATGTCTTCATCAGTGACCTGAATGAAGGGTCAGAATGCGTTCTCAGGAAGTTCACAGATTATACAAAGCTGGGAGGGGTGGCTGACACCCCAGAAGGCTGTGTTGCCATTCAGCGAGACCTGGACAGGCTGGGGAGCTGGGCAGAGAGGAACCTGATGAGATTCAACAAGGGCAAGTGTAGAGTCGTGCACCTGGGGAGGAACAACTGCATGCATCAGTACAGGCTAGGGGCTGACCTGCTGGAAAGGAGCTCTGAGGAAAAGGACCTGGGTGTCCTGGTGGACAACAGGTTGGCCATGAGCTGGCAGTGAGCCCCTGTGGCCAAGAAGGCCAATGGGATTGTAGGGTGCATTAAAAAGAGCGTGGCCAGCAGGTCGAGGGAGGTGATTCTCCCCCTCTGCTCTGCCCTGGTGAGGCTGCGTCTGTGGTGCTGTGTGCAGTTCTGGGCTCTCCAGTTCAAGAATGACAGGGGTCTTCTGGATAGGGTCCAGCGGAGGACCACAAGGATGATGGGGAATCCTGGATAATCACCCGTATGAGGAAAGGCTGAGAGATCTGGGACAGCTTAGCCTGGAGAAAAGAAGACTGAGAGGGGATCTTATCAATGCTTATAAATATTAAAAGGATGGATGTCAGGAGGATGAGGCCTGTCTCTTTTAAGTGATGCCCAGCAACAGGACAAGGGGCAACAGGCACAAGCCGGAACACAGGAAGTTCCATACGAACATGAGAAAGAATGTCTTTGAGGGTAGACAGAGCACTGGAATTGTCAGCCCGGAGAGGATGTGGAGTCTCCTTCTCTGGAGGTGTTCATAACCCACCTAAATGCTTTTCTGTGCAGCCTGCTGTAGGGAACCTGCTTTTGCAGGTGGTTGAACTAGATGATCTCCTGAGCTCCCTTCCAAGCCCCAAGATTCTGTGATTCTATGATTTTATGATCTACCATTTCTGTTGAGCATTGAGCTTGCGGAATATAATTTCACCTGTATTTTCAAGTATTCCCAGTTTTAAGTCAGTAGATTGGGCCTTGGTCTCATTTCAATCACATGGAGAGTTAGGTAAGAACAAAGCATTGTGTGTGTGGGATCTTCCCTAAATCTTTCAATTTAGTTGTATGCTGTGACCCAGTATATTTAAATGACATTCATGCTTCCTTTAGAAAGCTTTCTCTTTCCATATTTGATTCTTCTCATTAAGATGATAATACCTGATTCATAATCTCTCTAATCCTATTGTAATCCATTCCAAATGTAAAACCACGCTGCCAGCTGTGTTTCCGCTGAGAGCATTATCTTCTGAAACTGTATGCTTGGCATTTCATAGAATCACGGAATTGTTTGA
Organism: Alectura lathami; assembly: GCA_013399715.1. Lineage (NCBI taxonomy): Eukaryota > Metazoa > Chordata > Aves > Galliformes > Megapodiidae > Alectura > Alectura lathami. The sequence goes on along the minus strand of VXAV01009049.1, from coordinate 46,840 downwards.
GCTGGAAAGGGCTACTAAAGGTCATCTTGGTCAGCTCCCCTGCAAAGAACAGGGACACCTACAGCTGGATCAGGTTGCTCAGAGCCCTGTCCAGCCTGACCTTGAAGGTCTCCAGGGACGGGGCATCCACCACCTCTCTGGGCAACCTGTGCCAGTGCTTCACTACCCCTACTGTAAAAACTCTTTTCCGTATATTTAGTGTAAATCTCCCCTCTCTCGGTTTGAAACCATTTCCCCTTGTCCTACCACAACAGACGCTGCTAAAGAGTCTGTCTCCTTCTTGTAGTCCCCCCTCCCCTTCAGAGGTTGGAAGGCAAAGTGAATTTCCTGGAAGTTGACTATGTCCAAACATTAAACCTCTGTTTCTGAAACCATTCCAAATGGCAGCGTCTGTGTATTTGAAGCAACTTTCAATCCAGTGGGGCAGTAACACTCTTATGCTGGTAGTGGCAATGTTATTATCACTGTTTTTAACTGGAGGTGCTATGTTAGCACCTCACCCTGAAATGATAGAGGAAATAAGCTTATTCATCAATGATTTCTGGAAGTGACTAGGATATTTGGGTACCTTTCAAGATGGATCCTAAGGATATCTAATAAATTAAGACAAAAAGTCCTTTGGAAGACCTAGGAAAAGAGAGGTTTTTATTTTCCTGCTTCTGAGGCTTGCAGATTGATAGAAATCAGAGTGGTAGCAATTGCATCCAGATGCCATGAATGAACTGCTTCTTTCTACTGAGCCATCAACTGCCAGTGCTAGCTATTGCCTGCTGGTCTGTGGACTTCCATCACATTCCTGCTTCATTCAGCAGCCATTGTATTCAATTTTGCCATCCAAATTTTTTATCATTAGGAATTTGTTACAGAAAATCCATGTCTTGTGGCTAAATGTGGATGAAAAAAACCTTCCTTCTCTGAGACCTTGGCAGTTCTAAGGTCCAAGTTTAATTATGACATGGGAGAAAAAATTTATTAAAGTCAATTTTCATTTGCAGTTCGTGTGCATGAAAATATCTTATNGAGGCTGTACCACACATGGACTAGGAGAAAATGTTCCCTCCTGAACAAGTTCTTTGCAATGAACTAAATGAGCTTCTGGAAAATGTTAGTCAGCCTTTTTCCCAATATGAATCCTGAGAGTAAATGTCATGCACACATTAACAAAATTTCTTATGACTAAGCACCACATTTCTTTGATACAGGTTCCAGAGCAGTTCTTTTTCAGTTCTGCACTGACCTAACTACTTTTCAGATAATGGTTTGCCCTTAGCACCCTCACTAGGCTGTCAGGATAAGTGGAGTATCAGATCAAAACATTTTGTACTGTATTTACAAGCCACCATCCGCAAGTTTGATAGGGCACGGCCTTCTTCCTAAAATGACCAGCTCGTGGTAATTTTTGGGATGAGAACTCACGTTTAGAAGGTGTTAATAAGCAGAAAGCCCTGGAGTTAAATTTTACTACATGGAGAACTGGAAGACAATTTTTTATGCCTTTTGTGTTCTTTCTGAAAGGTGTGATCTTGTCTTACAGTGAAATGATGCTTGTGGAAGCACTGAAAGAAAATGGACCAATCCCAAACTATCGACCCTAAAATTGCTGAGTATTGATGGAGTTTGTAGAAGAACAGTCTTGGCCTCTAGTTAAAACATTTATAACTTTTTGGAAGCCTTTACCTTCATACAGTGTGACCTCTACTCCCCTCACATCTGAAACACAGCATCATCTAAGCTGCCTTTGTTGTTGTTGTTGCTATTATTATTATGATTATTTTTATTAGAGCAATCCTCCCTTTCTCCCTTAGTAAGAGATACTTGAATACATTGTTACCTGCTAATGGAATTTAGATATATCTGAAGATGTCTGTGTACAGCTATGGAAAAATGAGTAGCATAAGCAGGCATATGCTTATTTCCATTCAGCTGGTGCAAAGAAGAGAGGGGATGACTTAATCATTACATGCTCTATGCAAGTATTAAAGCAAGAATATTCACATAAAATATAATTTCCATTTTTACTCAATGGTATAAGCAACAGTTAATTAATGCTTTTGAAAGGTAATATTCTAATACATATCCCAAAGCATCTATCTCCTACACAGACATAGAATGAAAAAAGCAGATTTTTTCAGGGACCCAGTACTTGCCTTTGAGATGTTTTAAGTCAGGCTAGAGTGTGCACTATTTTTTTTTTTTTTTTGGTAAAATGCTAAGATTTCATTCCATTTTGTTTTTTTCAATGAAAACTGCTGAAAACTATTACTAGGTTTAACTAGCTTACTCAAGGTAGATATACTAGCAAAGAAGAACCTCTTTGTGTGTATTGCTAATACTAGAAAAAATTGGATTAGCCATTGTATTTTCATGTGTAAAATCCATTTTTTTCCAGGTTTTTCAACCGTACCTAGCTGTAATTTTTTAACCAACATTTGGCTGTTTTGAACAAACTAAAATCTTGAACCTTCTTGCTCCTATGTTGTAGGCACGCTGAAAACTTCCTTCCAGAACAGAAAGGCTGAGCTGACATGAGACAAACAGTAACAAAATAGTTGGAAATATATTTATGCTCTCTCCATATGCTTGGCTCTCCTGTTAAACTTGAAATTTTGTCTTTACATACTGTGGTCTTGCTAGGAACTTGATAGCATGTCTGCTCCAAGGGTGAAAGAAAGCAGTCATAGACAGATAAAAATGGCTAGTGAAATATGGCCTTAGCAACACCTTTAAAGATATGAACAAGAGTCTCAGTAAGAGAAAAAGAAACAAATGAAGAATTTGCATGGAAAATATCTTGCTGTCCCTTTGGCAGAAATGAGCTTGGAAGAAGATGCTTTCTGCTTTCTCCCGAAGTGCAGACCTAAGATAAAAAATGCCTGATCTCTTTTTCTACAGTGTTCATATTCTTTCTGTGTAGTCAGAATTAGGCATGTTTGCCTTCAAATCAGGAAAACGTTTATATTTGTTCTCCTTTTCTGTTAAGACTATAACTTGTATAGCTACATAAGAATCTTTGCCTTAATGTCCATTCACAACAGATTGCTGACTTGCAGCCAGTTTAATCCTTTACAGCCTCATGCACAGCTTTAAGGCAGTTTTTGAAGGAAGAGCCTAGAAACAATCAGTTTCCTGAAAGAGTATTCCAAGCCTCCCAAGTGTGATACTTCAGATCTTCTGCAGCATGGTCTTTTATTCCTTCTTAAGGCCCTCCTAAGCCATCTGGTGCTTTTTTATTTATTTTTTATTTTTTTATTTTTATTTTTTTATTTTTTATTTTTTATTTTTTTTTTATTTTTTATTTTTTAATTTTTTATTTTAATGAGGAGAAGAAGGATTAATTTCCCAGTGGAACACATATCTAGCTCAAAGATTACAAACAATTTAAAACTAATTCTATAATATATTACTCCCTTATTAGGGAACTCCTGAGGAAAAGTAGAGTTGGTTTTCTTTTCTTTTCTGGTGTATTTTACTGGGATTGTGGAGTTTCTGGATGTTAAACTGGTAAGAAGGCAGACAAAAGACCTTTGCCAGCTTTGAATTGTTTAGATTAAATGGGAATTCCTTTGATGTAATTGAAGAAAGAATGAATCAAGCAATATAATATTTTATTTAAATGTTTATTAATGTTACCTCAGTGAAAGAACTACCTTTCAATACCAGACTATGTTACTTCTGTAACAGTTTCAGTAGGTTTAATGGTCTCTACATACAGTGAAATTGAAGGTAATTATAAAAATCATGCTCCTATGTGCCCTCAGGCCTGAAAGGCTGAATTCAAGGCTATTACCACCACCTATGATTGGATGGGAGCTAAAGAAAGGTCACGAGCTGGATGAAACAGGAGAAGTCCCAAGCCTCTTGGCTCTACCATGTTTGGATCAATAAATAGCCATGATAGGCTCCAAGGCACATCTCAGTCATTTGGAGATTTATTTAGGTGTTTCTCACTGTCTTGTGGCAGACTTTCATCTGGATAAGTTTAGTTTTGTGGACTGTATTAGAAGGAAAACAATTCTGCACAAGCATTTTGTAGAGGTCCCTAAGCACCTTTCTCAGAGTTTATGAGGAAATTCAGTTTCATGGCTCAATCCCAAGGCAGCCATGGCCCTTCTTGCATGTGCTTATAGTGCTAATGTCTGGAAGACCTTTCTGTATTAATTCCTGAGATCTTATCCAGATGAAAGATACCGTGTTATTGTAATGACAAGTTTGAAAAAATATATAAATCCCTACTCCAGTTGAATTTACCTTTTTTTTTGTTTAGATATCTCAGCGTAGTGAGATTTATTTGAGTAGAAGTGCGTCCATGGATTTTTTCATTAGGACAGTAAAAGATTATGTTAACAAAACGGCATAACATATGTGTGAAAAAGAGGACATAATACCATCAAAGGTTCTAGAGGGATTTCTGTTTCTCATGTGCAATAGTGATTTGAAAGTGGCAAAAAGAATTTTCTTCAGAGGCCTAGCAGGAATCGGAGTAAAATGCTGTAAACATTTTTAATTCACAGAAGGCTACGGGCAAACAAAATATTTCCCATGCCTTGTGCAAGCTCTAAAAGCATTGTAGAAAAGATCTACAATACTAATCTCGTAGAGGTGGAACAGCTTTTAGTTTTGTTCTCATGTTGCAATCTGAATGTAGTTCACTGCCCAAGAAGACTGTATGCACAGGAATTACATATGTGTCAGGTGCAGCATGGCCTGTCAACTCAGCACACTCGCTGGAACAGCCTAGGTAGAGTAGGAATGGACAAGGACACTTGGGGCTGGAGAGCACTGTATTTTATTTACAAGTCTGCTGCAGGCCCTACCCTTATCAAAAAACTGGCCTGAAAATTTTAGCTTTAATCATCCCTATCTGAACTCTCTTTGATGTTAAAGATGGCTTACTCTTACTCCCCCTTCTTGTCATATTGTGGGCAAGCATAACTAAATCAGGAAGTGAGATGCAGACCTGTCAGGAAATCTGGACATGGAGTGAACGTTTTTCTCCAGCCCTTGAAAGTACATGGGATTGATCTGTTTGCTGTACAATCCCCAAGCCCCAGGCTAGGGATAAAATTTCTAAGAAGAGAGGCAAATGAAATCAATTTTCTTCTGTTGCTGGGGTAAAGTTGGTCAATAGCTGATATTTTAAAGCACCTCCATCAACAATTTATGAGATTTATTCAGTTTATGCGAAAGAGCACTCCATAATCATCACTACACAGTGATGGCCCAACAGGGTGTTGCTAACTGGATATCATTTAATAAAAGTTTTTCAAGTGCTCAGCATGCTTTCATCAGAGGGTGATTTTTGTTTTTATCCTTGTTTTGTATGAACATTAGGAGGTAATCAAGACGTTATAAAAGTTGATGATTTATGAAGCTTTTGAAGTGGTGGGTGAAATTGTAAGCTAGATATAATGCTTATATTGATCACACTGTTGGTAAAAGCATGATAAGACTGTTGACTAAAAGTACCATTAAAATGAATTTTATGACAGGATGTTAAAGAGAGATTTAGCATTATTTTCATAACTTGATTTTTGTTAATAGTCACCTTGGTCAGCTCTGGTCAGTGTAATGTTGATGAAGCACAAGGCTAACAACTACTACCAGGCCTGCTGGACAGTCCTAGAGCATTTTCAGAACTGGACATGTAGGTACATAACTATCACTCCTACACCAGCCCCTCAATTTCTTCGGTTTCCAGCAGTATTCTTGTCTCTTACAATACGCATTTGAAATTTTTATTCCAATATTAAGCTGTTGGAGCGGGTCCAGAGGAGGGCCACGAAGATGATCAGAGGGCTGGAGCACCTCCCCTATGAAGGCAGGCTGAGAGAGTTGGGGTTGTTCAGCCTGGGAAAGAGAAGGCTCTGGGGGGACCTGACAGGGGCCTTCCAGTACCTGAAGGGAGCCTACAGGAGAGCTGAGGAGGGACTCTTAAGGAGGGCATGTAGCAACAGGAGAAGGGGTAATGGCCATAAACTGGAAGAGGGAAGATTTAGGTGAGATATTAGGACAAAATTCTTTCCTGTGGGGGCGGTTGCCCAGAGAAGCTGTGGATGCCCGCTCCCTGGCAGCGTTCAAGGCCAGACTGTATGTGGTTCTGAGCAACCTGGTCTAGTGGGAGGTGTTCCTGTCCATGGCAGGGGGGTTGGAACTAGATGATCTTTAAGGTCCTTTCCAACCCAAACCATTCTATGAAATATATCTATGCTCAGGGGCTCATCCCAGCCTGTTCCTTTGATATTTCATGCTGCTCTTGCTTTGTTGACTTTTTAGTGCAATTTTTCTACTTTTTATTCCTTTTCCATTTCTTATATCCTGATAATTATGATTAATATATATATATATTTTGGTTCTAGTTTGAGAAGAACAAGGGAAAAGAAAGTCACTATTTATATTTTTGCATGTGTAATCCCACACACATCACTGTCACTGTTACACATTTTCTGCCATTTGCAAAGAATTCTAAGAATTTCTTTTTAAAGTTTTGTTTGTGTCTCTAACATAGTCATCATTTTTATCTCTTCTCTCTTTTACTACTATGTTTTTTCATTTATAGCTATTTCTATTCTGGAGAGAATCTCAACACCTATTTTCCTTTTTCTGACAAATCACCACAATATAAGTATATCTTTCACAAATCTCATTTTCTCACTTTGTTACACTTTACCTTTACATCTCCATCCTTTATTTACATTATGTTTCACTGCATCCACTGGTATCTTCATATCAATCTGCTAGTTGTAGGTTATGGAATATAAGAATGTAACCGCTATGTTTGGAAAGCCATCTAGCTCTAGCTTTTAGGGCTGTGCTGCTGCCTTCTCTATCATTTTTGTGCACAGATTTTTCTTTCTTTGTTTTTCTGATAATGGTACTAACTATATCCTTATTGCCAAATTTATTTCCCACAATTTTCGTATCTTATATCTTATACAGTATTTTTCAGATAAAAATACAGATTTGCATACTTTTGGAATGAGCTCTGGTTTCTTTGCCTTATTTAGTTATCATATCTACTGTGTAATTGAGCCAAGGTTTGAGTATGCCCAATGATATTATGAGAAAAATCCATTCTATACCAATACAGAACCATGTTTTCAAAGTAAAAAAAATGGCAGATATGCCATGAAAAATGCTTGTAAAGTACCCAGTCTGAGAACCCAGGTGCCATAGTCTGCATCTGTTGAAGATCATCTGAAGACTCACTTTAAAGATATCTGCAGGATATATACTGTTTTCCTCCTGCTGAATTATTCCCCTTCAATGTAATCTGCATTTGTTCATAGAAGTTGTCAGATGTGAATATTTTTTGAGATTACCTTTCTTCTTTTATATATATAAAAATGGAATAAATGTCACCAGAATAAAATTATTGGTATCATAAATCAGTCTGAAACAGAATCATTTAATCATTTACAATTAAACTGGGTATTTTATTAGTCTTCTACAATCCTCTTTTGACATAAAATGAAACTTATTTTGGTTTTGTTTATCGTCAGAAGCACTTCAGAAGCAGTGGTTCACTGATGTTAGTTACTGAACATTTTTAACTACAGTAGCAAAGCAAGAACATTAGGAGCAAAATTGCTCTAGAGATAAAGTGTAGTAGCTGGAAGTTTTTTTCATATTAATTTAGAAAACATTGCCAATAGTAGAGGTTCTAGAGGTTTCTAAAGGCCAAAAATAACAAGACATCTATTTTCAAATCTGAGCAAACCTAGGAATACTGTGAAATCTGTAGTTTTTGTTTCTCATGAAAATATGATGAGATACACCTGGAACACCTCTGAAGCTAGGAAGTTCTAGAATGCATTGGAAGATCTTTCCAAACTAACAGATGTTGGAATTTCTCTTTTCAAAAGTTTGGTTCCAAAAACACAGAAGACCAGATCTGAAGTACTTTCTGTGACCCTATAATAAATGGAGAAATTATATCCAATATAAAAATCTGACAAAATTTGTGACTAAATAGTAGAAATAATACTTACATCTGTTGCTGTTACACTTAAAATGTACTATGTAGTCTTTCCTGAAAAATGTAATGAAGTACAGAAGATTAAAAAAATATATGTATATATCAAGAATGTGGAACTATTTATTCCACAAAATAAAAATTAATAATTATTCATTTGATTAAATAACTCATTCAATAATTGATGCCATTCCAAAATGCTTAATTTACCTCTCTTTACTGAAATTTGAGACTGTAATGAACTTAGATTTATTTCTATTTAGTGTGAACTCATTCATTTTTGGATAATGAAGAAATAATACTGAAGAGGAATTTAACTTGTAAAGACAGTAGACGTTCTGGGGCTTATTAGGAATCTAAAAAGGTTGTTTTAATTCCTGATTTTCTACAGAAACACCAATAAAGAGAAGAAAAAATTGTCGACACTAGAAGAAACTTATAAACTAGAGGAAAGGAAACAAAGACAAAAATTTAGGGAAAAAATGACATCAGAATGCCTTCATTCAATATTCGCATAGGTGAATATAAAATGGCTGGCTGTCTTTGTGGGCATTAGACCAATGAACAATTCTTGGACAAATTATCTAAGTAATATGGGTGTTATCTTCATTTATGATGACATAAATAACAACAGCATTGATAAACGTAAATATAGAAAAAAAAGTAAGAGAAAAGATTATACTGTTAGATTTTGTTTTGTCCTTTGCCAATCAAGTAACCCTTGCCTGCTGAAGCATTAGTTTTTCTTGAATGTTTACAGGTGAAATACACTGGCAGACGGTTACTTCATGTTCTCCTCCTAAAGGTCCTCATTTTCCCTTGAACAGATGTGAGAAAAATCTTTTTTGGTGTGTTAGAAAATTGCCACAAACTTTTCTATGTTTATGCTTTGGACAGTGATCTTTTTTAGCATGGATTCCCACATGATACAAGTCGGAACAGCTCTGTTGAAGTCAGTGGAGCAAATCAATCAATACTGGCTAAGGGTTTTGTCCCCAGCCAGTGTTTTGATGGGAAGACAGAAAAGGGACACTTCACTGTCATGTACTGAAAAACATCATGTGTCTTACTGGGTCAGGCTAAAGATTGCCCTTTGAGAAAAAAAAAAAAATCACTGCCTCTTGGCTAAGCAAAAGAATTGTGCAGTTTTGAGTACAAACAATAGAGCCTTTGAACTAAAGATGTGCAGGCATGAAACTGTTTATTTATAGGAAAAAATGACCCACTTATCTGGGAACATGACCCAATTTAATCTGCTAGAAAAAAAAATTGAAAAGCTATTTGACCTAAATTTTCTGAAGCAAAAGGTGTGTGGCAAACAGGGGACTGTCCATAGAGTTCATGAGGCAGCATCATTTACAGGTCACTTGCTCCATGAGTCAGACAGGATTTTGTTTCTTTTAATAAGCTGTGATTAAAAACATTACCTGAATAACTTCCACAGTGCTTTGATCTGCAGTGTCACTCCTTGCAGCTGTCTTAGGGATGCAACTACATTGTAAACACCAGCATCACTAAAGTACATGCAGATTCTTAGGACAGTGCAAGATAATGTTTGATGATAATAAAGTACCTTACTCAAAAAGATATGCACAGAAAAGAAGATGTTAGTTAAGAATTTAGTTCAAGGATTAATCTCAGGATGATTGTTCCAAGAGATCTGCTTACAATGTCACTGCCTTTAAAAATGGGTGCAATAGTTAAAATTTGATTACTTCAGGTGGTTATTATGTAGAAATTTCATGGGCTGATTTGGTCTGAAGAAATTCTTGCTCTCTTGTTCGTGTCAGAATATTTTTTGAGAACGGGCCTGCTTTGACTTTGACCTGTTTCTTGTTCTCTACATGTCCATTAATTTGTTGAATCATCAGAGACAGTCAAAACTCAGTCACTGCAGGAATATTTATTAGCGATTCTTCAGTGACGAGTCTTCTCATGCACTCTCCTCAATGTGCTGTAACTTCAGAGTATTCTATGAGTGGCATGTAAACTTCAAAACATGTTGGCATTTTTTTGTTAAGAGCCCAGATATTTCCATGCGTCTTCCCAGGTAAATCTAAAGTTGGAGAAAGAATTCTTGATGGACATTTATTCTTTCTGTCTACAGAACTGCAAATGTAAAATGAGTCATAGTTGCTTCCTATTCTTTTGCTCCAAGAATTAAGAAAGGACCACTGATTTGGAACAAAGAAAAATATGAGCACACTGTCTTTCAAGTTTTTGTTAAAATTGACTATGTGAGATAATAGTAGCAAAAAAAAGTAGGTTGAGATATTTACCTTCAGTCACACCGAGACGAGTAAAATGAGTTGAGGTGTACTCTCCATCATGGCCATTTCAGCATTTACTGTGACTAATATGAGAACAGATTTTTTTCTTTTTTCTAATTAATGTTTTTATTCATTGTTTTGTAGATACTTTGTATTACCTTGATTTGATACTCTGTAGTGCATCTGGATGGGCAGTAAATGGTCCTGTGTGAATTGGGAAGCAACAGAAAAGTACTCAAAAGTAAGTGAAGACTGGAGAATACCCTTAAAGGACATGGTGGTCAGAGGTATGTTGACTTTAAAGCTTTTATTATGTACCTGTAATTCTGCCTTTCTCAGCAGTTTACCTTGCTACATTTACCTTGTGGTATCATAAAGCTAGCTTTAACAGCTTGGTTCAGTGAGTATTTTTAGAATTTTCACTGCTGAAATATACAGAATCATAATCTCTTTTGTGGAAGGCATGTAATAAAATACAGGAGCATGCTAGAAAACAACAAGTTTTCACTCCACACATCTTTCTGTTTTCTTTAACAGAGGATGCACTGTGTGGTTCATCAGTCACTTAACATGACTTCACATTACAAATGTATAATCGTGGTTATGTGGCATGTATGGGGCTTGAGCTGGCCTGTCCCGTTACCTCTAGCCTATAGTGCAGTAAAAAAAGTCACACCAGTCTATTGAGCAATCAGAGATATGGATACCTATCCATATCTTTAGAAGCTAGCAGCATTGACAGAACAAGCTAGCACTTATCTCAAGCACAAAAATGGAGAAAAAGAGCAAAATTCTTCCAGCACAGGTGTGCATGTCAAAAGTAAAAAGGACTCATGAATATCATCATATCAAATTCACTCCTTCCATTTGCAAAGATTTTCAGATATGAGGTACCTTTCACTATCTGTCCAACCTGTCCAACTGAGATGCTTGCTCATTCTGATAAGATAATAATCTGGCAGTATCAATTTTGACAGTGATTCTCAATAGACAAATCGTTCATCATAGAATGATTTTTTCCAGCATCTGTAGTGAATCCAGGACGATAACACTCAGGTGCAGGATTTAACACCCCTCAACTAACCACAGCTCTCCAATTAATATTTGGAATTATTTGGTTGTTTTCTTTGCATTACTCATCTTCAAGTTTTCCGCTTTCAGGTTTGTCCTTGTACTAAGTGTGGTGCTAAGCACTACTTACATGTCATAGTGACAGATTTACAGCCTTGATTACCCGTAGCTTTTCTAGTCATCAACAGTGTGCATTTGAATATGAACCTTTCACAACAGACTCATCTTATTTACAGACAGCATGTGGCTTAACATGGCCTTTTTAATCTTAGGCAGGAAACTAACATTAGAAATTGAAGCTAATTAAGTAAAGATAAGAGCACTGCTGGTTATTATACATTTGGAAATAAATGAGACTGGTGACTGAAATTAGTGAAATATTGGATTGTTGGATATAAGTTTTTAATTTTTAAAATAGTACTTTAATAATCTAGCCAAAGTAACTGCTAAAAACTTGTGTTTAGAATTTCTGCTGACAAACACTATAAGAACTGAGAGCCTTGTGCTTTTAAAGAAGTTTCTTATCAGAGAGAGATTTTTAGAAGTGCTTGGCTGATCAAAGCTGATCACCTCTAGGCCCATCCTATATTCCTCTTCTGACTCCATTCTAGCAGTTCCACTTCTAGTAGCGCTGCCATTGTGGTACAACTACCAGCATCATCACATGCTGTCTGGGATCATCCAAAATGCTGGACAAACATCTGAATTTGCAGGAATCTTAAGGCAAGTTCCACTACTCTTATGTCTTACATCTTGTTCCATTTGTTTCAGGCCATTTGCCCTTCATCCTGCTGAATGCAGACTGCCTCCATCCCTCTACTGAAAATGATCACCTGTCTTACAGTGGTTAATTTACTTATGCAAATTTGGGCCTTTCTGTCTTTGAAGCAACAGCCTGCCTGAGCATTTAATCAACAGCCATTTCTCACAAGCTCCTTCCTTCTATGCAAAGGTTTACCACCTCTTGGACAGGGTGTGTATTCAGAGTGGTGCACCCCCAAGCAGCAGTCGAGGTCTGTCACACATCCTAGAGTTTTCACCAGTGTGATCAGTTTTGATACAGCCATGCACTCCACATTCAGCTTGCTCTGGTTCATTTGCCTGAAGTACTTCTTCCAATGCCTGGCAATCTTTATTCCAGACTCTTAAGCTGTTCATCTCCAAAATTATTTTTGCCAAATCCAGGACGGAGCCCAGAAAAACAAAGGTTCTGGCCGTTGTTTACTGGGGAGGAAATGGAATCTTTCCCCAGCTTCCATTTGGAAATACTGATTTCCAAAATTTCCTTTGTCATCGATGAACCTTCGAGCAGGTTCCACGCTCAACAAATTTCCCTATCATGGAGAAAATCTTTTTATTTAACCATTTACCTCCTTTCCAGTCAGCCATACTGTCATCCTACTGTTCTTGTTTTTAGTTTTGGCAGCTCTCCCAGAATGCTGGGCTGAAAGCTGAAAGAAACATGCACTGATTTTGTGGTTTCCAGAAAAGACCAGGACTCCTTATTACATATTTCATGCAGCTGTGCTTTCTTGGCCATCACTTCTTCACCCTCACTTCTTCCTTTTTCTTTCTTTCTTTCTTTCTTTCTTTCTTTCTTTCTTTCTTTCTTTCTTTCTTTCTTTCTTTCTTTCTTTCTTTCTTTCTTTCTTTCTT
>VXAV01009049.1:11660-22611 GCA_013399715.1 Alectura lathami | reverse complement strand
ATCAATATTACATATTATCAGAATATGTTTTTCTTTGATCAGCAATGTCACAGAGAAAGCATTTCTAGTGTTAGTAAATTAAAGATAAGAAAAAGAGGAGAAAATGAAACAAAAGTCTTCTGAGAGGCATGGTTATACTTGGATTTGGAAAAGAATTAGTGTAATGTGATTTGGAAAAGTGGAGAAGTAGTACTTCTTTTGGTAAGAATTGGATGTTTATTTATAGAGTTGGATTGTATTTAGATTAAAAATTCACCAGAATCAGGATTGCAGCTGCTGTTCAATTTGTGATGTACTATTTCAAGCTCAAATTTGTTAGTATAACTATAGTGAGGATTTGTTTTACTTGAAAAAAAAAAATATTCAGTGACTTTATAGCTACTTTTGGTAATCATAGCAGATGATATAGACAAATCTAAAAGAGTAGAAAAAGTACTTATGGAAGCATGTAGCTGAAGAAGAGGAAGGAAAAATACAGATGATCATAAGATGCTCATAAAATACTGGATGGCTTTACCTTTCTTGTGTGTAGACATATTATCCTGAGCATATATGTGTTTTTGTGAAACAGTGTGACAGGGAAATATTTCACACACATTGCTGCAAAGCTCACTTAATTTTTTGTATAATCAGCAATACTATGTTCCTAAGGAGTTCACCCATAAAATTAAGTCTAATAATGCTTTGGATCCCTAAACTTTTTTATTTTTTCAATGCTTTTTATTTCAAAAGGAAATGGGATTTCTATTGTCTCCAAATAGAAAAGATGCATATAAATGGTATTTAAAATTTTCTCCTTCTCTGAAGTTTTCTTATTTATAACTCCTTACAGATTTACATGATTATAGCAAAATAAAGCTTTTTATGCAGTCTTCAGAGTTAATAGGATGTAATTTTGTAGTCTCTCTGTAGTCTGGTCTCTCCTGTCTGTCCCAAGTCCCCAGTTCTTTATTCTAGTAATACTCTGTCTTTATGTCTACACTGGAGCTCATGAGAATCATACAGACAGCCAATATTATTCTGAACTGGCATACAGATTACTAGCCTCTGGGTTGTAGAAAGGAAGCAGAAGAGAAATGAGTTATTGCCAGCCTTTCTAGCTATTATCTTATGGTACTAGTGGTAGTCCTGAAGCAGTTTATTACAGAATGCAGAAACTCCTAATATCAGAAAAGATCCAGGAAGACCCACTGGAAGATTTAAAATACAGATGAGAAGTGAAAAATACTAGAGTATAATGATGCCTTGAAAATCCTGAAAACTGTGAAATTGCTATTGACATTGGATCCTAAAGAATATTTAAATCTGTGAGAATGTTTATTTTACGCAATACACTCCCATTACATTATCATTTAAAAAAGGGTTAGGCATTCCTTCCTTCCAGCTTTTTGTTGCCTCTTCAGTAAGAAAACATTCTTAACCATACAGTATTTTGTAAAAGTAGTGGACAAATGAAGATTTAAGAACAGTTAGCTGCCTTGTTGTCATGGCTACCATGAGTAATCAACCCTGATTGCTGAATAAAGTAAAATAGAAACAGAATGTACCATTTTGAAGAGGGTAAATCTGGAATATTTAAAAGTAAATTAGCACTTAAAAAAGAAAAACACCACAAGTTATTTTAGATTGAGTTCCCTACTCAATATAGTTCTTTTCACAAAGTATACTTTGTAGATTGCAAAGTGATAAAAAATAATTCTGTCATTTGGAAGGGGTTTTAAATAATGTATCTCTTCAGTTCTTTAGCTCAACATGTGTGTTAGTACGTGTGTGAGTGAATATGCAGAAGTGAATATCTGCTGTAGGGTAGTAGACGTCCTTTAGTCCAGGTACTGATACTACCATGCAATTTCATCTATACTGTGTGTGGTGAAACTGCTTGATTATGATTCTAGATTATAGACAACTTATGAAGTCAGGTTATCTGTTTTCCAGAGTTGTGCACCATGCTGTCTTTTCAAATAAAACTTAGATAAGATGACTTAAATATAACAGAAGCAAACAAATGCACAACTGTGTACCTCCACATATCAAAGCAATACATTTTTTGGTTTTGAGAAAGTAGAACATAGAAAGTGTCTGAATTTTCATAAGAACAGCACTTGTTTTTACTGGATTATTATTTCTTTAAATTTTAAAAGGCTTAGACAGAGAACCAAGACATTTTAAATATTTTATTATCTAAAGCGTGTTTAACCTTTAGTATTTATGCATTATAATCCAATTTAAAGTTGATTCTGATTTAAGGCTGAGAGATGGACAGGTATGATGAACTTACACCTCATTTCTCTATGATTTTCTTCCATTAAAAAAGGTTTTGTAAGAGACAATGATTCTCTAAGCCAGAATGCAGGAACCAGTGAGATTGGTTTTGTACTTTTTTAGTCCAGAAAGTGGATATCTGTAACACTACAGTCTTTTATTAACTGTTAATTAACTTGCAACTGTTAATTTACTTTTAGTGGCAATATAGAAATAATATTAGGTCCGATACTTCTACTGAAGAAACTAGATTTTCTAAACGTGTGACTCTACATAGGCATTGAATGTCTTAAAGTTCTTAAACTTCAGATCCCAGTAATAAAAAAATACGTTTTTTTTTTTTTTTTTTTTAAATTGAACATGCAGGCTTTTGTGTACCTTCAAAAATCTGTTTTCTTCGGTGACAAAAATCAAGCTACATCATTAGCAGGTATAGAAGTTAAATTGTAAGGGTCTTATTAAATAAAGCACATAATCTAGAATCACATTAAACAGCACCATTTTCTCCTGTTATCTCATTCACTTAGTTTATTTGACAACCAAGTTAAATCGTAGTCTTGGCAAAATATATTTCAATAAGACAATTCAGCAAGAAATCATCACAAATGCAGCTAAAATAGAAGAATGAAGACTGATCAGTGAAAAGAAGCCACTCAAAGCCAAAAAACAGCCCAGATGCATCTTAATGTTTTTAAAATGGAACAGTTCAGTAACAACAGGGACTTTCACATGAGATCCCAATGAAACAGTTAAGAAGAATTAATATTATGAATGACCATGTCAGCAAATAAGAAATAAACATCAGCAAAGCACCTCTGTGGTAACAGCCTTTACTTCTACCAGCAAGAATTATATGTTTGGAAGAAATTTTTTACTTAGAGAGTGGTGAGGCACTGGAACAGGCTGCCCAGAGAAGTTGTGGATGCCCCATCCCTGGAGGCGTTCAAGGCCAGGCTGGATGGGTTCCTGGGCAGCCTGATTCAGTGGTTGGCAACCAGCCCATGGCAGGGGTTGGGACTAGATGGTCTTCAGGATCGCTTCCAACTCAAGCCATTCTATGATTCTATTATAAAAATTTCCTGACATCTTCAGTGGAGTTGTATCTGGACTCTATGCTTCTGCTGTAGTGATTATATAGCCTTCCTATCTTTTGGAAGTGAAACCCTTCACTTTATCACTTCTGGATTTCTGCAGAACTTGAATAGTTCTCGCACTTCAGATGGATCCTATCTGTTTATTTTTTCTGCAATATCATTAAGCAGGAGCCATCATTGTGACACATATTGACCCCTTTTAGATTGGGATCAAATGGACAGCTTTGAACTTTAGAGGAAGGGATGGCTAGACTTCTTTTGACTGTAGACCAGTCTAGTGAAGCAATAGGCTTCAGAGCATGGAAAATACTTTCACCTGATTTCTCACAAGTTACTGTCAAGTAAATGCCACTTTCCAGTTTCTTTTCACAGCATCTTGCTCTAGGCAAGTGGTACCTATGATAAATACAAGGAGATGAGAGTTAATCCTCCGGAAAAAGTGGAAAATTAGGCTTTTATAGACTTGCAAGGAGAGGAACTTTAGTTGCTGGGTTTAAAGAATGAAGATGATAGCCATCGTCCCCTTCCATCCCAGTGCACCTTTGACGTTTTCTTTGTCAATGTATCATTCCTCCTATTATCCTAGGCTGACTGCAGAACAGATTTCTTATGTATGGATATCAAGCTGGGACATGGATGGAGACTACACCTAAATTCAGGTATCTGGGATTACTCCAGACTGTAGTAATATTGGGATAGCTGTTGATACTTCAGCACCCTAAAAATTGGCAATGTGTTACCTTGAAGAGGTGAGAAGAGCTGAATTGAGATGCTAGACACTAACATAGAGTGAGGGCTCTAGATACTGGTCTGGAGCAGAAAGCTGTGGGAGAAACCTTCCCAATTAAGCTGCTGCTACACCCCACCAATCCTTCCCTGTTTATGCTGCAGTTGTAAGTGATTCCAATGTTAGCTGTGTTGTGAAAACATAGATTATCTAGGAAAAGTTACACTCGAAGCAGGGTATATAAGCTTAGCAAGGGTTTTCTGTGTACCTGATCTGGGCTATTAGTAATAGGTCTTTTATAGGGACAAAGCTGAATTGAACTACTACTGTTGCAGCTGCACAGACAGATTCTCAGACATTAAGAAGGCTATGGGTTTTACAGTCTTACTCTGAAGTTCTGTGTATGTGTTTTTTTTTTTTTTTTTTCCTCCTTTCTACAGGTGCCAGTATTTTCTCCCTACTGTTTTCCTAAGACTATGATGTGGTAAAATTATATTTGTCTATCATGATAGCCAGTCATATAACTAGAAGAGACTTATAGTTTGAAAAAGAAACACTATTAGCTAGTAGGTAAATCTGCAGGGAGCATCTTGTGGCAGTGGCTTTTTCACTCCAGATAACAAAGCATTATCCATAGGTTTAATTTTATTATTGCTTTTAGTTTTCTGCCAAGGAAGCCTACGAAGAAAGGTCAAGGTATCATCAAAGCATAGACAGATTTTTGCTGAATGACATAAAACTGTCAGAGACGCTGAGCTTTGATGTTCCATTAAGTGATCGATGTAGATTACTGACTTTTGGCTAAATGCTGCTCAACTCTATAAGGTCAATATTTGTTAGTTCATTGGTAGAATAATTAATCAATCAATACAGGATGCTTGAAGTCAGGAAATCTTTGCCAAGACTGTATGTCTGGTATTACTAACTAAAATTATTTCACAACATCTTTAGTGTGTTATTAACTCCCTGTGTACAGAATTTATTTGTGACCATCACATTTCTAGTGGAAGGAAGAAAAAAATAATAATCTAAGTGAAGAGCATTTCTTGTAACCTTGAGATCCTGGAAGGAAAAACCACTAACAAGCAGAGTGCATCATCATTAGTTCTTCCCTTTCACATCATCACACTCAGTTTGGGAAATAATTGCATGCAATTTTTCTATTTTACAGTTGGGCCACATGACACAATGTTCTTTCTTCAGAGCTCTTACTCCAGTTCTCCCATTTTGTCTTTTATTGTAGTCTATAGAGGTACCAGTAGCCTATCAAATGTCTCCGTAGGAAGCTTTCACAGCACTACATATACAGTGCCTTGCACAATGAGGCTCTGAACCATCAGCCTGGACTTTTAGACCAAAGACTACTGTAATATGATTAGGGATAAAGGGCTTCCACAAATACCCAGGGTATTTTCCAGACGTTATATCTTTAAACTTCACAATTCCTTTAGAATTTATACTCTAAAGCACCTTGCTCTCAGCTTACATGCAAAAGTATATAGCCTTCTTCTTGTCTAGGATGCTAAACTAAACACTTCTTCACTCACCTCACATGCCCAGGAAGCTTTCTGGCAGTGCAGATTGAAAGGAAGACATATTTCCTAGCAGACTGAAGAAGGACATGTTTGTAGTTGATGATTTTTAAAACCTATCTTTTTGTATTTGAGCATGCACAAATTTCATGTTTTTGTGGAAAAATTCTACAGTCTCATGGACAATGAGATCTTGATCTGTGTATGACACTACAAAATAAAAGGCTGCTTTTAAAATGATTGCATATAATAGATGGCTGCATTCAATAATGAGACCTAAATCTATTCTTGAAAACTAAGGAGGTGCTTTGCTGTATGTTTGAAAAATAAACAGATGACCCTTACAGCAAAACTTTGTAAAGGAACGAAGAAAGAATATTTTTTCTTTGTTTTTCTTCCTAGTAAATGTAAAGATCAAACTCAAATTAATCAATTTCAATATCTAAAATAATTAAAAGAAGAGGAAAAGAAGGGAATTGCGTAAGAGATACTGATATTCCAAGAATATCCCTTAGGGCTTGGAAAAATGTAGGTAGAGGGATAACAGTTTCATGGTGTTTTCAGTGTAGAGAGACACGTTTGTATTATGTCAATACTTAAGAGCTCCATGCCAGAGTATCTCCCTGGCTCTGATTTTTAAGTAGACCATGATATGGTTTTTCTGTAACTGCCTCACCCATACAGTGTGGTAGAAAGATTCTTCAAGGGAGAGGCTGAGCTCTACTGCTAGGTAGAACCTTCTTTGCCACAAGATATTGGGGACATATTGTTTAGAGTTACTGGGGCTGTGCCAAAGTCAGATGGAGGAGACGTTATGCCCTCTTATAGCCTATTTATCCTGACAACAGTCGCAAAGGATTTTACTTTCATTTCACCAGAGGAGAACAAAAGCATCGATAAAAAAACAATCCTGAATTNCGTTAGAGCTGTAGACAGAATCCAGCCTCAGACTAAGTCACTGCTCTCCTGTTTAAACATCTGCCAGCTATCTCCCAAGCTGTACCTCTGAATGTCCTGCTAGATATATAGGAGGTTTGTTTCAAAGGATATGACATTTATGTGACCCATTATTCTCATACATTTATTTCAAATCTGTTAATTGATAAGTATAATTTGATTGATTTTTAAGAGATATTGTGTGACAGGAATATTCATTTGTGATTTACCACGATGGATCTCAGAAAAAAAATAGACTCAGACATCTACTCACATGTTATTTGTTAGTTTGGAGGCTGTATAAATTCAGCCTAGGACCACAAATTACAAGAAAATTCTCCAACACAACTTCTCCAATCAACTGCAAGTTTTACAGTTTCACTTTTCAATATCTTAGGGTTTAGTTTTCCTGGATATTTATGCTGAATGTAAGGAAATCAATTCTGTTTTCAAATCCTTCAATAAAATTCTCCTTACACTGCCATTCATTCAGGCTGGGATGATTCAAGGTGTTAGATGGTCTGAGCTTTACAAAAGGGAGAAGGACCACTTCAGTGAACTTTCCTATATACCGTGTTTCACTGGACTGTACTGCCTTCCTGTGCCACAACTTGTTACATTACATCACAATTAATATGACAGAAATAAGTCAACGAGGGCACAAAATACTATGATGCCTAGATCTACTGAATGCACACAAACCAGAAAATCAAATGCTTTTGAGACAGACATTGTACCTCAGTTGCTGTAGTTTCATTTTCACCAACAGTTTTCTCACTGTGACTGTAGGATTGCTACTCTTACAAAAGGCCATCATGTTTGAAACTGTCGTTCCAGGCAGGGGTTAAGAGTCTCTCTGAAATGGGACTCTGAGTAACAATCCCTCTGAGTATCAAAAGTCTGCAAAGCAGTTCTTCCCTAATCTGGAACTGCAAAAAATAATCTCTAAACCTACACATTACCGTTATTATGTTTTGTATTGTAGTCCATCAGTATGCAAATGTCTCAGTACCAGGTGCTATACAGATACACAGGAAGATATAGTCTCTAATTCAGCATGAACAGTTTGAAATGTGAAGGAATGTTAGTTTTCTTGAACATCCCAAACAACTACTTTCACCAGGAATCAATAGAAATTGAATACAGGTTTTTATGAGGATATAAGTTACAACATAACAGTCTCTTTACCATCCGGAAATGCTGGAGAGCTTTCCAAAAGAGGTAATATTATTGTCTCAGTTTTATAGAAGAAGAGAGAGCAATGAATTGATTTGTTCAGAATGCCCTAAGAGATGATTGGCCAAGACTAGACCACAGGCAATGCTATCAGAGAGGCGAATAAATGCTATTCTGTCTGTTCCACAGTGTGTATGTTACATGCCCACTGATTAAGAAGCTTTCCAAGGAATAACAGCATAGCCAATGTACTCAAAACTCATGCAGGGAACAAACATGCTAAAGACTTACTGTCTGGAGTCTTTTACTGTCAAAATATTTTCAAGAAATGTTTTTCAAATCAATGGTGATTTTGGTAAAATATTATAACATTTTAAGAATTTTAAACAATTTAGTACAGATTAAATTCTTGACAATAATCATTTTCTCAGCATAAATTTACTTTATGGCTGAAAACATTTACCTCAGAGCTAGATAAAAACTTTTGTTTCTGGGAACATTGTCCCCAAACAATTACTTTATTTTACTTTTTCCTACCAATAGGATAAAAATAAAATCCCAGATATGATCAATATTTTCCTACTTATCCATCTTCTTCATTTTATGTTTTCTTGCATTTAAACACATGGACAGATAATCTGCTGCTGTTTGAATGTACATCTTGAACTCTGTCAGAGTTTGTAGCACTCAACCTAAAACTGAAATATTAGTAAGTGTTAGAAAGGGTTCTTACAAACAACATTAACAAATATCTCACAGATTTTAGCCTTTAGCATATCTGGATGGCATCTTTAGCGTTAGCTGTCATTTACATCCAGATGTAGCTTGACACAGAGGTACAGAGCTGTGTTCAAAAGCAGGAAGCCAGGCAGGAATGTTACCAACATGGGGGTTCAAGGATACAAGAAATGGAGTGGATACGGTTCTTTCTTGGGTTAGAGAACAGAGAGTGCTGTAAAGTTTTCTTTGCAGAGTGCAACTGGATAGAACGAGACAGCTGGAGGTTAAGTACTTGTAAATAGTATTCCTTATACATACATTTTCACATATTTTTAAAGGGCAGATGTGGAAGAAAAGTTTGTATAATGCCTGGTGCCAGAAATATTTGCTAATACTCATTATACCCAATAAGAAAATGCTTCAGTGGTGAAAGTGATAGGCAACCTCTATATTATGAATTCTGATAGGAGGCACTAAACATGAAAGTGTTCTCCTTTGGCTGCCTGGGGGCTATCTTAAGTGCTAAGCTTTTGATCATAGTGACAGTTTTAAACCCCTTAAGAAAACTAGAAATGAGAATAAAAAACCTGACAGCTGTGGTTCACCTTTCTCTGTCTCTCTTTGCCTTCCTATTATCCTAAACCCTTGAAGATCTCTGGAGAGAGATACAGCTCATACTGCACATATGATGAAACAGCACTCATCATGTGTCCCCTGCAAGTGAACTATGTATGTCCTTTTTACTTCTGTTAGGTTATTGAGACTACTAAAAGGCACAACCCTCAAGATATGAACACATTACTCAAAGAGCTAGGATACTACAAGTTTATAGCATATATGGTATCCTTACATATGTATGAATTCTGAAATCCACAGCAGATGCAACTGAATAACAATCAGGCAGCAAGCAATTTATAATTTAAATAAATTGTGAGACCAACTACTCTATTTGAAAAAAAAAAAACACACACACACAAAAGTGCAACAGCAAAAAACATCTCTTGATAGGAACAGGGAATTCTTCAAAACAGAATAAACATAAAAATAGAATATTATAGTATGATTATTTCATGATGAAAAAGTTTCATGGTATATTTATTCAGTAGATGAAGGGACATAAAATTGGAACATGTCAGGGTAATATGAAGTCTATTTTAGCTGCACAGGCTGCTGTTGTAATTATGACACTCATAATAACCATTCTAGGAATAAACAAAAATCCATACACATACAAATACAAACACTTAGTTTTTTTATGCTAACACAGAAGTATATCTATATATATATACACTTTTTAGAAGTGCAAACATGTTTGCGCAAATTTTGCAGGTATAGCTGGAAAGATCTGTTCAATAGAGGGCTAGTAATAGCCACTGTAATATATGACATTAAGATCTTTTATGGAAACTGTAATGTCACCTATTCATGTTCTTTATCAAAATAAGTACACCTGAATAGCTACACGGGGAATTGTAGAGACAGTAGATGAGCCATCCCACTGATGGCCACTGATGGACACGGTAATGATCTATTGTCCTAGATCATCAGTGTTGTGGCTTCTAAATTCTATTTCCCATATACCACCTCTGAAGACCATAGTTTAGGGATGACAGTGACTGATTACATCTTAGGAAGCACCATTAGTAGAAATTACATACCAGTTATAGCTGAGAAAATTTTTAAATTCCTGTACTATTGATTAAGTGGAATTAAAAAAAAAATACATTATCCTCTACAGCATCTGATAAATCTGATTCAGTGGAGTTTTAATACTGGTTGCTATCAGAGAGATCATTGCAGACTCTCCTTAGAACATGTTAGATTTCTCTCACTGTAGGAAAATCTTCTCTTGACTGTTCACATCAGAATCAGAATCAGAATCAGAATCAATCAGAATCATCCATGTTTATGGTAGATGAGTACACTGTCCTTCATGGTAGGCTTAGACTGAAAGTATTCACTGAGAATCTAAGGACAGTAACAGAGATTCATCTACTGTTCTCTGAACCCTCTTGTGAATAATGGACATTACCAGACTAAAATAAGCCAAAACAAGTCTCTTAAACTTAATTCAGTCCAAAACAGATACTCTTTTTGCCAGAATTAAAAAAAAAAAGTCTCAGTGCATGAAGATATTTGCAGTGATATACTGGATGCCATGTATAGCATTGTGTAGTATATCTGATACACTTGATTTTTCAGTATGAGTTTATAGAAGTGTTTTTTGGAGAGTTTTTTGAAGGGTTTCCAAGGCAGATCTGGAAGCATTATGTTAGCAGTACGAGAATCCACTGATTTCTTAAAGCCCTGTACCACTGATGGCCTTAGATGTTTTGCTCTGGATTGTACCTGCTCCTGTGCTTATGCAAACAATACCATGGATAGTAAATAGGCACATTTAACAGTGTTCTAGTGAGCATTAGATATATGCTCCATATTTCCCAAAACAATGTCTTAGGGACATTCTTAATTTGAAGACTGGTATTCAAATTTAATTAAGCCTT
>VXAV01009048.1:184773-197201 GCA_013399715.1 Alectura lathami | reverse complement strand
TGGTTTCCTTTTTTTTTTTTTTTTTTTTTTTTTTTTGTGGGTGGGTTTTTCTGTCTTTTTCTTTAGTTTTCTTCCACTCTTGCCTTTAAATGCTGTTGTAGGTTTTTTGGTGTTTTTCTCCCTCTCTTCCTGTACAGAGCAAATTGACTGTCAGCTAAAACAAACAAACAAAAAAGGCGTAATGTGACAGCACCGAAGATGTGAAGAGTGTGGGCCGTCGAGGAAGGGAGTGCACTGTAGGCTTTGTCTCCGAGGAGTACCTCTGAAGGTAAATATGCCACCTAAAGCAGAAGGATTAACGTATGTTTGCTGAAAAGAGATAACACTGCTCAAAGCTGTCCTGATCACTTGGCATCTATGTTGCAGGAGGACTTTGAAGCCAGATAGGTCAAAGTCCTTTACAGCTTTGCGCTGTTTCAAAATAATGACCAGGCCCTTCCCCAGAGAGTTTAAGATGCATTTCTTAAACAACGGTTACTATAATGTTGTTCCATTTAAGTTCTTTCATAACCCAATGCATAAATAAGCTGTCTGTTTGTAATAAGGACAGAAATTGAGAAGCTGAGGAGAGCTGAAACTTCATCTCCTTTCCGCCCTACATTCATGGATGTGTTGGTACAACTCAAAACCCTGGCCTCCAGCAGAGTGACATTCTTCGTGATTTTCTGTCTCTGTGTACACATGAGTCAAACTACCAAAGCATTTTGAAAACTATCCAGCAGACAGCCCTGAATCATTCCTCCTTCCTCTGCACAGTAACAGCTTACTGTCCACTTCCAGATGATCCCTCCTCACCAGAACTCAAAACCTCGCTGGCCGACAAGGCCAGGGTGTATGTACGTGTGTGTACACATGCACACAGGCACGTGTTATTTAACACTGGAAAGCTGGAGCACAAGCTGGAAAGAGCCATTTTTAACCCATGTATTTTGGAAATAGGAATAAATGCTTGCAAGAGTACAGAGGAAGGCTGCCGGTCTGTAATAAGCACGCTCCATTTTCATGAGTGTCAGACAAGCCTCATCTCAGGCTCCCTAAGGAGAGGGGGAAGTACAGCCAGTACCCACAAAGACAAAACTCGACTTACGGAGTACTTTGAGGTGAAGATCCAAAAAAATGTGATTGCTCAATGGCACGTTATGGGGCTTTAAAACAGAACTGATAGTACTAGCGTATGTATGCTGTTGTGTTACCTCTAGGTACATTTTTAGTACGTACAGCATGTATACTAGCAACAAGACATGCATGCAGCACTGTGACAGTCTTTACTTGGATCTGAACTTTCTCCTTGTGCAATCCTGCAGGAACGCGTTCAACCACCTCTACCAAGAGTTCAAGTAGTTCTGCCAGCAAAGGTACTGACTCTCTAAAATTTCTTATTCCAAGTAATCTGATTAGAAATAGGGATTATTGGTTAAACTAATGAAAATGCCTCACCACATTTTTTTATTAAAAAGAAAATAAACTTTCTGTTACAGTCATTTCCCAAAACTGAGTTTTTAAACATTCTCTGAGAGTACAATCAAAATAAATAGAGGCTACTTGAACACAAGTAAATGTCCTACCAATAGGAGGATAGCTTAAAAAAAAAAAATAGCAGGAAAAAATCATAAGGCAAAGGACCAAATTTGAAGTCAAAATTAAATTTAAGCAATAGCAGCTAAAAATTCAGGCTTAGTACCATGGAGCTGGAAATAAACTAACCAGTCCACAAATGCAACTGATTTTTTTTTTTTTTTTTGTAAATCTATAAAAAGATATATTTTCCTGTCACTCATTCCAAAAAATTGCTTCTCATGGGATGGCACACTGACTGCAACACAGAGGGCTCCCCTACATGCACTCAGTGTGGCTGCTGTCTCCACTCACTGGCATCTTTTTCGTTAGCAGAAAGAGTCCAAAACCATACGGCTGGGGAGCTTTGGAAATTCACAGCATTTAAGGTCATTCACTTTTATCTTTCAAGTCTGTAGCAACAGTAACTTTGCCTCCAACAGCGACCTGTAGACAGAGCATCAGCACAGTTTGTGTTTTTTAAAATGTCTGCTCCAAGGAGGAAAGACGCAGGAGCTTGCTTGTGTAATGCTGTTAGCCAACAACATCTGGTTGTTCTTCTCAAGTCTTTATGTACTTAGAAATCCAGCAAGGTAATATGGATGTTTTCCTGAACCCCATCAGTCGCATGCATATGAAAACAAATTTGCTCTAGTGCAAGTTAAGATATCTTTGTTACTTGTACCTCCAGTATTTAACTCCCTTAACTTGAAACTCTTAGGAAGTCTTTACACACATCATGAGCTGAACATTTCATTAAAACTCCCACCTCTGCTACATGATCAAGATAACAGAAAATATTTCAACAAAACAAGCTTCAGAAGCAGCTTCCTTTGGCCTTGCAGCTATCACAGCCTCCTGGCAGAACTGCTCCAAGGACCAGAGCTAAGCTTTATCACAGCTGACACAACCTTCTACCCACATAAGCAGGGTGCAAATAAGCAGAAGCATAAGAAGACATAAGTAATGGGATCTCTGTACTGATGCTGAGATGGATGGCAAGGGCTTGTGCCCCTGCCTGGCCATTTACCTCTCTGGCAGCCAGCGGAAACTCCCAGACATCCACCAGGTTTGAAACAAGCTCACACAGGCAGGAGGCATCTTTGTGGAGTAACTTGTCTCAGGCAGACAACCCGGGAGGTGCTGCAGGCCTTACCAGGGTGGTGGCAGCTCTGTGAGAAACTGCCAGGATGTCGGACTCGCACTCGCCCTCCTGCCAGCAAACCCAGAGCGTGGTGACAGGGCTGTGTCAGCAACCAGTGCGGCAACAATGCAGTGGAATTCATCCAGATCTTGCTCCAGTTCTTACTCCATGTGGTTCTCAGATTAGGTTCAGCAAGAGGAGGCTATTTAAGTTTCATATGCTCTCCGTAACAGGCAATCCTCACTTTGCTCATCAGTGAGCTCTGCGCTGCGTGAGAGGTGCAGCAGCTCGTACAAGAGCAAACCCCCATGCAGAGACTGCTCTTGGGGACTGAGGACACACTCACCATCACCCTAGCCCTACAGCTTGCCTTGATTCCAGCACAGAATGCCTGTGCCTGACAGACTGATCAGAGCCCTGGCTCTGCTCACATGGATCTGCTGCCCACAGGCTGTCAGGCCCCTGTAAGCAAGCAAAACAAGACGTAGAGCCAGGTGCAGCAACATTCAGCAATCGCATCGTGAGCGACTTCCCACCTACTGCTCACCCCTCACAGTGTTTGTCTCCATACCTAGCATGGAGTGCATAGAATTCATTTGCAGGAGGGATCATGGAAACACAAAAACACAAGAGGTAGCCAGGGCACTGCAGCTGAGAGTAACATCAGCGGCAGTGGGATCCCAGAGGGCTTCACGAGATCGCTTCAGCAAAGATCATAAAAGCCAAGAGAAGCACAAGGAAGTCAGAGCAAACCCTGAAAAAAGCAGCAAAAGCCAAAGGGAGGAATGGGAAGGGAGGGAGCTAGCTGTGTTCTACTGATTTCAGAGCCAGCTGGCACTTGATGGAACTGCTAATTGTCCTGCTGACATAAACCCTGTTCCCTCATCTCCTTTAAATGAAGCAGAGGCCTTTCTTAGCAGGTAATGCAAAAAATCCAGGTTTCCACCCTTCCTTTTCCTCCATGTCACAGCCCCCTTTACAAGAACAGACGAACCTTTTGCTGCATGGAAATACTATGCAGCATTAAGCAGTTATTTTAAGTTCTGCAGTGAGTTAACATTGCCGCCCTTGCTTGAAAAGAACAGTTTTTGCCCTGTTTGAAATAGCCTGTTAGCTCTCTTTGTGTACGTGACCACTCCTGAGTGTCTGCATCAAGTCACACGGTAAGCAATACCTGCCTTTGTTTGCAGATGCAGTTCCTACCTGCAACTTTCAGCAGAGTTCTCAGGGGCTGGTTTACATGCAAACACAAAGCAGGTATCTGCTCAAAAGCAAAGCTCTGCTTACCAGAAATGCATGCCAGGGTCTGTTACAGGGCAAGGAAAGAAGACAGTTTCAACAGACAGCCTGTAAATAGATCTCATCAGAAGCCCCCAGAGGGACGGCTTAACTAGTGCGTTTATTTACACGAGTATCCCACGCCAGTTCAAAGCAGTGACCCACTTGCGATGCCGTCCCATCCCCTGGAGAGCGCTGGTCTTCTAATGAGATACAGGACACAGTGGCTTAAGGGATTAAGGGCTGAAGTCATTGGCAGCCTGGGGAAGGAAGCAGCCGCTGCGACGGCCTGATCCGCGGCAAACGCCGGGGCAGAACGCGGGGCTGGGCTGTGGGCACAGAAGGAAAGCAGCAGCGCGTGGCTGCAGCTTGGAGCAGGAGGTGTTCGTAGTACCGGTGTGACATTGATAGGACCATGGGGCTGGGACAACTGAGCACTGCGCAAGCTGAAAGTGCTGTAGTTTCCCAGCACCCCTCCGAGTCTCTGGGGAAGGGGCTGTTTCTTACCAAACCCAACCCCGCAGCTCAGCTCATTCAGCCACTGGCTTAGAACCAGAGACCTTGTTCAGGTTGCCCCGAGCCCACACCTTGGCTCATTCAGCTCCTCGGGATCGATAGCTGGAGAAAAGACAGCTATTGATCTGTCCTTTGAGCAAAACTACACCAGCATCATTAATTCGCACCCTCCACTGCAGCAACTTTGAAGTGTTCTGCTCAGTAAACGCTTCTCCCTTTCAAAAACACAATTCCAATCATCAATAACCTTTCATCCTTCAAAGAAAGTCTGCACTTGGAGAAAAGAATAAATGAGACTATTTCCGTGGCTACAACGCTATCTTAAACTTTACGTGGTAGGCTGCCAAAACTTCAACAAAATAAGCAGAGCCCAACAGCACTTCAGCTACTCTCCCTATATGACAGGAAGATAACAGCCAGCTTATCTCTCACAGTCTGTTCTGTGCAGCAATAATTAACAACGTGGAAACCTGCCACCAGAAAAAAATGCTTCAAACAGCTCTACGGTTACAAGGCCTGCCCTGTTCAGCTACAAGTAGATTTGGACTAGACAAAACATCAAGATTTAAAACAAAACAACAACAACAAAAGCCAAAAAAAAAGAAGTACACCAGTAGTGGAAACTGTTTTGCAATCACTGGCACAACGAACTAGCCCTTTCATATCACAGTCCAGTTTCACCAGGCCACAGGATGCTGCACTAGGCTTGTATGCCCAAAAGAGGAGGAGGAATAAAAGGGATTTTTTTTAAATAAAGCAGTTTCTAGGTAGAAGCCCGAGAGGATCTCTGGGGACCAAGAAATTCCCATCTAGCAAAAAATGAGACTTGACTATCTGTTAACCATCTGTAAGCATCAACAAAACCTGAGTGCAACAACAAGACATACAAGAGCTGGGCTCTCCTGTGGGTGAAGATGCTGGCCAGCACTCGATGCGTGCTGGTCTCCGAGTGAGAATCAGCTTGAGGCCACCCGTTGCCCAGAACGATCGCTGCAAGGCACGGTCCTGGTCTATCAGAGCGCAGCAGCCATATGCCAGCGAAACCCGCAGCACATGTGGGCTGGCAAGGGGCGCAGCCAAGAGCCAACAGCAATTCCACATGTTCCTCTGCCAAAAGGTAAGCGAAACGTGGGTGGTTCCTCTGCTCAGCCATCTGAAGGGATTTCATCCGAGGTGCATTCCTCACCTCATCAGGGAATACCCTTGGCAGTTTCTGCTGAAGTGCTACAAGCAGTTCAGGTTTCTGTTGTCAGTTAACGTGCTAGCGCACAAGAAGGTGATTCAAGAGCTGCCTAACGTCTGCGTTTGGAAAAGCCTACTTGCATTCCCCCTTCCCTCCCCATCACGCTGAATTTTGGTCACAGTCCTTCGCTGCGGGTTCAGAGCAACGCGAGCCACCAGACACCAGTGGACAAGCTGCAGCACCAACTCCCTGCACACACACCTGGGTGGCTTTGTTCACACCTGCAGCTGCCATGAGAAAAATGGCCATCAGCTGAAACCTGACCAGTACCGCCTTCAAGTGCTAGAGGAGCTTAGTTCAGCAGCACCTGGGGTTACCCTAACAGCCAGAAAAACACCTTGCAGCTCATCACAGGACTGCTTACTCTGTGGTCCTCAAGTCAAACCAAACACCAAAACATACATCACAGAATGAAATGGTTATCTTAAGATCCACAGTTTGACTCTAACTGTGCTACATAAATCTGCAAATCTGGGTGCAGACTTGTAATCCAAGCCATTTCAAGTAGATCTTAGTAAAAAACCAACAACAACAAACAAACTACTGTTAACAAGTCTCAAATGCTTAGTCTACGAGCTTCTCTCGTCCACTCAAAATATTCCTAACTTATCAGACAAGCTCCCCTCCTTCACAATCTTTCCTCCTAGTCCATGAGGCAGAAGGATGAGGGTCATTGCACAGGTGAGAAAAACATGCCTAAAGATGTAAGTACTCCCAGTGGTAAGACCTAACTTGTCTCAAGGAACAAATGCACGCCAAGGGCCATCTGACGATCCGAACCCAGCTCTTCCTGGCACTGCAGACTGTATTCTGGCATGTGAGAAGTTGCCTAACCCTGTTTTCCTTTTGCCTTCTTAGCTTTCCAAAACAAAAAGGGATTAGAGGAAAGGCGTTCACAAGTGGAAATTTCTGCTGGGTGGATAATTCGTCCTGTGCGAGCTCTCTCCTGTCTCCAGGGCCAGTTGCAAATTCATGCAACAGAATAAACACAAACGGAGTTTTAAAGGTATAGAGGGAACCAGTGAGGAGAAGTCACCAGTTCTCTGGAATTACTTTCACCACTGCCCCAGCTGGCCTCTTCCTGCCCCGGGCTGGTCAGTTCCTCTAGTCTAAGAACACGCCAAGAAGAGTGTTTTCGCTTGCCTCAAGAGTTTTTGGACAAATACTCTGCCTCTGTGACCCGTGAAAATGAGTTTTAAGTTTCACACTTGTCTTTATCAGCAGGAAACTCTGTTTAGCAGCAGCCTGTGTCATTTGTGTAAGAGCTGCATGGTGCATACCACTACGTGCTCTGACAAGAAGCAAGTGAACAAACCCTTTCCGCTCGCAGTTTCACAGGCTGGCAGCAGTTCCTACCAGCCGATAACGCTGCACTTTCCTCCCAGCGTTGCGGTTCTGCTCCCGCTCTCTAAGCCCAGAGTAGTGCGATGGACAAAGGGTGTTCCCCACATGCTGAGGCTGCTTGAGAAGAAAGACAAAGACATTTATCTGGGGAAGACCCTCTCACCCCAGAGCCATCAGGAAGCTGACTAACTTCAGGCAGGTATAGCACAAGGCACGTGGGCCAAGCAAGTCTCGGATATCCATTCACCTCCATTGCCCAGGAGCAAACTCCCCAGCTTCCCTGGAAGAGAGAAGTGCTTCCGCAGCACTTCAACAGGGCCTTTCCATCAGAAACTCTCAAATACCTTTTCAGGCCACAAAATCTTCATGCTGAGCACCAGAAGCTGGAGCACCTGCACGTAACTGAGAACTTAAAAACCTGCAAGACCTCTCTGCTCCGTTGTTTACAGAACAGGGGACCACAATGCCCAGCACAGCATACAAAGCAGGTTTTCTGCTTTTCCCCTTTCTCAGTTTTCCTGTGAGGATTGTGTGGGAAAAGAATAGCTAGAAATCTGGAGAAGGAAGTCCTCCTCAGCATGCTTCTCTAAATACTCAAAGCAATGCAAAAACCTTTTGAGAGAGATTTTAGATTGACTTCTCAGGAAGAAAAAGAGCAAAATGAATTTCTGATTAGAAGCCATACAGATGTTCAGTCAGATGGAAGTATTCCTGAAAAGCAAGGGGAAAACTGCCTAATAAATTTGTTCAGCTGCCCTAGAGGGTAAACAGCAAACTTGAGCACAATCTACAAACCCTGACAGCTTGACCAGAAGTGGATGTTTTTGTAGTTCTCTTCAGACTTGTAAAATCTGATGAACTGAAAAAACATGTTGGATAGATGCTGACAACAGAGCGAAAAATAAATAAAAAAAAAAGAGGTGGTCACTTGGCACCATTGCTCCACATGTTTTCTGGGTTCCACAAAACTTTGCTTTGCAGTCCATAAAAACCTCCTGGCAGCTTCCCAGCTGCAAAAATGCCTGCTGCTCCTAGCTGAGGGCACAGTGGGTTTTCCTTTACTCTTTATACAGGGTAATGAACAATCCTGATTCACCTCCATCGCCCTACTCATCAGCGGGGATGATCGCAGGGTGCTCTGAAGGATCGGTCTGTTCGGGTCTGTACACAGTCTAGGATTTACCAACCTCCAAGCTGCAAATGGGAAAAAAAAAAAAAAAAAAAAAAAGAAAAAAAAGACTAAAATCCCACCTGAAGTGCCATCACTGCATGGATTCTGAAAGTGCACAGCCCCTCTAGGGGGCTGGCATCTTCATTCCCACCTCAGCCCTGCCGCCTCCAGCAACTTCTCCCTCTAGAACAAGCTCTGCCGATGGCTGCAGGCAGGACAGATAACTCGATGGAAGATGGAAAGCCGTACGAGAGTTCCCATGGACCTACTTGAATCGGAGCCAGCCTGCTGATGGTCTGAGCCCGAGTTAACTATTTTTGGTGCTGCCACTTTTAACCATCAGTGCAATACGTGAGCCTCATCCAGCTTCCAGCAGCGAAGTAACAAGCAAAACCCCTTCCTCCTCCTCTCTACCCAGCCCTGCTCACACGGTTGTGCTCGAAGTGGCAGCATTTTGCATTCCGCAGTGTGTTTACTTGGACAAAAAAGGGAAAAGTATTTCATTTCTTTCCTAGTCTACGACTCTCCGAACACCTTTGTCACCATGACTGCGCTGCAGTGCTGTAAATCTGTGAAATCTGCCTGCAGACAGTGTGCGTTCAGTGTTAACTTTATTGAAAACATGCAACTACACCACAGACTTCATCCCCCAAGAAATCTGCAGTCCCACAGCCCGTTTAAGCTCATCTTATGTACCTTCCTCAGAGAAAATACTATGCATAAAGGCAAGCAGACACCAATAAAACCCTTTAGCTAAATGCTAAGCATGACCAGCTACAATGCCATGCAATCTTACAGTGCCATTAATCATTTACCTCAGGAAACGCCAAAGGAAGGGAGCACACACAACCTTATCAGTTCATTGCGTACATATGCAGGTTACAAGCTTTAGTTAAATTAGTTGTTTGCATGGCATGCAACAGCTAAGTGGGGTCCAGTTGCTTGGCCCTGGGTGCTGATTTTGTGTAACTTCAAAACCTCTGTGTTTGCTGACTGCACAAGCGGTCTGTAAAATTGTTTGTAGCTGGTTTTTCTTAATCCTGTGGAATTTTTGTCAATGTCATTTATACCTCTCAAGGGAAGGCATTAAAAAACTGTTTCTTGTAGAACATCATATGAGGCACTTCTGCCTAGCTGTAATCGTATTTAAATGATTAACTTTTGAACCCTAGAGGGAAAGTTTTCTGGTAGTGTCTGAACACTGCTAAATCACTTCTTGATCCTCTGCTGGAGATGTGCAAGTGGCTGCAAAAGCTCTGCTGAACAGGATTCCAGAGCAACTTCTCGGATGAGATTGTCCTCCAGTGCATTTCATTTTTTCTTAAGAATAATTTCAGGTTGTTTTTTGTTTGTTTTCAGTGCTGACCTGGGAGGTAAGTCCTCTCCCAAAGAACAGGAACCAAGCCACATCCACTACCGTGCCACCACACGTTGCACTCCTGCGAATTTTCTGAGTTTCCAACAACACCAGCCAGCGTGGGCTGCCGCAAGCCTACAGTCCCCTCTGCACCTCCTTCTCTGAGGTCTACTCCAAGGCACTCCGGGAAGAGGCACAAATGGGCCCGGGAAATCCTCCGCATACAACATCTTGTGACCTAACAGTACCCGGCAGCCTCCACCTCCCGTGCTGTTTATCTATTTGCCGCCAGGTGAGCGAGCGAAACCAGTTCAGCACAGGGTCTGACACGTGTCAGCGCGGGGAGGAAAGCAGGACTTCCCCTTCTGGCACCAGCACGGCGCAGTCAGCTCGGCTGGGGCAGCTGCCACTAGAAACCGCGCGTTCTGACACCCAAGTTAATTTACAACCTGATAAACGGGGGGGGGAACTCGCGGCTCCCAGACGTGCTCGCAATTTCTGTGCAACTGGCTGGGGTGACGAAGAGCTGACGACGAGGCAAATGGGCTCGGGCCGGCAGCACCCAGCAGCAGCTGCCAGTGGAACACAAATATTTGTACTTATCCTCTGTTCTAAAGTTAAGTAACCTTAAAGTCTCCAACAGCCTAACGCTGAGCTAAGCAGGAGCTCTGTGTGGTTACAGGAAATCTGCTCTAGAACCATGCATGTTACTGATGCCACCACGTAAAGCAGAATGTTCTCAGGAAGCAGAAACAAGAAATGCACCTCCCCATTTGTGCACGCGGACTCCAAACAAAAAAGACAGTAGCTGCTGTGATCTACCTCAATGTAAGTATTCTTTGCAATGTTTTAGATTTAAAATAAGACTCATCCCAGTGTGCAAATTAATTTTTCTCCAGTGGCTCCCTTTCATTTTACTTCCACAGCATCCACACACCTTGGGATCACGTTCTGGCTTATTTCTGTTAAGACTGGTGCGAGAGCTCACTATTGCAGTGCTTGGTGAACTAGAGAAAAGCCTGCCCTGCTTTTTATAAAAGCAAGACCAGTAATGAAAAACAACCGGAGTTTCAATGATAAAAGAATCCCAGCTTATCACACGAAATGAAGTTTTACAAATACCCTTGCAAGGAAAGAAAACGAGTAGCAGTCATAACACCACTTACTTCATCAAGAGAATTCCCACTGCAAAAGCTCCCAAGCTCCTGACAACAGGGGAAGAGGAGAGCCACACACGGAGGACACAGACTGATGGCTGTCCCCCCTGAGCCAGTTGCGGGGGGACAACGCTGACCTCCTCCTGCCCTGGGAGCGTTGTGCTTTGCTGGCAACAACACCGTGACTGCTATTGGGAAAAACACCCTTGAAAACGAAAACAAGCTCTATCAGTAAAAGTGCACTTCTGCAGATAACTGCATCTACAGCTGGGACTTCTGCTGGCACAGCTATGTCAGTCACGGGTCACACTTCGTCACAGCGCTCGCAGACAGAGCTGTGCCAGCAGAAGTTTGCCATATAGGCCCGGTGTGAAGCTCAGCAGCTTGAATCTGCAAAGTTTCGTGTTTTGCTTACTGCTGCCAAACGCACTTTTTCCAGCAGTCTGGCGATGGGTATTCTTACTCCTGTGTCGTGGGCACATCAGCATCTCGGCTTCCAAGGGGAGAGGAAACCTAAACTTAGCCCGGGAATGTGGTAGTACTGATCATCTACTTACATCGTACTTTACACTTCAGCTAAATACACAAACTAAATCAGAAAGTACGAGTCCCTGCAGGAAGAGAAGGCAAAACTGAATAAATTAAGTTCTGCTGTACTTTTAGCCCTCACTTTTAATAGCAAGAAGTGAACAAAACCGGAAGTGTTCAACAGGGTTTGTATAGCAGACAGCAAAGCGCTGCAAAATTCCCACCGTTAGCTCAACCGACCCATCACGGGCTCTTCATCATCCCCAACCACCTCTGAAGACAGCGGGCGAGGAGATTCCACGCCCGAGCAGGTGCTCAAACATAAGTTCTGTTTGGATGAATCAACACGGTACTGCGGGCCATGCACATGGTGATGCACATCGTTATTGTGGGGTACCGAGCAGCAGGATGTCACCAGCTCATCTACTGCAGAGCAGAATGACACAACAAAGCAGTAGATGACTTCCAGCTACCTTCTGTGGGGCACGGAGAGCTCAAGGCAAGCGTTTGCAGCCCCACGGCCCTCCAAACCTGTTTCAGTAAGGAACACACCAGCCTGAAGCGCAGCGTGGTGGAAACAGAAAGGGCCACGCGCAGGCTGCGGTGTGGATGGCCAGCACTTGTCGTACAAATTTCACCATCACGTCGTGCTTTGAGAGGGAGAGTACAGGAATAAACTCGCTGGCAGTGCTGTGTTTGTAAAGGCCACGCTCCACGCCTGTCAAAGCCCCCTGGCCCTCTGAATGCGGGCGCTGCTTCTAGGAATTCCTAGGCTTTCGTCACAGGAGCGAGGCTAGTATTTGACATAACGTACTTTGTATTTTTTTTTGGTTAAAAAACTCACACTGGGGCAAAAACATCTCAAAGGCACGGCCGGGGCTAAAAATAGCCGCGTTATCGTCACTTTCATTACCGGCCATGTCTACACACGCAAGGAGCAACTTCAAGGCACGGCGCTTCCCCTCCAGGGTGGCTCTGGGGTGCGGGGCACGGAGCAGGGCACCGGGACACCCTCGGCACCTGCTCAGCCACCTCCCGTGCCCACCCACCGGCGGGACCACCGAGAGGAGCTGCGGCTCCCGAGAGCGGGCACTGGGCCCGCCCCAAGCCCCAGCCGCGGGCAGACCACGGCGGCT
>VXAV01009048.1:138163-152619 GCA_013399715.1 Alectura lathami | reverse complement strand
CGGCGGGTGCCAGCGGTGAGGCTGGGGTTGTGGGTTTCGCCTCAGGCTTGGCACCCGAGGGTGAGGAAGGGGCAGCTGTAAATCCATCGCTAAGCTGAGGGGGGGTTTTTCCAAAGCAGGCTTCTGGTGGGTGCTTTTATTTTAAGAAGCAGTGGGTTTCGAGTGTCCCGAGCCTGAGCTCAGGCGGTTAGTGGTGGGGCTGAGCAGGAGCACAGGAGTTCTGCCCCGTCCCATTGCGCCCATCGAGAATTTACTTCTGTCATTTAACAACAACAACAACAAAAGTATTCTGGAGAGATTTGCAAGAAGTGCAGGGCTCTGTATGATCTCACTGCAGCTGTCAGACAGCAGTGAGGTTATCTTAAGTTTGAGAGCGCAGTGTGGCTGCACTTGTGCTCTGAGGTTGTTTTCTGACTGTGGCTTTGACGATGCAGCTGTAGGTTGTTGGTTTCCACAGTGACAGGCTCCCCAAACACAGCTCCCGACATAACACTAGGTGCCACATTTGCTTCAGTTGTCTTAATGAATAGAAGTAGTTAATAGCTCTGTGTGTGTTTGTGAATGGAGGAACTGTCAGGTGTGAATGTGGGATGCTAAGCTGTGGAGCGGTACCCTATGAGAGATTTGCCATGTAAAAAAGAATGACAGTCTGAAAACCTCTATCAGCCACCTGTGTCCTGTATGCTCAATACAAATAACTAGACAAAAAAAAAAAAAAAAAAAAAAAAAAAAAAAAAAAAAAAAAAAAAAAAAAAGAGGGTTTCTTCCCTATCTTACTCAGTATACGGAAGGCACTCTGTTGTTTTGGAAAACCCTCTTGGGTGAGCTGTGCGAGCTGTCGTTTATTACTCCTGTGGTTTGGAGTTGCATGGAAAGCCAGAGCAGTGTTTTATGTGCATGTTCTGATGTCTTGGGCTTAGAACAAAGCTGCTGGGTGGGATGTTTGAACAGCAGGAAGAATTGGGAATAATAATAATAGTAAAAGGTAAGATGTTTTTGAAACTGAGGATTTTCCAAGTCTTGTGAAGGTGGGTTGTGTCTGAGTATCCTCCTCTGTCACTGGTGAAGGAGTAAGCTATGCCTCTAATATGGAGAGGAAAAGTCGGACTCTGTTTGCTTTGTGCTTGCACATGGGATGGGGTGAGCCTGTGCGCAGAGGGCAGTGGACATGTAGAGCTGAGATGGAAACTGGAAGGCTGCTCCCATCCCTGCTGCTGCCTGCCTGCCTCCAGGCAGCTGCCCTCACCCTGCTGCCTTACTCTGCACTGTGGCCATGATGAATTCCTTGGCACATGACTGTTCTCTCGCAAGGTATTTACAGTGCCTGACACAAAGGGCCCTAGGTGTAATTACAGCCTCTTGAAGCAGAGGTAGGAAATGCTGGTGTTTTTTTTTTTTTTTTTTTAGTTTATTATTCCTCCAGCCCCCTTGTTTAAGGTTTTCAAGTCGTCGATGAAAGCATTGGCACAAAAATTCATATTTTAGGACGTTAAATCATTGTTTTGATTCTTTTAAGGAAATACAGCTTCTGAAATGAGCAAAAATGGAAGGGCTGTGAGCGCTTTTCAAGAGTGAAATGGCAAAGCTGCACCACCTTAAAATAACTGGTGTTAAGTATTATTTTTTCATGTGACTTCCAACAGTTTGTGGCCTCGTAGTGTTCTGCACCAAATTTTGAGGTGCGGCAGGATGACAAACCTGGAAATTACCTCTCCTCAAAAGAGGCATGTGGAGGAAGAGAGAGTTGTGAGGGGAGGAAGATAATTGGTATTTGATGAAAACAAATGCGCTATCGTGAAGTCAAGATAGAGCTAAGTCTATTTTTTTTTCCCATAACCCTGAGTTGCTATGGAAGTAAATGAGTGAGCAGGTAATTGCTGAGAGTTTTAGTTGCAGTCAAATACCTTGGCACCACCATGAAACGGCAGAGCTTTCTGGCCAGGTGGCTAACCGTGCAGCTCCGTGCTGCGAGGGGCACCCTACGGATGCGGGAGCGAAACCCAGTGGTTCAGTACGTTGTCCTCTCCCGTGCTCAGTGTGGAAGTTGGGGCTTGGTTTGTCTGCTGTCAGCATGAGCAGAAAGCTACCTGCTGGCTTTGGAACAAACACGACTGGGCTCTACTGGCTCAGCTTCTCAACAAGGGAAAGTAATTCCTGGTGGTGCCTCTGCAGCTGAGGACCAGCTCAAAGGAGAAGCTCTTGATCTGATGCAGAGTAGCTCCAAGGTTTTCTGTACAGATTTGTCTAATCTGCTTTTTTTTTTTTTTTTTGGTGAAAAAATTCTTCCACAAGGAAATTCTTAGTCCTCTGGGTGGTCCCTTGAGGCAGCTTTTCCCTTGTTCTTTGCTTTTCATCTTTTGAGGTTCTTGGGTTGCTTTTGATTTCACATTCCTGTCACATTTTCAGTAGACAGATATGTGCTGTTGTTTGTGAATGGCAGTTTCTCAGAGAATCAGTGAAAGAACTGTCTTTCAACTTATTCATGGCTTTATTTTCTAACTTCTGATTTGATTTATTGAAGCACAATATATTAAGTGTTCTTGAAAGGGTGCAAATATCTGTCACTTGCTTGGAGATGCTTTCCCTCCTCCAGTGGTGTCAAGTAGCGAGGGCTAGGAAGCCTGAAGGACAGGAGTCCTGTGAGCCAGTCGGGACCCGTTGCACATGGAATGATTTAGGAGCAGGAATTCATGCCAGCTCTTCTCACAGTGATCACGTTTTTATGTGTGTATTCATGTGCTTATTTGTTTCTCCTGTAGATAGTAAAGGGATTTATAGTGGCACAGGGAAGAGCCTGCTCTTTAGCATGCAGTTTAAATGCCTGTAACCTTGCATTTTTAAGGGTCGTATTTTGCCCTTGAATAGCAGTAGATTCTCTGTATTTCAGAGAGAGCTCAGGCCATGAATCATGGTAAAAATACAGTCGTCAGCTGCATCCTACGTGTATATTGTGAGAATTTCTGCCTTAGAGGAGGCAGCCGTTGTTGTGGCTGTGGAGGGAAAGAAGATATGCCTCTCAGCCGAGTGGCACCAAGTGTAGGGTTTTGTCCCCCAACTGAGAGGGTGTGAGGTCGTTGTGGGAATGGATTGGCCTATAAAAAAATAAAGTAACTGGCTTGGTGATGGTGCAGTCTGGTTCTTTTGAGGTTAGTTTCAATACACTGTATTCTACCTGATATATACGAGGCTGTAAGGTACCACCAGTATCACTGGGGAGTGTTCTCGCTTGTTTGTTTGCTTCTAATCCATTTTATGGTTTTGTCCCCAGGTGCCTGTGTCCACCAAGGCTCATCGTTTGAGGTAGGTGAGCTTGGTGTTACCCTGGGGAAAGTGTTGGAGAAAGTGCTGCTGAACTTTGCTGATTTTGTCACCTCTGCCGCTGGGGATGGGTGTTCTTACAGCAGGTCACAGAGTTGCGAGCCTTCAGGCTGCAGGGAAAACAGCAGCAAAATAAATACAGCCCTCAGGGGAGGTCAGACATTATCACCGAGCCTTTGTGAGCTCGACTGTTCTCCATCTCCCTGCAGCTCTGCCTGCTGTGAAGTGGGGCTCCTTATCTGTGTGAGGTTTTTTGGTTCCTGGTGCAGTCCTGGGCAGAACAAAATAGTTTTCTGTAAAATGTCATAGTAATGCTAGGTACATTCTGTGTTTTTTTTTTTTTTTTTCCCCTCAATTAATATGGTATTAATAATGATGAATCAACACTTCTTTTTCTCTCAGCTGAATACGGTGAGTACCGTGTACCTCGCTTGACTCTTCCTTCTAAACCCCAGAGTATTTTGTTTTGCAGTCTTTCTGTGTGTACATATTCCATGAATAACTTCACAAATAGTAAAAATGTGTAATTCTTGTACAAACTGTTTTGCTCTGGAACGCTTGTCCTCCTTGCATATGTGCTTTGGGCTAAAAGGACGTGGTTGAGCAGCTTGCTTCTAGGGAGTGCTCCTGTACCCGCCTCCCATCCCACAGCTGACCTGCTCAGGGATTTGTTGCTGTGGTCTGGGAAGCAGCATGCAGCAGCAGCTGGGTAGAACTGGAGTACTCCTTTCTCAAGCTGGTCATGTGCCCTGTGTGAAGTATGCGTGACTGCTGTGTGAGTTTTGGCCTTCCCGCCTAGACCCTAGGTCTTGGAAGTTTTTCTGCCCTAAGAGGGAAATTTAGGGCAAATTGTTGGAGGTTAATGTTTCCAGCAGGTGGCTTGGGGGGGGAAGTATCAGGCTAAATGAGTTTGTTTCTGTTAGTAATGCACTGTGGAGCTTCAGTCTGTTAAAAGCAGTTGGAAAGTTTGTCTGGACTCCAGCTTTAATGAGTTGTGTGACAGATCACTCCCTTCTGAGCACTGCAGCTCAGTAATGGCAGTAAAGGAGCTGACAAGTTAGTGAATGATGAGTTGCATCTGTTACCACTTCTTACTGACATGTCAGTCACAAATTTCTTTGCTCTCTGTGTTGGTGTTCTGATGTTCTTTCTGTACTCTTTCCCTGCAGCTCTGTGTGTTTGAAATGCCGGTGCTGGTCTTGACATAAGTTTGGTACATGAAGACTATGGGATATCTTACATGTTTCGCATTTAAAAAACTTTTTCCCGGTATCCTCGATTTCATCTTTATCTCTGTTCAGCAGCAGACCCGAGCGACTCTGTATGTACCAGAGGTGCGCCCTGCGCCAACCCTGTGCTCTCAAAAGCCAGAGGAAAGTAAGAGCAGGCCGTGCTCCAACCTGGGATGGTGTGAGATACCTATCTGTGCTCTCAGATGGCGCTGGCAGCAGAATCGGGCTGTAGGGTTCCTCACTGGTGATGCTGCTGTGTGCCCAGAGGGGAGCAGGGGAGCACACTGAGGGGTAACTGTGTGAGTTTAGCATTTGTGTACAACTTTGGAAAGTTGCACGTAAGGAAACATCTTCAGCAAAGAAGTCCCAGTGGCAGAGCAAACCTGCAAATCAGGGATATTATCTCTATAGAGTCTGCTGCGGAGGTGGAATGTGCCTTCTGGGTGTGTTTGCTTACAAACCATTTACAGAGGAGACAGCTTTTCTGAATGATGAGGAGGCACCAGGCCAAACGTTGCAGCCTCACCTGATGGCTGTCGCGTGCAGTGGCAGCACTGCAGTTTGCCTGTGGCACTGGAAGAGCTGTTCATCCCCTCCCCACAAATACATCTGGAGAAACTTACATCCTAAATCGTGGTTAGAAACAGTTTTTTTTTCTTCTTTCTTTCTTGCTATTCAGGGGTTTTCTTAATGTGTCATATGCAAGTAGTTGTAGGTGAGCTGTTACTAGGTTCTTGTAGGAACTCTGTGTGCTGCAGGTCTTGTTTTATGGCAGTTGGCTGTCTCGCTTCTGCTTCAAACCCAAAGTCTTAAGTCACTTGAAAAGTCCTTGGAGCATAAATCAAACATTCAAGTGTAGTGAATGCAACTACCACAGAGCTGCTTGAATCGTTAGCACTGAGCAGAGCATTCTGCATCTCGCTTGGCTGACTTAGCTGATTGTGTATCAAGGGTCAGCTTTTGTTCATGCATTTCCTCTGAGGAAAAACACATCTTTGTGTTTCAATTTACAGCTGTGCTGAGGAGGCTAGCCTTACTCCCTCTTTCTTCACCTTTGAGGGAGTTTTCAGGTCTGCACAGCCAGCGCAGCTGCTTTCTTTATCTTGCAAAGCAGAAAATACACGTTACTTGTTTTTCTTAGCAGCAGGGTAGTGTGGGTGGGGATGAGGAGACTGTCATGCCCCAGTGAAGGTAAATGTTTGGGGGAGGTATTGATAGAGTCTGTGTCTGCATCCTTCTTCCAGCTGGCTTGTGCCAAGAGTAGTTTTCAGCCAGATGAGAGGGGAAGAACGGGGCTGTGAATTAAGGTGGGAGTTGGGTTAAATGCAAAGTGTGGTTTGATAAATGATGGTGCCTTTGTGCTAGACTTTGCAGTAGGGAAGGACAAGTTCAGCTGAGC
This sequence comes from Alectura lathami, assembly GCA_013399715.1. NCBI lineage: Eukaryota > Metazoa > Chordata > Aves > Galliformes > Megapodiidae > Alectura > Alectura lathami. The sequence goes on along the minus strand of VXAV01009048.1, from coordinate 146,670 downwards.
AATCTCCAGTAAACTTTTATTTTTGGCTTTGTCATGGGCATGATCTGTAGCAACATTTGCTGGTAATGGATGTAAGGGTGAATTTCTGGACTGACAAGACTCATTTGGAAGCTTCCAGAGACGTATATAACGCTCTTCTAATGCTGTAAAGCAGCAAACAAGCTGAGCGTCTTCTCTTGAAGTGAAATACGTTTTTAATCTTGGAGTTTGAATGGAAATTATAGATGGAATAAAAAGCCCTAATGTAACTCCCACAGTAAATACTATTGTACTTGTGCTTCTACCAAATGTTTTTCTTCCATTTTTCCTTTTGGAACTGTCTGAAAAAGGATTCAGGATAATTGAAGTGCTTAACTGACTTGAATGTCCTGAAAGAAGAGACCTAGGTTTAGCAATCAGACAGAAGAGGAATGTGCCTTTTCTAGAAAAGAGAAGAACCCACGGTGTAGCTCTTCTGATAACTTTGTTAATTCTTTGTTAGTGAAAAGTTTTCCTTTGTGCGTGAAAACACATGATAAACTTACCCATCTGGAAGTTACAGGAGTACGTTGTTACCTGAACTCTAAAGAAAGTCTGATTTTATGCATTTTAAATTGATTTTTTTTTTCTGTTTCCATCTGTAATTTGAGTCATAAGTGAAGGGGGAAGTATAAATAGAAGATGCTGCTTCAAACTGGAAGTAAACCATCCCACTGTGGATAGCTTCTACTCAAAATAAATTAAATGACTATTTAAAATAAATCTTAGCAGGTGCAGGCCATTTCTGGTTAGGGAACATAACAAATTAGGGTAGCAATGAGGTTGAAAAGAGGTAGCAACCTCTCTTTAATCTTTTTTTTTTAGAAGGATAGTTAGTTACTGCTGGAAAAATAAGATCAAAATCAGTGATTTCAGTGGAGGTTTTTCTTGATAACTTTCAGGATGGTGTGAATGGCTTTCATAAATAATGTGATTTAATTGCTACCACTTAGCCTGGGGGTTACATCCTCAGCTCCTCCAGGGAACAAAGCTGTAAACTGTTGCTTATAACAAGCATATAACATTTTGTAGCTATAAACTCTAGTTTACAGCAGCCTGAGTCTCCCTCTGTGTGATGTTCCAGTGAATGTTTTACAGAACGCTCTGTTGCCTGTTGTGTGGGGGGTGTGTGTCCTCTTGGAGCAGTCTGCACCCTCACTGTGCTCTTCTGCAGCTGCCCTCTTTGCCATGAGTGGTAAGGAGGTAACGAGTTCTGTGTTGATCAAGACAGCCTTTTCCTGCTATTGCAGGTTCTTCTCTTCTTGTTGAGATGAGACCTGAGTGATACCCTGTGTGTGATGGCATTTATTTATTGAGCAGGTGCAGCTGGGTGCTGTGACTCTCCCAGGTAACAGTGGCCAGAGCTGGGGGTGAGTTGGGTGCAGCAGGATTCTGCTTCTGCAGTGCTGTTGTCCATTCTCTTACATCTTAGTGGAAGTGCGTAACACTAAATAATGTTTAATGTGCAGTGCTTAATATCCAATTTATCCTTGCATTGTGTGGCTTTGAGTGGAAGTGCAAGGTGATGGGAGATATGCCTCTCTGTTTCCATGAGCTGTATGCCATTGAGGTTTATTAATGAGGCACTTCTCACACAGGAAACGCCTGCCGCAGGGATTTCAGAGAGCCGAGATGAACCGAAGTTCAAAAATTAAAAAGACAGAAGTATTTGCATGAAAAGTGTTTGTTTGAGTAAAACAGGTGCTGCATGTGTTCTTTGTGCTCCTTGAAATAATAGCATGGTATAGGGGAATGAGGGGATGCTCCATTTTTTAGTAGCACAAGCACAAAAAAGCTTAGATGCAAGATGAAGAGTATAGTCCTGAGGATGCACTGAAGTCTTGTCTCTTCATCAGTAAAGAGTTATTGCTTGGTGGATCAAGGCACACGTTTTAGTATTCTGGAACAATTCTTTTATGTTGTATTGGTTTTCATGCAGAAGACATGTAAAAGTCATTTTTTTGGCTAGGACTATAAACACCGGTTTTACAAGGAAAGCACACTGGTAGCATAGCGGAGCCCTGGCATCTTCCAGCATTATCGTGTTTGTTTTATTTGTAGGAGCTTGAAACTCAGCTTGTTCTGAATGCTAAATAACACATAGTTAAAACCTCCAAATGTGTGTATGCTAGTTGTGTATCTCAGTACAGTGGGTTTGAGGTAGTAACATTTATCCTGGTGCAGCAGAAGCACAAAGCTAGTGTCATTGCTTGCCCTGAGATGGGTACCTCACAGCTCACTCTGCAGCAGGCAGAAAAGAAGTGTGGACAAATTAAGCTGAAAGACCCAGCTGGGTGGTTTGTGGGGCTTCTGAGCTTTAATCAGTAACACTGGGCTGTCCACTGCAACTTCCTGCAGCTTTTTTTTTACTGTGAACTGTGAGCATCTGCTGGTTGTGGTGCCCCGCTCTGCGTGGGCAGTGGCAGGCTCATGCTTTCCTCTTCCCTGTGTCGTGGGGGGTGGTCTCGGATCAGCCGTGTTTGGAGACCAGGGTCCTTATAACAGCTCCCCGCTCCCTGCTTTCCATTTCGGTGATCTTCCTGGATGGCGGCTGTTGGTCCACAACCGCTGCCTTGAGCAGATGATTAACATCTCGCGTCGCAGTTCTAGGAGTTGTATGCCAATGGCTTGGCAGGAGATGTTGGATTTCTCACATCCGTTTACCAGTACAACAATTCAGCAATTACCCAGCATTTATAGATGTCACAAATCATTGTCTCTTCCAGCTCTCTATGCGCTGGGGTGGGCCTTCTTTAGGAAGCAATTCCTTGTAATTTGTCTGTTACTTTTCCTTCGTAAAGTGCCCGCATGAAAAATTGCCGTTCTTCTTTGCTAGGTCACTAATTCAGGCTGTGTTTCCTCATTCCGTCTGTCTTCTCAGCCCTCTCAAAACCTTGAACAGGGTTCCTGTTTGTTTTCTCTTTAGAGTACAGCTTGCAGTGTCCAGTTAATTGGTGAAGGAAGTGACAGAAGTCAGTTTCTGACAGTGGAAAATGCCTGTAATGCATTAAAAGGGGAGACCTGTGGACAGTGCCAAGCAATGTAGCTGCAGAAAGGTGACAGCTTACGTCGCTTGGGGACCTGTCTCAAATGCAGTTTGTAATTGAGCTGGCACGGGCAAGAAAGTGTTGAAGTGGCATGTGTGCCTAACGTGGGCCTTCCATGGAAGGCTTTGGGGCTGCAATGTTCTGTCAGTGCGTATAAAAACCAAAGGCAGCGCTGTTCTTTGTGAAACAGTGGTGTGTGCCTGCAGCTGGGGTGCACAGCAGCTGTGTTCAGCTGGGCTGGTAGGGGTGGGTCTGTGAGTACATCGTGTCTTTGGGACTTCCATTTGAGTCTGGCAGTGACAGATCTATGTGTCTGTTGTGAACAGAATTACGTGCTGCGCTTGTAAGAGAGAAGCAGCAGTATATTTATTGACATAAAATAGTGATTTGACACAGCTGAATCCTAAATAAGACAGCAACTTAATGAGATTTGAGATGGCAAGGTAGACTTGATTATTCACTGCATGGAAGACAGGCTTAAACACACTTGTCCAGGAGACCCTTCCGTTCAGTCGTGAGGTTCAGAGTTGCAGGAAACAAAGATTGGGTTGGGAAGGGGTGAAGGCACTGTCACAGTGCCACAAGCAGAAGGTGCAGGAGGGTGTTCAGATGGGGAATCATAGCTTTTCCAGAAGGCATTTCATTGTATGTTTCTGTGGGTGAATGTGCTGCCATGTGGTTTTAGATTTCAACAATCAGCACATGCTTTTCATCTGTGTTTTCAGAGTCGTAAATGACAGCTCACAGAACAACTGATTTCCCTTCTCTTTGGTGTAATAATTGTGAGCTGCAGAAATCACCCAGCAGTGCGCAGTTTTGGAGACAGTCATCTTACAGTTGTTATGGGCTGCTGAAAAATATGTAATCGTATTCCTGGGATATAATGTTCGTGTTCATCACATGACTTTTTAAGGTCTTTGAGCTGCGCAAGAACATCGATATAGTTTTAATTATCCCAAGACAAGATTTTACAGACGTGGAGTTGACACTACAAGTACGTGTGTATCTCAGCTGCTTTAGGAGGAGGAAATGGAGACAGAAGGCTGGAGCAAAGCAATCAGAAGAATTTGTGGTTCATATTTTGTGTTACAAAAGAAACAAAAAGCTCTTCTATTGGAAAGAAATATGGAAGGGCATTGTCAGAAAAGGAGCCTGGCAAGGGTGGCTTAAGCTTGCTTCCTTGTAGCTGAAAGAGGGGGAGGATCTGTTTTCAGTCTCACTTTCTTTTGCAAGCGCCCACGCCACCCCTGCAAGCATGCAGTCCCCTTGGGGCAGCAGTTTCTTCGCATATGTCTCCCTGCCCTATGGGGTGCAGGATGATAGTGTTACTGTGACTGCTGTGTACTGTGGGGTGATGTGTAGGCACATCCCACGACCAGCAGATGGTGGAGAGAGGATTGCCTCTCCCTGAAGGGACAAGGAAAGGCATTTTGCCTGGCAGCTTCTGTGCTTTGAGAACAGATCACTTGGGGAAAAGAGCCTGAGATGTTTGTGCTCTTTATTTGCTGTGGCCCACTGTGGCAAGCAGCTGCCGCCATCACGTGTGTGAGGTGTTCTTTCAACTCCCCAATACACGTGTATTCTCTCTATGTAACACTCCTTACACCTGGCAAGACTGGTTGCTGGCTGTTGCGCTCTGTGAACTCAAGCTATCTCCTCCTAATGTTGGTGTTCTGCTGGAGGGGAGCCATCACCTACAGAATCTGAGAAAGACGCTGCAAACACCAATGCAGTATTTCAAAACTGATGCTGCTATTTCTAGCATCTGTGTATTCTTTTTAATACTGGTCATCAGAAGTTTATGTCTCAACCATGTAAGTTTTCTTTTGAATGACATTGGACATTGTACCAAGGTCTTTTGGGCTAGGGTTTTTTCAGTGGTTTGAAAAAAATTGGTGGTTGATACGAGTGGCAAGAAGTAGTAGAAATTTGGTGTACATTTCTGATGACCTCCAGAGAACTCCTGGATAAAATTTGTGAGACAAGTGACAAAAAGTGAGTGGAAATTGGGCAGTCTTCTCTTGTGAGGGTATAGGAAAAACGTCATTTATTTTTCAGTAGAAATGTTAGAGACACTAGTATGCGTCAGCAAGAAACATTCTCCCTATGTGCAGAAAAAACAAGTTGTTTTCTTTATAAATTAAAGTATTAGTACAGACTGAATTTCTTCTGTAGGTCCTGTATAAACAGCTTTCTCTGTCTTTGCAGTAGGATATTTATCAGTTGACATAAAAGTGAGTCAGGGCAATGAACAGCCCACTTTAGAGGAGGCTGTAATCACCAAATAACAGCAAATATCTGAAAGGAAGATGAAACCCGATGCGTTCAAATAACTCTCAAATTGCTGCATGAATTGAGGCCAGGCTTTGCATGTGGGTTGGTCAGTAGTCATGTAGGTAGTAAAAATGGGTGTTTGGTGTTGAAAAACAGGACTTGACGCTCTCTGGTTTGGGGGTCAAAACAGAGCTACTTGGACTGGCAGAGCCTGGACGCGATCGCCCTACATCTTATTCCTTTAGGTATGTTTTCAGGGAGACAGCTGAGAGAAACAGTGAAAGCTGCACAGAAAAGCTGCTGATAGGGGAGTTTGTGGGAGTTGTTTGCTCTTATGTGCCATATGTCAGAGAGCTCCAGGGAGAGGCAGCTTTGCACCGCGCCTGTGCCGTGTACACTTGCGCATTTGCCAGCCCAGACTGTGTTTGAGACCTCATTCTTCAACCTCAAAATATACTCAGCATAAAAATACCAAGGAACTGGTCAGTGTCTGCTCAGTGCTTTGAAATAAATTATTAGTGGTTTTGTCAGTCTTAAAGCAAAATTAGACTGCTATGGCGAGACAGTGGTCCCATGTTGATTTTTTTTTTTTTTAACTTCAGAGTTGGTTTCATTCATTTTTTTTTTCCTCTTTTTTTTCCTCAAATAGCTCATATCTCCATCAGAAATGCCAGTATGAAACTCCTCATTGTTACAGTTGTTGCACAGACTTGTTAAAGAAATTGACTCGGAACTGTCCGGGATAACATTCTTTGAGACCTTGCAGTTGCTCTCCAGTTGTTATTGGAACTGCTGAGTTTCGCAGGGAATCCAAGGTATTCCTCAATGCTTTCAGGAGCACATATAATCACTGGAAAAAATCAAAACGTAAAAGTCTTCCAGGTGGGTTCGCTGCTTTCATACCACATCTCAGATCTGTCACCATTGAAAATAGCTTTAGAGAGCCCTGTGGTGCTGTGGTGCACTGAAGTTTATGATGCTAGGATATCTGTATTTCTACCAAGCATACTAAAATTCACTTCTAGTGACAGTATATTCAGCAGACTTTTGTTGGAAGACCGCTGTAATTCTCTTAATGCTGTGACTTATTGTTGATCCATCGATTAGGGAGACCCATTAAAATAAAATACTCATTATAGCTACTTCAGTATCATTGAGTAATTAATCCTCTAACGCTGTGAGCTTGGCGCCAGAAGTATCTTTGTACCACCAGCTACAATACTATGCCTAAAGGACAGTCCTAGGCATTTTCAGAGATCCTGAACTATGTTGCTGAGGATCAGTGAGAAAAAAGCTCCCCCTCCTCTCCCAGATGAGGAGTCACAAACATGACTTGCTTCTTCCTGTATGAATTGGAAGAATTTTGAGCTAGATCAAAAAAAAAAAACTACAGAAGTTTCGTGAACTGTTTTGTGTGTTTTACATAGATCAATATTAAACTTTTTGCAGCCTCAGAATCAGAAAATTTTACTTTGTTTGATCAGTTTAAGTTGGTACTGAGTGGTATTGGTATTTTCAGTGACATCAATGGAAGCTGTAAGGTTCTGTCTTACACAATAGGGTGTCGGTTGTGCTCTCTTTTGTGGTTAATGGATACCCATGTTTTCAGAGGAAATGCAGGGTCAGTCGTGTAGTTAAGAACTTGCACGCCTGCCCTGGTTTAGACAGGCTGTCACTACTGACACACTAATGGCCAGTGCTCGGCTAGTGAGTGCCATAAATCCTTGTGCACATTGAGCCTGGTAGAATGGTTTCAAGTGAAAACATGAGCAAACTTGTTAGCAGTTTCTTTGCCACGTTATGAGTGGTTTTATAGGTTCTTCTGAATATGGAAAAGACCTTATTTTCTTTAGCATTTAAGGAGTTAATTTACAGTTAAGCTCTCAATATTACAGAGTAAACCTAACTTGCTACATTTTTATTCCACTGGATTTTTTTTTGTTTTGTTTTAAAGAATCAGAATTCGAGAAGTGTTCCATTTTGAAAACCTGGGTTTTAGCTTAATTCAGATGCTCTTAAGAATTGCGTCTACTCCTTTCTATCCCAGCTTCTGAGTGAGACTGCAGGATCCTCACATTTAGAGAAAAAGGAGCTGACAGTGCCTCAGTCTACTGTTGTGGGAAACTTTCCAAAATAGAAGTGAATTACGTGCTTCCATTGAATGACCCAAGGAGTAATTAAGTCTCTTTTTCATGTTTTATTTAAAACTTAGACTCACCGAATGAAACAGTAAACCTAATGAAAATCTGTTTAAAATACAATGAAATCCTTAGGGCAAAACAAGGGTGAGCATGTTCCTTTCAAACACATCTGGGACATCCTATTAGGTAAAATGGAGCTAAATGAGCTACAATCAAGTATAAATTGAGCAGAATTTGTCCCAGTGTTTAACTTTGTATTACCTAGGCAGATAACATGAAATCTCTACATGCATATTACCAACACAGCTTGGTTACAGTCCAGGGAAATACTGAGATTCAGAGGCAGGGAGACTTAAACACTCGGGTCCATCAGGTGCTCCCTGTGCCCACGAGCACGGTGTGTGTGTTCAGTGTGTGTGACTCGTCTGTCAGCAAAGTGGGCTGTGTTTGCTCAGTGCTGTCAGACTGATTTGTGAGGAGTCTTACATCACAGGCTTTCTTTTGAGAATGTGCACATTATCAGGAACATCTTGGCTTTTCTGCTCAAAATGACAGGCAAAGCATTGGAAGGAATAGTAAGGCATTGTGCTGGAAGCAAAATTACATGGTTAAGGAGCTAAAGGAGCTGTGTTTTGGCCTACCAGGTTTTTAAACAGGAAGGCAATTCCCCCTTCTGTAAGAAGGAAAAAGCAGGGGTGGTTTGCTGGAGATCTGCAGACCTTTATCTCTTCTATGTTTGTGCAGTGTTTCAGCAAATACATGTTCCATACTTCAATGCTGTGTCCTGGCACAGGTCTATACGTGATCTGGTGTCAGCAGAATGCTTTCATCATTCCCCTGTTGATGCTGGGCCAGCTGAAGGTGAAACCACAATGTGTAACATCACGAGGAGGCTTTCTGTCAAGATCACCCTGTGTTTGTAGCCACAGCGAACGTGGCCCTAAGCCCCATTCTCTGGCAGTGGCAGTTATTAGGGTTGCAGAGGTTTGGGCATGACTGCGACATATTGTTTTACTATATTAAAAAA
>VXAV01009048.1:0-138156 GCA_013399715.1 Alectura lathami | reverse complement strand
GAAAAACACCAAAACCCTGCAATTTTACTTCCTAAGAGCTTTTTTGATGCTTGAGTGTAAGCCAGTGAGTATGCAATATGTGACTGACAAGGTGGAATAAGGGCGTATCCAGGATGGCACAGGATAGCTGAGACACGTTGACGTGGTATAAAGTAGAACTCAGTTTAATGGCATTTACCTCTGCAATGTTACCTATTTTTCCTGTCTGTCTGGTCCACTAATGCAGTGATATATCAGTGATGACTGAAGACAACACTGATCCTAGTGTTTCCTCTTGAAGATGTGGCTTAACAGACGTTAACAACCCCATGTCTGTCCTCTGATGTTGCAACATAGGGTTCTGTTTCTCCGGTCCTCTCTGGTGTTTTAGTGACAGCCTGTCCCCATACGGTCATGAGATCCTTTCCCGTGAGTTTCAGAAGAATTTACTGGCTGTAGACGAAGCAAGAGACTTCACGATCTCAGGCTTTGGAGAGGAGTGTGCTGGATTTATCACAGATATTTCCATCGCTTCTGAGCTGCCCTTATTGCGGTGCATAAATTCTTTTGACAAGATCTAAGTGTCAGTTCTCCTTGCTTCAGGCAGAGAAATATCTGAGATCAGAGGCAAGCCTCTGGAAACCCCTAGGAGAAGGCATCATCCATGATATTTTGTGTCCTCGGAGGAGGCGATGCTGTTAGACTGTGTTTTAGTCCTGTCTGAATATGTATTTTGTTTTTTAGGTACCAGCAAGGGGGCTGATTGGGTCTTCAAGGTCCTGTCTTTTGCCCATGTCCTGTTCACACAGATGCATGCTTTAGCCTCTAGAAATAGCTGATAAAGCCACATGTTCGCACCAAGGAGATGATCGTTTCTCGTATTGCAGCTTCGATAAGTTACCTTCTTGTTAAAATCAGCACTGCTGTCCCTGTAGGAGCTGCACTGAGGTCTCTAAACATAATATTTTCAGTGCTTTCTGTATGATGCCAGCAATTTTTTAACCTCACTGAAGTAATTTCATGCTTCTGTAATTCATTGGCTTTTTGGTGTATTTATAGAAGCTGTTTTTTTTTTTTTTTTCAAGCACTGCAGTAGAAACGATGAGAGCATCTGGTTAAATCCATCACATCTTGTAAAACAGCCTCTGAGCAGTTATTCTCAGTTAGATGAAATACAAAAAATAGTTTGGTAATTGAGCCTTTTCCCCTTGACATGGTTGCACCAATATTTTAAAGGCTTTAGATATTTAATATAATTGGAGTGCCATGTCACTGCTTTACTGTGATGGAGACAGCGTAAGTTAGGTATGGGAGCTGTAAAAACAGAGACACGTTTCAGCTTGCACATCATTCCAGGGAGTTCTGATTATAACCTCTTATTTTACTGTAACATTGAAAAGAACATGTCTGGGAGCTTTAATTTTTTCTGAGGAAAGTTTTTCTTTCTGTTTGGAGTCATCTAGTTTTTGTGGCACTCCAGATCAGTAAGCAAATCCACAAATGAGCTCAATCCAACACATCAGTCCAAGCGTGTGGGAGGGTTGTAGTACAGGGTAGCAGGTTTGTACAGGGAGGCAGTGCCTTCCGTGGATTTATGTTAAAGCCAATCACTTCTTAACCAGGCTGGCATGGGCTGAGCCTGTCCTGGGCGCCCTGGCAAGCACAGCTGGCAGTTTCCTTGCTTGGTGTGCCCCTTCAGTTTAATGGGCCATGGATCTCGTTTCATTCTTCTCCAAAGCCTTCACTTAGTGCCAAGCAGCTTGTTTAGCCGTGGATCCTCTGCCCTCCTCTCCTGGCCCGCCACGCTGAGTGCTGTCACCCGCTGGAGGTTTCTGACATGCAGGACATGCTCTTTTTCTGTGAACCGTTTCCTGTGCTCTTTAGCAGGGGATGAGTGACAGTGCTGATCTTCCGATATGAGTTTTGTTGTTTCTGTTTCAGAATGGCCTGTGGAGGGAGTGTGTTCCTTTGTCCTCCTTGGGCTTTGTAGGGTTGTGTGCTTTCCAAAACTCCCTCTCCCAGCAGTATGAAATTGAACTGGCTTTGTTATGGGTTTACCCTGACCCTTGACTGCAAAATGATGTGCAAGTGAGAAAGCTCTCATTTGTTGACATTTGTATTTGGAAACCTCCCTGCAACCATGTTGACAGCAACATGGAGTGATAGAGTGGGGTTGTGTGAGGATTGTTGGGCAGGTCAGAGAACCAAGAAATATGTGCCCTGTGCTGGCATGGATGGCTGAACTCAGTCTTTCATTCTCTGGAAAGTGATGCCGGTGTGGTTGGGGTGGTGGTGATTGTACACTTGCGAGTTCACAGTGTTGCAGAGAAACTGGACGTGCAGCCAGAGGTGCTTATGGAAATGTGATCAGTATTTCTATTTTGGGGAGCCCAAATTCCTGTGCTGTTCAGCTTCAGATGGCTGGGTCCTCAGCTACTGTAAATGGCTTATCCTCTTTGATGTCCATGGAGCTGGGCATTCTACCAGCTGAGTATTTGACCCTAATGCTGGCAGGCAGCCTTCAAGCCAGTGAGCTTGTTTAGTATTTGAAGCAAGGCTGCAAAATGGGACCTGGTTTATCAGTTAGTGTTTGCCTAAGTGAGCATGGCTTTACCTTTTAACTTTACCTGTGTGAGATTTGCATTACTCTGTCCCTTGTTCTTTTCACATCTTGGCCCTACATTTGAAATTTTGGCTCCTTCCTTTGAGCCAAACGCCCACATTCACACAAATAAATGGTTTAGCATTGGGTGCAATAGGTGGTTACAGGGGAATCTGGTGTTGGGGAAGGTGTTAAAGCAGATAAGCTGAAGGTGGAACTGAGATTTCCTTCCCTTTGGCCCTCTTCCGACACCCTCACCCCTAGCTGTCCCTGCTGGGAATGGCAGTTCCCCGTGGTGCTCTTGTGCTGATTAACCATTTGTGGTGGCTGGTTCCAAGTGAGGGGTGGTGATCACTGTTTAGTAATCTTGTTTTTTCGTTGTTTTTTTTTTTTTTTTTTTTCCCCCAACTCAATTACAGACGTGCCTGCAAGCTGATAGTAACGATCCTAGAGGCTGCTAGACTGACCAGTCTGCGAGATCTGCCATTTGTGTGGCTGGTGGGAGGGAGGAGAGGAGTTTCCCATTAACTTGTCCCTTCCCTCGCTATGTCCTTTGTGCATATGAAGATACCAGTTCTGACTGGTCTGGGTGGCTCAGCTCTGGCTGCAGGAGCCCTGTGGGTGGTGGTTGGTTGCCCTCTCTTCGCCCACCCCACTGTCCTAACCAGGGGTAGAGTTCATGTCCTGCTGGGGTTCTTGTGGCTGTGAGGTGGACAGAAAGGGCTGTATTCTGTGCTCCTTGCACGTCTCTGCAGTAGTTCCAGTGGGGTTACTCCTGCTTCAGTCTAAAATGATGATCCTTGCCTTTCCAGGCATGTTCAATGTTGGATATCCATCTGTGCCCTGCCTTTGGCTTCTCTGGGAACAGCTTCTGGCTCTGCTGTGTGTTCTTGTCTCTGGTTCTTGACAAAGCTGTGACTGCTGAGAAGGCAAATGAGGTCTTCTGTTGTGTGTTTTTTCTCTTGGCACAGTCATTTGGTCACTAGGAAGGTGATGATCCCCGTGAGTCTGAAGGGATCGGGAGGTGCTGTTTGAGGAATCTGAATAAAACCACATATCCCTTTAATTGCTTTCATTTCCCCTTTCTCTTAATGATCATTTTAGATAGACTTTTGGAGGATTTTCTAATGGGCTTTTGGCCTCCTTGTCTTCCAGTTGCTGGTTTATTGACCGCAGCATCCATGAGGTGACCTTGAAACGAAAGCAGTGCAGCACAGCTGTTGTGCTGGAGCCTCTTGCTATCCTTAGCACATATGCCAACATAAAAATTGATCAGTGACAAGATCTTTGTTATAGGGAGGTTCCTGGGATCCTTCCTGTCTCCCACTGTGTTTCTCTTAGTGTTTTCACTTGCATTTTGATATGAGTATGTACATGAATAAATGAAGGTTCCTGCAGGCATCATGTTTTTGCACAGTGCATTTAAATAACGACAGTTATGGGAGCCTGTTTACAATTTCATCAGACTTAAGGAAGCAAAAAGTCTCTCCACTGTGATCTGTGGACCTCAGACAATCAGTGGAGGCCTGAGTTTAAGTCCAGTAGGAAGAGATGGGTCAACAAAAGAGCACTGTAGCAGTACTTGCTCTGAATTCCTCTAGGAAGGGTACCTGAGTTAGAAGCAGTTCATTTGCAGAGTCAGGGATGTTGTCTGTGAATCAGTGCTGAAATAGCATCTCAGCAAGCTGATTGTGGGGAAGGAGGAGACGCACACAATTGTCTTACATCCATCGAGTGATGGAAAAAACTGTTAAGCTAAATTGCTTTCCAACCATTTGTTCCACTGAGTGGTGCAAAATGTTCCAGACTGCAGCGAGGTTGTTGGTGGAAGGTGCTAGCACACCTGGGAGTTCAGAAGCACCAAAGCTGGTTCTTACCTACAGAGCCCATCACTGCAGTGCAGAATTAGTTCTGAGGGGAGGACATGCCGCGCTCAGCTTTGATAAGCTTCTGTCAGGATGCCATTTGCAAAAAGTACTGCCATGTCTGGAACCCATGAAACAGCAGGGACCCTGAACGGGCTGAAAACCAACTGTACAGGTGCTGGATCAGCTTCTGCTGGCAGGCTGGGAGTGAACAGCCTGGTAGGGGGCTGGAGGGACGAGGGTTGGGTGACTGCATCGCTCAGTTGTGGCCTTTCTTCTCAGGAAAAACCCGTAGGAAAAGTGTCCCAAAGGTTCATTTGGTGAAGAACAGTGTGGTCTTTTTAAACTAGCCATAGATATGAACTGTGAAAATAAGTGAAAGTAGAACAGGAATATAGAACAAGACCTCTCTCATGGGAGGTACTGCTGGGGGAGATCTCAGTGTATAGGCAGAAAGAAAGAGAACATGTTAAAAAATAAAATAAAATTGGACATGCTTGTGAGATGCTAAAAATTGGTTGATTTGAGGGACTTCACCATGTTCAAACTCGTGACCCTTAGGTTTATTTCAGGAAGAGGGGTGAAAGGAAGTAGTTTGCAGGGAAAGGTGCTGAAGGAGACAGGTGCTGTAATAGGGGAGAGCCACTGAGGGTTTGCGGTGTGCTGCGTGTTGCTGAGTGATTTGTGTACCCAGAGTTAATTGTTTTTGAAAAGTTTCTGAAAGGTTTTGCAACTGTTTAGAAATGAAAAAAGTTCAGATATTGGAAGAACAGATTTTTGTTCAGCTGTTTTTTAAATTAAGCAAATATTTGATGTGTTTCCTGAAGGGAATTTCTTTTAAGCATTTCCCTAAACTGCTGTTCTGAATCAAGGCAATTAATTGAAGTAGTTTAAATGCCAGATTCCACTCATTTCAGAGCCTATTTCCATGGAAATAGGCTGTACACCTCTGCTGAAACCCCATCCAAAAATTACTCACCAGCTTGCATGAGTCAAAATAAAGGCTAATGTGAAGCAGAGAGAAGTTCAGTGCTTAAAATCCACCTGCCAGGCAGCTGCTACCTGTGTTCCATAGCTGCAATTCACCTTTAGTGAGAAGCCAAAGAAAAGGGAGGAAAATCGCTAACGTCTTGTGTACACCTCGCTGATGAAGTTGCCCTCTGTGCAGATGAACCTGAGGCCTGTCCCTTAGGTCCCAAGCCCCGTTCTGCAGATGCCCAAGGGCTGGGAGGGTTTCCCCTCCTCCCCTGTGCTCCCAGGTGGCCTACACAGGTGGTTCTGCTGAGAACAGTGCTCAGGGATATCCACAACAGCTGGTGTGTGTCGGGGAAGTGTCCTGACCCTTTGAAGTGTTCAAAGCAGGTATGTGTGTCCTGTGCCAGGTTTCTGGGAAAGGTTTCTTACCCTTCAAAAAAACACCTTGGAGGCCAATCTAAAAGGTGAGTGATTGTATTTTTGTGCCTTTAGATTTACTAAATATTTGTTTTCTGCATGAGGTTTTGCTGAGCTTCTTTTGTGCATGGAAAATCTGAAATGTAGTAGTTGGTAAATGCAAGCTTTGGGTAGTGCCTTGGAATAACATGTAAAAAAAAAAATCCTACAGAATTAACTAGCCCAAATGGAAAACGCTGTATGTTAGTTCCTTGATGTTTTTTTTTTTTTTTTCCCCCTTTTTCATCTGTTTATGCACCTCTGTGACCACCGGGCTCATCTGGCACAGCCCCCTACGTTTTTTGGTTTCAGTATCTTGCAGTGGCTTCAGGGGGCTGTAGCTGTCCTTTTGAAATGTGTCTGGAGGGAGACCTGCTTGTCTGTTTGGAACTGTCCCTGGAAGCAGCCTGCCTCTGAGAGGAAATCTAATTCATTAAAGCAAACAGACTCTAGAGAAGTTAAATCTTGGGGCTGTCTCCTCACTGCCTCTCTCAGGCGCATTTGTGAAATGGAAGTACAGAGCGGGATTCGCTTTGGAAAGCAGGGATCTGTCTTGTGTTGGCGCGTTTGCATGTGACTCCTTTGGGCACGTGTAGCGGTTTGTCTGGGGAGCCTACCACGAAAGCATTGGTTTCCTCTGATCCTGTACCAGCGGCCAGGACCAGATGCGCTATTTTTTTTCTGTTGCCAAGGAACTGGCTGTGGGCAGAGACAAATCCTGGTAGAGAGGGCAAACGTTTGGGGTCTTCAGGCATCCAGCATTTGGACTGTTTCCTACCTGGTCACCCTTCCCTTTTCTCAAGAACAACTCCTCCAGCTTTTTTCCTTTATTTGCTGCCTGGTGAGGGAAGATAATACACTTCAGGGACGCTTTTTTTTTTTTTTTTAGTAGTTCTTTCATTTAAGGAGTTAAAATGTACTGCTAAAGAAAAGTATGTAAGTATATGTCTTCAGTAAGTTTCACCTTAAGATATAGGAGAGGGTGGATTTAAGAATTCAATTTTTTTCATGTTTTGTTGTTTTAGGAGACTTTGGGTGAGTCTCTTGCTTGAGAAACCACACAGTCATAAAATGGCTGTGGCTTCTGGTGGGTGGATTAAAATCTGTCTGGGTGTTTTAAAGGAACTGTTCTCTTGTCTGAGCCATTCAGGTCACCTGCCCGGTGAGCCCCACAGAACTCAGTTATGTCACCCGTGAGCTGATAGGGCTTTGGGAGGCACAGCAGCATCGCTACGCTCAAACAAAAACTGTGCCTTTCAGCATGGCTGGAGGCAAGATTGTGTGTTCAGGAACAACAGATGGGTGATGTGGTGGGTGCCTTAGCAGGGCTGGAGTGCATCTGGAAAACGTTTAGAATACTGCTGAAGCTTTCATACCTGACTGGTAAGGGGTGATCGCATTCCTCTGCGAGTATTAGGGGTTTGTAGTTCAGGAGGAACAGTGTTGCTTTAACTGAGTGTTTGGCATTGCTGTGACAGCTGTAGAAGTCATGGGATTTCTCACTGGTGATGCCTGGAGTGTGTGTGGGGGGATGCACTAGGGTCTGGGGAAGAGGCAGATTCCTTGTAGCAAAAGATGCAGCTCAGTCTGAATCATTTCTCAAAGGGAAGGCTAAGGGGTGATTTGGGCACCGTCTGGAAAAGACCTCAGAGGGAGCAGGAATTCTAATAAATAAAACTCTTCTGTCCATAGAAAATGGAGTAGGCACAAACTGAAAGCTAGATAAACTCAGCTTAGAAATTAAGTAGACATTTAACTGTGAACATAGGGAATCATTGGAACAGTTCCCTGAGGAGTGCTGTGAATTACTCTGTATCAATACAGATCTTTAAATCAGAGTTGGCTTTTTTCCCTTAAAGCTATGCTATGCTTAAATTGCAGCTTTTGGACCAGAATCAGGAATTCATTTATTCAGTGCAGTCAGCAAGAACAAGTCTCCTTGCTTTAAAAACTAGGCAAGCTCCATCTTGGTGTGATATCTCAGAAACTAGGGAGTACAGACCATATGGTGAAGAAGGTGTAGTATTAATCTCATCTGTTTTTTCATGCAACACTGAAAGGGGGCTCAAGTGCTGTAATCAGGTTGCCTTTTTACTACAGAAATTAGTACAAGGTACCACACCTGTTTCAGCATTAATGGCTCTGTCCTGGTCACGTGCAACTCTTGCTGAGGAAGCTGTGTGCAAAGTGTTGAGGAGAAATGGCCTCCAAATGTGGATGGTCAAACATGTCTTGCTCTGTGAAAAGGGAAGGGAAGGAAAAAGCAAAGGAAAGCAAAGAAAAAGGGCTCCCTCCTGCCCCGGTTGCTGTCACCATTACTGTTTCAGCTCCCTTACAGCCTCTTCCTGTGGCTTGGTTCTCCTCTGGCTGGTGTGAGCAGCCAAATGGGCACAGGGAAGTTACAGTGGCATAAAACTGATGCGAGATCAGAATTATGGGGGTGAACAGCTTGTACCACACAGAACCACTGCTTGCAGGAACAAGCAGTGCAGCGTGCTAGCTCCTGGGAGGATTAATTGCAGATGGTGGCTGTGACAGCTAAGTCAAGGACCTATAATGTTGTGTAAACCTCATGAAGCAAACTCAGTAGCTGTACTGTAATCTGTTAGAAATAGGATAGGATGATGAGGGAAGAAAATGAAAATGTTCTGTAGGAAGTTTAAAAATCTGTTCAGTGTCTAAATCTGCTGAAGCAATTTTTTCTATCTCTTCAGTGGTGGCATTTTTAAACCACAAGCTTTTAAACTCCTTATCTGGTAAAGGCTTGGTAGCCTAAATTAAGGTAACTTTCTGCTAATGTCCGCTCAGTTCCTCTTAGTCAGCAAGTCCTGTTCTATCTGATACGCTGAGTCCTTCCTGATATTCTGCAGCCACATGTATTTGATCGATTCTTGCTTGCTTATGGAAATCTGAGAAGGAAAAACGCGGAAGACCAGCTTTGTTTGGCTGCTCTGTTTGATTATGATACCGTTGGCTGCAAGTGTTTTACAGTACAAGTTAAGCATTGCTGTGTGTTGGTACTGTGTTATTTTCTAGTTTGAAGAAAAGTCCAACAAATGTAAGTTCAGCACGTGCCAGCTGTCACTGGCAGCGTTGCACTGAAGCACGGGTAACCGTAAGGTGTTAACGGAAAGGACTGGTCACGTTTTCCCCGGCCTCTCTCAGAGGCAGAAACTTGAATGAGGGAAGAGTGCTGAATTCTCTGCTGATTTACCAAACTGCATCTGCTCAGCAGAAGGTCCCGTGGATTCTGGTGCTGGGAAGCAAGGGCAGGAAGGAGGACAGGCCAGGGGAGGAAGGTCCCCATAGAGGCCACACTTGGCTTTGTTCATCTGGAACTTGTGATTTCAGCTTGACAACTCTGTCATTGCAGTGATGAGGAGCTGGAAGGCCGATTAAATTAACTGGGCAGTTACTTGCCAGGCAGGGGGGATTACTTCAGAGTGCTCCTCTTTGTAGTGTGCTGTGTCTGGGTTGCCAGCACCAAAGGTTTGTGTGTTGTGCTTATTTATTCAGGATGTGATGTTGCATTACGTTTCTGAGTTTTTTTGTGCTCGGAGCTGTGCCCCTTTGCCAGTTGTGAAGAATTACCTGCTGATAATGGTTTGTTCTTACAGAAGCTATAGCATATCTAATAGCCAAGGGGGACACTTTTTTCCTAAATGTTTCCCCAAGATAGCCCTGCCTTGTCTCCCTCCTCTCCCAAATCCTTGCCTGGAGGCAGCTGTTTAAGTCATGCCTCTAGCTCTTTCACAAGCCAGAGGCTACAGCTGGGCTGTGGGTTCAGGGCCCCTGACTGTGTACTGATTCTTTTGGCTGCTGTTCTAACTGTGTGCTGGCTCCCCTCTCTTCTGGAGGCTCAGCTGAGTACGGTGTTCTCTGAGAATAACACTGGGTATTTTGATGTGTGAATGTGGGTTTGATGGCTTGACTTTAGACACTTGTTTTGGAAAACATAGAGTTTTTAAAACATAATCATAATTTGGAAGGGGTTCAAAGGGGAGCCGCTCTTGCATAATGTTTCTTTTCAATGCAGGAAGCAAGTGCTTGGCTGTGCTTGCTTCTTGCAGTGGGAAACACCACTGTGTTTGTACAGCATCCTGTGCTTTAGAACGACGGAACGCTGCCTGTTCCTCCCTCCCTTGGTCTCCTTTCCTTTGGGCTCTTGCCCAAAACCGCCCTGTAGTCTGTGGTGGAGCTGCAGACCTGTCTCCTCCCTAACTTCTGGTCCACGCTGCAGCCTGCACACATTCCCTTGACCTTTTCCACTCAGGCTTTTTTATGGCCGTGTCATTTCTGTGCATGCGTGCATGAAGTGATAAACTGTGTTGAGGCTTTTTTCCCAAAGGGAGGAGGGCTTTCACCTTTCTCCTAGCTCTCATGCTGTTTTGTGGGTTTACGGAGCCTTCGATTTGCTTTTATCGCACATGGCACTGGGGCGTTCTGCAGCATTAGCGCATGGTCTCTAGGCACAGCTGTGGAATGGATTGCTCTTAAACAAGGCTCTTGCCTGGCGAGATTGTCCCTTTGTAATCATTACTTCTTCTAAAGCTGAGATAAAATGATACATATCTGAGGTTAAGAAACTATAAAATCCTTGTTTGCAAGTGCAGGAGTTAGTAATGGGTTGAAATATTGTCTCTTCCATGTAAACACTAACTGGTGCTTGACTTCAATAACCATCAAGGGCAGAGGCAGTTTTATGTGAGAGAAATAATTTTAAATGGTCCTAAAATCACCGATTGCAGGAGGATGCATGTTTTCAGGGCAAGGCTCCTGCTCCAGTAAATACAGTAATACTTGTTAAACTGCGGGTGTGCGTTCTGCTTGGGCTGAATGTGTTGCTTTTAAATTCTAAGCAGTTTCTGCAGAGGCTGTGATGATGGAAAGGTCTTTATTCCATTTCTTTTTTAAGGAAATATGTCTTTATTTTCCCTGCAGAGATGGTAGTGTTGTTTGATGAAGTTTCAGCAAAGAAATCATCCTTTGTATTGGAGTAGCATGAAACACGATTGCCCAGGAAAGAAGTGTCCCCAAGCAGGGCTCTGTTTGCACGAGGGCTCTTAAAAATGGCTTTGCTAATTCTTTTCTGTTACAGCCTGCAGTTCACGTTGTGTCTTGCAGCTGCTGCTGCGTGCTGCTCTGGGTCAAACCTGCAGCTGAACTCTTGGAGTGTGACCAGCATTGACCAGGCAGGAGGATGGGCAAGCACCACGCAGGGGCTTGCTGTAGGTTCAGAAAACTCAGAACAGTTCTTGCACAGGGAGAAGTCCTGAGGCAAACTGTGGACATGAATCAGTAGGAGAAAGCCAAAGAAGCCTGGCTTCCCTCGAGGGAAGGCACATGTTATTTACAAGTTGTGGGGAGTATAAAACACATCTGTTCTCTGCTGCTTTTTCCTTGAACATATTGACAGATCCTAGAGTTGTAATTGCAAAGCTGGAGTCGATTAAATCATATTTAAAGCCATTCTGAGGAGAAAGCATAGCATTTTATATGCATGTGCACAAATAAATGGCTTTCCAGACTTGATTTGGTTATGTGTAGTTTCAGGTTTTGTTTTAGGAGCTTTAGGAAAGAGGTATAACATTGAACTTACAAAAGGTGGAGTGAAAAAGGAGATAAGGATACAGTTCTGACAGTTAACGCAAAGAGGATACAGATGAAGGACTGACAGAGCAGCATGTGCGAACATTTTATTGCCTGCGCTTCTATTTTTGTGTATTCAGTACTTAAAAAGAGAAGGGGTCTATAAGGATTGGGGGGAAGTGGATACGAGCTGAAAGCTAGGTGGCTGAGATAGAGAACACAACCCTGTCAGCTCAGCTGTCGCTTGAATATTAGAAGTATATAGAACAAAAAATATTGGTGAGTTTTCTTTAAATACATCAAGATCCTCGGAGGGGATTCACACACCCAAGTCAGGTTTACATCTGTCAAACAGAAACCAAGAGAGATGACCTGGATCAGGCTCATCTGATATTCAAGACACAGCATCTTGTTTCCTGCCTGGTCCAGCAAGTGGCTGTGCAGTCAGCCTGTTATCTGTTTTTTCTTCAACCACCACTCAATTTTTTGACTAAAACGGCATGGTGTTGCACATCATATTAGGAATCTTGAGCATGGGACAAAAGCAGGTTTTTGTATTAACTGGCTTTGTAACAGTATGCAGAGGCACAATTATATCTGCACCACGCTTTTATAGAATTATGTTAACTTGTAGTGAATCCTGCAAAGATCAAGCCTGTGTCTCTGTACTATCACACCTCGTTCATTAAGTTACTGGATGTACAAGTCTGCAGAATCAAGGACTTGTTCTGACCAGAGCTATCTGCCCAGGGCTGGCTACCTTGGGAGCAGTAATGCTGCTGTGCTCCCACCTGTCAAGGCGTTTATTTCACGTGCAAGGTCTTTGTCAAGCCCAGTGAGTACTGTTTTGCAGGTGCATTGAAAAAGAACGTTCTCAGAGAAATCTGCTGATTGTCATCACCTGTTTAACACCTCTTCCTTCCTGTTCCTTGGAGTTACCTCTGTCATTGTAAATTGTGCTTGCTCATGAAAGGTATCTCCCAAGAAGAGCATTTTCTTGTACTGAAGTTAATTATTCAGAAGAGTAGCAGAACTTACTCTGTCTTTTTGTTCTCATACCAAGTGCCTCATCTCAGAGGTATTCAGGATAACGCAAAACTCTTCCATATACCTCCTTTAGATTTTTGCCAGTTGCTATGTGTTATCCTTCCTTCAAGTGGGAAGTAGCTGCATCTTGTGAAATATAAGCAGCCCATTTGTGTGTTGAGATCTGATTCCTTGATTAGGTAACAGGAGCAGCACTGGATGGCTTCTGGAGCCCTCTCTTTGTGCAAAGCCATTGTATCTAATAAATTCTGCTCCTGTGGAGGTGCTTTGTGTGTAAAACGTCTAGTGCAATTAACAGATGACAGAATAAAATGAAGGATGTTGGGTCAGCTTACAAATATTGGCGTCTCTTCAATGGAAAGGCGAGACATAAATTGTGATCTGGGTCAGACTGCAGTGGGCTCTTATTAAGAGCTGTGAATGGGATCACAGGTGAAGCGCTCTCATCCAGGCAAACATACCAAAAAGGGGCAGACTGCCATGCATAGCAGTTTTCACTGAGGCATCTGGGGGCAGCTTGCCTTGTTTTTTTTCAGTCATGATTTAGTGCACTTCCCTGCAAAAGGTAACCCTGTGAATGTTAGAAGGAAACATAGCTGAAAGAATGGGTGTTCCTCATTGTGAAATGCAAAATCTGAAGTTTTCGTTATCATCAAGGGGACATTTTAGGTGACTGAAGAATAGATCAGACTTAGCAAACTCAGGGTGATAGTTTTGCATTGAATCAAATCATGCTGTCTTGCATTTTGAGACTATTCTTAGCTATAGGTGAGTGCTGGGGACATTTCAGGTTCAGGAAACCTTGCTGCCTTTGCAGTTTTGGCGGGGCGGAAGGTGAGGAAGCATCTGAGAAAGCCTCATGACCTTCATCTCTAGGAGTAAGCACAATGTCTTAGAAGACTTTGATTCATCCTGCTCATCGGACATCCTTTTTGTTTACTTGAATACTGCCATAGACCTATTTCTTTGGCAAAGCCAGCACTAAAAGATCATCTTAGGCATTAGTTGCTGGTAACAATAAATCTGCCTTTTTATCATTAGCCATTGTTTCCCAGCTCGTCGTTTTGTTAGCAGACCCTACGTGTGTTTCTTGTGAGGTGCCTTTTACATTGGAATACATTTATTGTTTTTTCCTTCTCAAAGAGCTGAATGTCTTACTTTGTTTTGCATTTCTCAAGCCTTTCTGGAGCTGCATCCCGCCACGCTGTGGTGCGTTGCTGGGAGCTGGTTTCTCCCTGGAGTTCAGAGATTCTTGGCAGAGAAGTGGGACTCTGCACGTATGCAGGTTCCAAGCCCAAACTCCCAAATCAGCTGCCATTTTAGAAGCTGTCTTGCGGAAGTGACAGTACGAGACGAGAAAAAGCTGTTGCAGGTGGGAGGGGAGCTGGAATGTGCAGGGTTAGATTTCAGCAGGAGAAAGGTGTTCCTCCTTCCTTATTTTTGGTTCCTCTTGGTCTGAAAAAGGAATCTGGGTGAAGGAGCAGCATGAGGTAGATAGTAGCAGGGGCTGCACTTGACAACCAACTGTGACTTGGATGACTGCACCTGAACCTGGTGTTTCCACTTAGTGTTTTTCTCTTGATACTCTTTTTCTGGGACAGTTTCTTCCACAGAATAGCTGTTGGTACCATGCACAGGCAGATATTGCATAATACTGAAATCACCTAGATGAAATGTGTAATATTCTTTCATGATGATGCTTTTCAGTTGGTGTGTGCCAAAAAACCTTGAAATCTATCATCCTGCCAGAAACAGGTCTGTAAAGCTCACACCTCTGGCTTCAGCTACATTCAGTGGTTCTGTCAGTTAAAAACATCCTGTGACTCCTTGCCCGAGGCGAGCCTGCTTTTAGGCTGGAGGTCTTGCCTTGTATTTTGATTGTGTAAAATACACAGGGAGTGCAATATGGTGGGATTCTTTGGGAGGGTTTCTGATGCAGTTTTGACACCAGCACTTCCATGGAGGTGACTGCATTCAGGCTCTATGGGGCTGAATGACTAGAGGGCTTTGGTGGATGTGGTTAGCCACTGGAACATGTTTTCCTGTTTTGTGCGACAATGAAATTGTTGCTGGCTATGTCTTATTTATTTATTTTCTTTATAGCTGTGTCTGGTGGGAGGTAACAAGCTGTACCTGCTGCCCATGAACAGAGAGGAGAGCAGCCCCAGAGTCCTAGGAACTGCCATTTGTCTTACAGTAAAGCAGTGGCTGCACAGCAAACCTCTACACTGGGGTCTCACTCTAGATAACTCCTCACCCACAGCCATGGGATTTGTCAGGAGGAGGAGAGCCGGGTTATTGTGGAGACTGTGCAGGTAGTATAGGAAGCTCTTTTGGGGAGAGAGTGGGTATAGATATTCAGTAGTCCACTGTCGTTCAGAGGTGGTGTTGCAGAGAGTTTTATTGATCACAGCTGTGTGTTTGAAGTTTGACGAGCTTCAGATCAAATCGACCTGTGCCTTCCTCCAACATGAACTGCTGAGCACTTACTCAAACAAAATGGTGTGAACCTGTTTGAGGGCTGACAAATGAGCATGGTAACGCCACAACTTGTACACCTGTGGCTGATGTGGTCTGTTTAATTGCAAGTTTCTGCAAGTAAATGACTTCTAGATAACTTGGAAGAATTAAATCATTGTGGCCTGACCGTATGATACAAGTCCCTGTGACAGTTGGGTGGATGATAATTATTCCCTCGTTTGCTGGAGACACGACGTATTTCCCTGCAAGAGTGCTTTAACTCAGCTTCTAATTGAAGGATTAGTTTTCCTGAATTTAACAAGCTACAAAGAGGGAAAGAAAAAAAGAAAGAGGTGAAGCCTGTGTGTGTTGATGTGTCTGCAAAATGCTGAATGCACCAAGATCAAGTAATTAAGACAAGCCAAGTGTTTGCACAAGGGCATTTCTAGTGCCCCCAGCCTTAGCAGGACTGAAGTTCAGTTTGCCTGGAGGATAGGATGAAATGAGCTAATTGCAGCCCAGAGACTTGTTGTATTTTGTTTATCTGTGGGAGAATCAAAGCAGGGCGAGGTACAGCTTTGATGCAGGGTTAGATGTGGGTTTGGTTAAGCGGAGCTTTTGTTTTTGGTTCATTAGCTGGAAGTTGAGGGGGGAGAGCTTGCCTGGATGCACGTAGAATAATTGTTTTGCTGGGAGAAGATGAAAATCTGCCAGTGGAGTAAAGGATGCATTTCTGCTGGCTTTGTAGGACGAGAGTATTTAAAAAATGAGGAATGATGGCTTTACTTCTGGATTGCTTGTTGAGAGATACAAAAATGGCCTGCAAAAAGGAAGCTGTCTGCCATTACCCAGCCCCTTTAAAAGATTTTTTTGTGGGTCACTTCATCTTATTCCTTTTTATAGTCTTGCTGAAAGGTTCTTCTGCATTGGGATAATGGAGATCCCCTTACGAGGAAGGTGGTTTTGCTCACTGCTGTGAATTACCTGCTGTGTGTTTCCATGTCACTGTCATTCAGAGTGATGCTCTCTGTGCTTTGGTGTACTCAGCAGCCATGGTGTTCTCTTCAACTTGCCAGCCAATGCACTTGGCTCCTAGGGACAGTTTGGAGATTTTGGAGAGAGCAAGATGTGTAACAATACACTAGTTAATCATGGATGTCTAATGCTTTTTTTTTTTTTTTTTTTAAATGCTGACCAGGGGCATGTTGCGGCCCAAGCATCCGCAGATAGCTTGGTTTTGTTGGCTGCTCTCTGCTCGGATAGAAGTGATTTGTGGGATTCAAGCTCAGTTCACACTCTAAGATTTCATCAGTCTTTGTCTGTTTTGCTGAAACTGTCCTTGAAGGGACACTAATTTCCAGATGTCATTTAGACACATGACCAAGTAGGAGTGAAGCTGACACCCCTGGCTCGGTTTATGAAGGCGACCAAACAGGAATGAGCGTCGTTCATTACCAGCTCGCTGACACAAAAGTGGGAAGCTCTGCTTTTCTTCCTTCTCCTAAGAGGTATGGTTCCCTGCTGCCTCCTTCCTTTGAGTTTGTGCAATTTGCTGTTACAGTGGAACAATGGACGTAGTATGAGAATTGTGTGTGACAGGCCGCTCCTCCTAGGACTTCCATCTTGCATAAATCACTTTTCTTATGCATCTCCATAAAATTTAAATGATGTCTGGAAGGAAGGGATTTGCCAGACCCATCCACCTGAAATATTAAAGTTGTTTTACATTACATTGGCATTGCTCAAATCAAAACGTCAGCTC
This sequence comes from Alectura lathami, assembly GCA_013399715.1. Taxonomy (NCBI): domain Eukaryota; kingdom Metazoa; phylum Chordata; class Aves; order Galliformes; family Megapodiidae; genus Alectura; species Alectura lathami. The sequence goes on along the minus strand of VXAV01009048.1, from coordinate 121,421 downwards.
TTGGGATGGGACGTTTGACCAGCTGAAAATTAGAGCACAGCATCCACAGGAGGCGTTTTGGAGAGAAAAGGGTATTATTATTTTTGTCCAGAAGAATGAGATTTTCCTCTAGTGCTACACTGGTGGTTGATTCTTCACTGGGAGAGATGATTTCTTGCAGTCCTTGGGCTTAGGGTCAGCAAAGCTGACAGGCTTGGATCTGCCTTACAGTTTGGTCCATTAAGAGTCACTGGCTGCCACCTGTGGCAGGTAGCGCAGTGGCAGCTTCTGCTGCTCGCATTTTTTCCTTTCCTGTTTGAATGAATAATTGACTGCACCAAAAATGCAGAGTGATTGAAGCCAAGGAGTTTACCACCATGTTAGGTCTTAATGAAGTTGCATACAGCCCTGTCCAAATGATTTTCCTTTAAACAGTTAGATTTTGGAAACTTTCGCGAGACAAAGCGTTTTGCTGGAATACTTAACTGTCCTTTTCCTCAGAGGTATTTCACCACTAAGATGTCATCTCTTTCTAGTGTTCTTGCATTCTGGGAAAGTTCAAAAACTTTAAAATTAGAAGATTTGGAGACTTCATCATCTGACAATTTTGAAGACATTTGGATAGCAAGATTGCACCAGGATGGCAAAATGTGGGTTTTTCTTTTGTCACAGTGTCACCTCCCACAGCCAGTAAAGGTTTGAAAAGTTAACAGAAAGGAGCAGAGCTGACCAAGGAAGCCAAGCAAGTACAGGGCAAGTGGAAAAGGGCAGATGAAGTAAAATGGCATGAATATTGAGATGTAATGCTTCGTGCCAATAAGAAATTAAAAAATAAATAAAAAATGGAGAAGAAAGGAGAAATGAAGATGTTTGAAGATACTTTCCCTTTTTGGAAACCAGCACCTTGTCTGGCACCTGAATTACAGTTTGGTTCCTTGAGCAACATAGCATGGCTCGCTGGCTGGATTAGCATTCTTCACAGCCTCTTACTGTTGGACGGTTTCTGTGAACTTTTCTCATCCTATAGCATGTGGTGGGAGCCATGCTCTGATGGTTCCTAGCAGTTGGGGCAGCCTCAGGAGGTTATCAGAAGTGCCGGTTCCTTTTCCTCACCCTGGCTGTGACTTGGAGAGCCAGCAGCAATCCTGGGATCTGTCTGCTATCCTTTTGTTCCATCGTTCTGCCTTTTTGCTTTGGGTCTGAATGTGTCAGCATGGCAATGTGAGCAAAAACCCATCCTTTCTGGCATCCTGACATATCTTTGATTGTGCTTGGAGGTACAGTGTGTGTAAATGTGACTGTGATAATGGATGGATGACTGCTACAGAAGTTATACTGGAGTAGCTATTTGTCTTTCCAGAGAGGAGACAGCTCTGTTTTTTAAAACTCCTTTCACCACAGTGCAAATTAGGGAATGGCAAGGGGTGGGGAGATGTGATACGACTTGTGCAATGTAGCTCATGGGCATTTTCATCTTGGTATCGTGTGCCTGCAGATGTGGGAGTGGTACCCAGATTAATCATACAGGTAAGAGTTGTTCACAGATCTTTGCATTGGCTTGCTTTCAAGCAAAGTATATTCTGCGCTAGACTCTGAAATGTTTCATCTCCTTGTTCCCCTAGAAGGGAGGGGAGAGCTCTGTAGGTTGACAGTGTGATAAGGAGCAGTTTTACCCTGTTTTCAAGTGCAGTGGGGCTCGGCTGTCTTAATGTCTCAGCCTGCTGGGGGCTGGCACGCGATGGGGAGGGGAGCACGGAGCACTTGGCTTTTCCCTCGTGCAGTCTGCTCCTGCAGGGAGAGCCCTGGCTCTCCCCAGGCATCTTTCCTCAGCTGAAAGAATTAGTGGTGCATGCAGGCATGCTCCCTCAGCAACACGCTGTGCTTTGTAGGCTTCAGAAAGACTGATGTCCCTTTGAAGGTGAGGGGAAGCTGAAGAATTTTTAGTGTGCAGGTTTGCTTTTGATAAGCCTTCGGGTTTCAAGGAGTCTGTTTTCAATGTGAAGCTGACTGGTGTGTATTTGCAGGGGGAAGGTGCTGGATGGCTGTGTTCAGGCTTCAGCGGTGCAGTTCCCACTTGCTCTCGTGCTCTTTTAACACTTTTGGCCTGGAAGGCGATAACGCAGCCACTTGCTGCTCGTCTGTCACTGCACAACCCCTGCTCAGTATATCATTGCTTGTGCTGGGTGAGTTGTGTATTCCTGCAGGTAGGACACTCATAAATGAAACTGGTGAGTCAGCGCTGCGGGATGTGTGCGGCACAGCCTTATGTGCCGTTAATGGCCAGCCATGCTGTGCGGTCACAGCTGGTTCCATGTTTGCATGCTGCCACAGAAACTTAGTATAAATCCAGGGTACTATGTGGTGATATTTTTTTTCTGGCTCACAGAGAAATGATGGCAAGGACACTGCATATAGGTGCCTTACACAGCAATGTTCTTGTTTAGGCTGCTGCTCAGTAATTGATAAGAGTTACTTATGGTGGCTTCTTTCAGGCTTTCAGCTTGCAGAATAAACCCATAAACATATAGTTCATTTCCCAGAACCTGCAAGTGAGATGAACAGTAGGACTTAAACACCCATGGGGTGGATTTTAAAGCACAATATTTACTGCAGGGTGCAAGACAACACTGAAATGCTTGATGTTCCCAATCCACTGAGGAACAGGCTGCCTGGCCATGCTGCCATCTTCACTCCAGTGACCCACACTAGGTGTTTTTTTTTTTTTTTTTTTGAGATAAAGCTAACTGAAGTTACAGGAAAGGACAATGCCTGTGGAGGTCAGAATCAAGTGATGAATGCGGCTATTTGGAAAATCCATCATGCTGCTGTACATAGACCTCAGAGTGAAGGAGCAGTGCTGGGGAGGATAGCTTGGCTTCTTGCTTGTCTCTGATACTTGCAGTGAAACAGTTATTTCTCTTGAGCCAACCCCATCACCATTAATATCGAGTGGCTTCCTCCCTGTTCTGCTCACAGCACCACGGACTCTTTAGTCTTGCATCTCCCAGTTCAGCTTTATTTCTTTATTGGGGAGGAAAAAATGTAGAAGAGGAAGGAAAAATATAGCAGAATATTCTTCTAAGATCTTAACTCTTGTATTGTCAGGTGGTTGAAAAGCACGAGAGGTAAGTAGACAGACACTTGAAGTCATTAGAAATGCTGAGGCCTTAGTGGTGGGAACTTCCGTCACCACGGTCATGTGGAGAGGTGACTGCACTGAATCAAGACTTGTGCTTCAAGTTGCTAAAAGTGCTTCTGAGGTCTTGTAATGCTGGGAATGTCCCTTCGTGCTTCACTGCGGTGTTCTTAGAAACAGGTCTTGTGCAGCAGTGAGGTGTCCCCCCTACCAGAACCGTTTCTCAGCTGATTGTCATTTTTAGCAGTGTGTGTCTGCCTGTAGGATCCTATCTTTCCACGCATGGAGAAGAGGATGAGTGTGGTCCCTGTTCTGCTGTGGGGCCCTCTCCCGGCCCGTGGTTGGCTGTGGTGGAGGTGCAAGGCAGAGGTCATGTCCTGCTGTCCTCGTGGCTGTATTCATCACAGCTCCAGGCTGTGCTGCTCCCTGGGAGCAGGTGGGTAAGGGGAGAATCAAATGGTCACCCTCCATGCTGCACTTGTAGAAAGGAGAGTTCCTTAAAGAGGTGTTCTTGTGCCACTTTTTCTAAATCTCTTCGTTCTTCAGAGAAGCTGATCGTTTTTCAGGGCACAGGCAGCCATCTTAAGCATTTTTGGAGTAGATGCAGATGAAGGGAAACTGTACACTTTTTCAGGATCCTGGAGGAACTTGGAGTTAAAAGCAATGTGCAGATGTTTCCAAAGCCCTGTAAAAGCTACAAGAGCAAAACCTTGAAAAATCAGATTTCCTTTTTCAAGGGGAAAAAATTAATTAAAATTTGCTGGTCTCTGTAACAGTTAATCTGTTTCATATCTTTAAGAAGATTTGTAAGAAAAAAGGAGAAAATGGAAGAGAATAAAACAGCAGAGAAGTGTTATACCATATCATGGTGTCGTTATTAAATTTGTAATGAGGCAGCAATTATTTCTAGCCAAGCGTGAAGCAGCACGACAAGTATTAGCTCACACCCTGTCAGTGAGCACTCTTCAGGCTGGCAAATATCCATGGCAGCACAGAGAGGGATGTGATGAAAGCTCTCTGTGAGGCTCTGTCTCTGAATGCATGTGGACGTCGAAGCCTGGGGCTTTGTGCACCCAAGAGATGTGCTTTGAGAAAACACATTAGCAAGCATTCATTTAAGCTTATTAAGGAAACAGAATTGAAATGGTTGTAGCAGAACTTCAACAAAAGCAAATTTTCAGGTGCTATTTTCAGTAATGTTCAGCCCATTCTAGCATGCCTGAGGATGAAGGGGAGATGCTTTTCTTCCTCAGCCTGAAGTTGAGGGATGCAGATGTTTTGCCTCTGCTAAATCTTTCACAGAGCAGCTCCTGTAGATTCAGTGCTCCAGCGCTACAGTGAAGGAATGAGGTGATTTGATGTTCAACTGTCCCTCCTCGAAACCATGAGCATCAAAGAGATTTAAGGACCACCTGGTTTGTTCTCAAGAGTCTAAGCAAGCCCTTATGCATGTGCTCCTTCTTACCCTGGCTGCTCTGGTCACCACTGTGGGCTTGCCGAATAAATTGTTCCTTGACTTTTACTGCAGATTTATTCTGAGGTGTTAAGTACTGAGGAGAGAGAGAGAGAAATTCATGTGCATGAGCTTTAGAGGTTATGGTAATCTTTGTCCTTTAGCTTGCTTCTATTCTGGACAGTCAAGATTTGTAAAATTGGCTTTTCGGTAGAAGAGAAACTGCAGTAAGGAGAGCAGTATGGGGAGATGTGCAAAGCATGGCTTGTATTTATTTTTAGAGCAACCCCTGATATGTCTGACACTATATTGGAAGAGCAGTTCATAGAATCATGGTGTACACATACTTATGCATTGAAAAAAATGAATACACTTTAGATAGGATTATAGAGCTTGAACTTTAAATAAATATTTTTTTTGCCATGACCTTTCATACAGTGCTTCTGAATAATGAAAGCAAAACGAACTGTTCCAGCACGAGCCCAAAGGCTGCTGCAATTTACTTCTTTTTGAGTGCTGCCACTTACCAATGTATAATAGAATTTATTTCTGGCTATTAGCCAGTCATGCTCATTACCACAATGGTGCTTCATCTGCAGAGGCCAACTGTGCCCTGTTTTTTTTGCTTTTGTCTTACCGGACTCACAAGCTGGAGTTAAATACCTTACACAACTGTTTCTTGTCTCTGCCTCCCAAAAAGCAATGGCTTGTGGTTGAGCTGACCACCAAAGCTGCTCCCCTGTAGGCATTCTGAAATGCTTTGTGCCTGTGCTCCTCCTCCTGAACCCTTGTTCATGTGGAAGGATTCATAACTGCAATAAAGAACAATACCAGGTTTGCTGTCAGTAGCCTGCTGGAGGGGAGCACTGCAGTGCTGAGTCGGTGGAGGTATGGGATGGTGGCTCTTGCCCTGCTGTGAAGGCATCATGTATGTGTGAAACTGCAGGGAAGTGGTCACGTTTCCCTGCATCACAACGGGGTTTCCATGTCTGATTCTTAGGAATAGCGGTAAGTATTGGTGATGAGTTGCTCATGGGAGCAATTGCCCATAGAGATGGGCTATTAGAAACAGTAACATTAAAGCTTGGAGGTCTTTTTGGCTGTCTTAGGCCATATCTTTTCTCCTTAATAGACTTAAGGTCATATAAAAATTACCGGTAGTATCAGTTCTGTTTCCTGTTTCTTCAAGGATGTGTTTGTGATTCCCCACTCCCCCTTTTTTTTTTTTTTGCCTTCATTGTCACCCAACTTCAGCGATGTTTGCTGCTTTTGTCTGCTTCTGAATGTGCCCTCCTTCAAAACGAGGCATTTTGCTTCTGGTTACTATTAGCCTGAATGAAAGACTTCAGGATGGATGCTCAGCAGTGGCTTTCCTTGGGGTAGGTGGCGGTTCATTGGTCAGGCTGCTGCTGGTCGAGACAGCTGGCTACGCAGTGGTCACCCTTCTCTCTGCTCCAGCTAGCCATGAGTGCAAGGCTGTGCTCTTCTTAATTCATGGTGCAATAAGGAAAAATTCACAGAAGCTGAGTAATCAATGAAGAGGAGGGAAAGAATCTACAGAGAAATAAAAAAACGCATTAAACAATTCTCTGAGCAGAGCATGGTCACATCTCTTTTATGGTTCAATAGGAAAACCTGCCATTAACAGAGATGTGTGCGGAGGAAATGAAGACAACAAAACGACAAGGTAACCGTATGCCCATGGAATTTCTTCTTTAGTAGAACAGGAGGTAATTGACTGTAATTCCCTGCAGCTCGTTTTGCTTGGGGTACACTCTACTGGCACTGCAAAAAGCCGTTATTTTCAGAGCACGCGTGACCCAGTGAACGGTAGGGATCATGTTGCTTAACTCAAGAGTTTCTTCCCTCCTTCCTCCCATAAGGAAGACCTGTCACTCTTCATCTGCCCTGACAGTCTGGTGCCAAAGGAGCATCTCTGAGACAGTTTGAACTGCAATTACAGGCACACACAATTTTTACCTTTATGTGGCATACGTGCTGGAGGAGAGGATTGCTTTCGTAGTGGTGTGCAGAGTCGGAGGGTTGAGGACAGGAAAATCTTTGCATCTTCCCTTCTTTTACACTGATAATTGTGCTGGGAGTTAAAATCTCACATTACAGTGAGAGAGGGGTTTTGTTCTTTTTTTTTTTTGCTTTTAAATATTCGTTATTACCCAATTTTATTTTTTCAAGTCAGTCAGGGAAGAAAACAAGTTCCTGCATATGTCAAGGTGAAACCGTTGTGTGTTATGCTTCTCTGCATGCTCTCCACATGGTTGAATGTGCTGATAATGCAGATAGTGACTGGACAAATATAATTCCTAAATCAAACAGGAACAGGAAAAAAAATGTACTCCTGGAGGAGCTGCTGTTTTTCAGGTGTGCATGGAGAGAGTTGATAGCAACCTGTTGTAAGATAGTGCCCCCATCCGTCCCAGTGTTTCCTTCCAGACCCTGTTCCCTTTCCTCCTGATCTCTGGGTAGAGGAACTCTGCTTAAAGCGGAACGTGTTTTGCTGTGGGATCTGAGGCTGAGCACAGGGAGCTGGGGACAGACTGGTGGCAGACGTAGAGGAGAAGTAGGTAAGCAAGAGGGAGAACGCAGCTCTGATGCTTCTCTCCGTTCCTGTTAATGAGCAGTTCGGGGCCTTTGGGAGCTAGAGTTTGAAGCTAGCCGTAGAGCTAAGGGGTTGTGTTGTCCGTTCTTCACACGCGCTCTGTCGTTGTGAGTCCAGACCACGAAAGATGGATGCTGCGAAGCATTTAAAACGCAGTGGCTTTTAATACACTTACCTGTCATAAAGGTCACAGGGACCTCTTTGCTTTTAAGAAGCACACAAATGCTTGAGTCATCTTTGCCTTTTTTGGGGGTATTTTAAGCTTGATTTTGTTTTCAAGCCTGTAGCTTCTGTGTGCCAAAGTCAATTAGTTTATCCATTTGTAACATTAGGCAACATGGAGCCTGTCTATTCGGGGAAAATATTGAGTTGTTACATACCTTTTGCTGCCATTAATTTCAATTAGTTTAGTCATAAAATTACCACCTGGTTACATCTTGACAGCTACCAGTGAACCTGAGGCCTTTGAAACAATACCAGAGGACATGAAGACTGCCTAAGAAATCTCTACTTCTGCAGGCCTTTCCTGATCATTTTTGCTCTGTAATGAAGCCTTTGTTCGCAGGGATTAATGACTCTGTGGGACTTTTGCAGGGGTCCCCTTCCCCCTTTGAAGGAAAGAGAGAACCGGTTTATTAATCTGCTGCATGGGGATCTCAGATGGAAGATAAGGACATAGAGGGTTGTATTTTCTGGGAGCTGTGTGAGAGATTACTGTGCTTGGACCCATGGTAACAATGGTAGGATTTGAGCACGTTTTTCCTTGCTTTGCACTTGGAAAAGATGTTTCCTAAATATCCAACTCGGAGTTGGACATATCTATAGATTTGCTAAAGTGGATTGCAGAATTGCCCTAGAGTGTGTTGCTGCCTTCAAGAAGCAGAAAGAGAGCTGTGTTTCACCCAGTACAGTACTTCAGAGGGCCGACTGCAAATGACTTACACCAAAGGATATTTTCTTTCACTGCTGAATCAGCTGGCTGAGCTGCAGTAATTTTTGTGCCCTGATGGTTTTTTGTTAGGAATGGGATAAAAGGCTTAGCCTACCTTGTTCATTCTGCCCTGCCTAGATACAGTGAACGCTGAAGCATTTGGCCCCACGTTGCATGCCTTTCAGCAGCATGACAGGATGAATTTGAAATTATGCATCCTGCTGGCAGTATTCCTTCATCGTTTGACATATCTATGTTGGGACTACAGAGGTCCTCCCTTTGGAAACATTAAAAAATGCTCAAAAGGCCATCAGTATTTCCTAGAGAGCATAGTCAGGCTGTGCTCTGCAGGGAATCTCTGGTAATGTATGCACTGGATTAAGTTGGTTTAATGGCCAATTTAAAATCTGTGAATTTTTTCTTTTTTTTCAAGCTGTGGTTCTGTGCACAGTAGTTGCCTGCGGTTGCCTGTAGTTCTGCAGCCTGCAGCATTTGATGGCTGCTGCAGTCCTGGCTGCTTTCATGGGCTCAGTTCTCAAACAAGCCACATTATTTCCAGCGGACTTTGCTGGTGCTCTTGGACAAGTGAAGCTACGCTTTGCCTTTAGGTGCACCGTTGCATACTGGAGATTCTGATTCCTGCTGCTCCAGAGGTCATGGCTGTAGTGTCCTAATAAATGCTATAATTAAAGCTGTGAGCAAGCTTAGGTTAAATCAACCCCATACCTCCTGTTTCTCCAACAGCCGTTCAGTCAAAAATGCTGGGTTTGATACCCTCTCAGAAGCTGTTTTCTGGCTGGCTCAGTTCAGACACCGCAGCACCAACACCTTTCCATGCCTTGAGATGGGGGCACACGATGCCTGTGCTGGAGGAGGGGTGAGAAAGACTGGTCCTAGTGCCAGGAGATCTGCAGCCTGGACAGACACAGAATGGGAAGGGCAGTGCAAGCACAGAGGAGAGAAAGGTCTTGCCAGAGATCTCAGTAGTCATCTGCAGATGTAGGAATGGAATGCAAGCCTTCTTGGTTTTCCCTTTTATTGCCTTTTTGCTCCCTCCCCATCCCAAGCTATTCTTAGTGGCAATCTTGGGAAAATGCAGGGACCCAGTGTGTTATCCTACCAGTTATTTGCCTGACCCCTGTTTTTGTCCCTCTTTCAGAACAGCACAGTACAGGCTTTCCTTCCCCACAAGGGAGATGCTTTCTCGCTCCTAAAGCCTTGCTGTAAACGTTGATGCTTACAGTCTGTGTGAGTTCAAGGAGTGGACGTTCACAGAGGAGATGGCCCTGAGAATTACTAAATGCAGAAGCACAGCTTCTGGCTTAGGAAGTCTCTGAACTGTAAAATGCATGGAGGGTATTTTTGGGAGGAACACTGTTGTCCGTATTTGTAGTCTCACCTGATTTTGGCTGTTGTCAAAGGCAGGATGGGTCTTTGCTCTCACTGAGTGCAGTGGTGTTAGGGTTGCAAGCTCTTCGCTTCCAGGAATTGGTTTTGCTACTTGTTGTTCTCTGTGTACTTTAATGGAGGCACCCAAAGTGTGAAGAAAGCTTGCAAGGAAGCTGCAAGCAACTCTAGGCAGGGTTTCCCTTATTCTGCCCCATCTTTGGTGCTTGAGAAAATGCAAGAAGTCAACTTGAGGAGTAATGGAGCTGTGCTGAAATTGATTCACTGTAAGCATTCCTGCCCTTCCTTTCTTAACCCCTGTAATTCTCTTTTGAGAGCAGGGTGTGTTGTCCGTGGTCAGGTCAGAGCCTCAGGCTGCCTTGCTCTGGTGGTGCCTGGGGGCTTCACATGGAAGTTCCGTACTGGTGCAAAACTGTAAAACAGCTCTGTGGTCCCAGAGATCGTTATTTTCCAGAAAGTCTCTAATGTTTGATTAGGTCAGAGGTGTCCTATAACCAAAGGCTTGAAAATAAGAGATTTCAGTTCAAGAAAAATAAAATAATAATAATAATAATAAAACAGTTGCCTTGCCTGTGGATAAAAGCTTAAAAATGGAGCCAACTTTGTACCCTCGAGAGAACCTTGTCATCTCAGGACTGCAAAGCCAGGTTTTTGCTTGGTGGATGTTACTAGAAGTGGTGGGGTTCAATCCTGTTTTTTCTTTCAAAAATCTCTGTTGGTTCAGAGAGGGATGTTGAATGCAAATTACAGTTCTATTCAAGAAGGAGAGAGAGCTTGGCTACAGGGGAGGACATGAGAGTTTTTGGGCTCCCTTGTTTGGGGTGATGCTTTGAATGAGTCTCGCTGCATGCAGCGCATTTGTCTGCTGGCAGGGCCGGGAAGTTGTGTGTGTTCCCAGGGAAGAACATTGAGCACGGTGCTGGCTGGCAGGGCTGCTGTGCGGTCAGTCAGCTTTGGCGGTGTGTTTGCATGGACACCTGTGCCTCTGCAGGTACTGCCCTCATGGCACATGGCTTTTGCTACTACATCAGGAAGCTAGTGTTCCTCTGCACAGCTTAAAACAATTAGGAAAAAAAAAAATGCTTTATAACACATTTGCACAAGGAACTGTTTAGCCTGGAGAAAAGAGAAATTCAAAACTTTCTCTTCCCTGCTCCTTTGTCCTCCACCTCTTCTGGTACCAATTTTATAACAGGCCTAAAATGTCTTGCTTTTATACCATAACCGTGAGCGTGGGTTAAAACCACTGCTCCCACAGAGAGATGGAATACAAATGTGATCGCCATAAAGATAGGTCCTTGGATGTTGTTGGGTTTTGGATGTTTTTGCAGAAGGGGGTGGGTGTGAGCAAGTGTTACTGTGGTCTTCCAAATATCCATTGCTTGTTGGTGCTAGCGTTGAACACATGCTTAATGTGCTGTGTCACATTTTCAGGTTTATGTCGGGTATCTGCAAACATAAATGTAAAAGGAATCAAAAGCAGAATTAAAGCAGAAAAGCCATAAATAACAAGAGATGTGAGATAGGAATAGATCTGCTCATTTAAATTGAACTTGGTTTGAAAAAATACATTTGAAATCTTGTCAATGAATAAGAAGAATTTCTTGAAATCATTTACATTACTGCAAACAAGCAAGCAGCATCTATTTACCACCAGGTATTTTTGTTGTTTGTTTTGAGTCAATCTGGTGGGCTTCTGGATTTTTTTCAATAAATGCAAGGAAGGATTGTAGTGCTTAATCAATTTCTGGCAATAAGAGCCTTCTGTTTGGGGCCAAGGAAATAATTATTTTCAGTTTATTTAAATAGTTTGCCCTTTTTCCACTAAATTTAAGAAACTAAGAGTTAAAAGCACGGGGAAAACATCCCTGCTTTCATCATTAAAATCTGGGCTGAGATCATCTAGTTCTGAAAATCGACCGTGATGCACCTATGGTACTTTTAATTGTTGCTTTTAAATGCAAAATGTTATCCAAAAATTATTTTTCTTACCTTCTTATCACAGAGTAAATTATTGAACTGACAGTACTTCAGAGATGGTACTGCTGTTGATTTTTCATTTTAGAAGTACTGGTGTGAATTGATTACAATGGGTAAGGAATGTGTAAGAGTCAGAATAAAAATGTGGGGAACTACAGCCACTTAAGGGATTGTCAATAAGGCAGCAGTGTTTTTTCCAGCCAGGAAACAAATAGGCAGCATTTAGTTTAAAGGATATGTCTGAGCACAGATGAATATACTTCAGTGGTTAGCAACCAACATGCATTAACCTTTATGTGGGAGCACTGCTGCAGAAAAACAACTGCTTGTTGGTCTAAATAAAGGTTTCTGTGTGCTGATTTAAATCATGATTGGAGCTGACCATTTACAAAATTTCTTTTAATTCTTGTACCCTGGTTGCTCCCAGGGAATTCAGCTGCTCTGAGCACTAAGTAACTGCTTTTGTGTTGATGTGAAAGGTGGGATAAAGCTCTCAGCAGCACCCAATGACTGAAGAAGTCTGCTCCGTCGTCCTCCCGGATCTGAAGCTACGTAGGGCTGCTGGGAAGCTTCATTGGCAGCCTCTTGATTTTTAAAAAGCCAGGACAACTGGTAAAAGATGTAACACTGAACCAGAAGAAGTAGAAAGCATCTGACTAATGAACCATATTTGGAAATAGTGCCTTGTTTAATGCGTAACTTTTTAACTCCCAAATTGGAAGAAGAGGAAGAACAGTTCTGAATTCCCAAGGAAGCAATGCACTCATGCCGACACATTGCTAAATCCACTGCGTGCTCTGTTATCGCTGCTCTGCTCTCTCCTGGAAGTGTGGGGATACACCTTAAATGTGAGACCAGCCACATTCCCGTTTGGTTTCAGAGACTGAGCTGTTCCCACGGTGTTGTGCCCAGGGGTGTGCTGCAGTAAGCCCCCTGAAGGAGCGTTCTGGGGGGGGTTGTTACATGCAGGCATGTGCCAGATTTGCAAACACCTGGGCACTGGCAACAGCTGCCTGCCTCATGATATAAACCACAAAGTCTCTATGTGAATGGGGACTGGGAATCCTTCCCGTATCCAAATTCCTTCCTTCTCTTCATTGCTCCACCCACGGATCCATTCCACAGACCACAGAGCACTCTCAGCTTCCCTTATGCCTGAATTTGTGCTGCCAGTTGCCTGGCATTGTCAGCTAATTGGAGTGGAAGCGAAGAATGAAAGTGCTATTACTGAGCTGCCAAGTCTCCTCACTTGGCAGCTGGTGGGTGATGCTGGTAATTGTTACCAAAAGTGTAATTGCTCCTGGCTCTGCCGGCAGTGTTCCTGCTGCGGGACACCTGATACCTGCCCTCCCTGCTGGGCTCTGCCGGACAGCCATGCACCCTCATGTGTGCCTGCGAGCAGAGCAGCCCCGTTGCAGGGTAGTTGCATCGAGTTTTACCAGTTTCTCCTAAACACAGAAAGGGAATTAGGAAGGCGAGTGTTAAGCAACAACAGCCGTGCTGTTTGCAGCGTGGTGGTAAAAACGTCAGGCTTGATTCTTGGCTACCATTAAGACTTCAGCTCTAAATGCTGCTTTCACTCTGCTTAGTGATTGCAAGGATGGCCCCAGCCACATGCCCCTGGCATGCGACAAGGGGGAGCCCAGCATCCTGTGGTGCTTTATGGAGTGGCTGACCACTTCCATGGAGCTGTAGGAAATGGGAGGGAGGGGAGGCAGAGCAGCTGTTGCACGTGCCTTATTCCCGCAGTCACTGCGCCAGAATAGAGCAGGGATTGTGTCTAGTGCGGCGGTAGCCCACACCAGGCCGCATCTGATCAGGTTACTGAGGGTTTTTAGGTATTAATAGCAAACTCCAATCGTTCTTGATTTTTCAAACTGAGATAGAGGAGGAACAGGTGCAGCCATATGAAGTTGGGAAGACTGCTCAAAAAAGCCACATTCAAAGAGGTGTAGGTCCTTCTGTGCTCTGGTTGATGTGAGAGCGTGGCAGAAGCAAACCAGGAGCCTTCCAGCTGCCCTGGGCTCCCACTTCCGCACTCTCTCTGCTGTTAGTCCCTTCATCTGGTGCTTTGCTTCAGGCCTCTCTTGCTCTGACTGCTAGTTACTTTCTTGCCTTCATCTCTTCTTAGCCTATTCTCAGCGTGCAGATGTTTTGCTTTCTCTCCTGCCTTATTCTCTTCACCAGTGTTTTCCAGAACCACAATGTGACTGTGCTGTGCTCCAGTGTCTTGAGTTGTTTTTTTGTTTTGTTTTGTCTTGTGTCTGGGTGCCTGCAAGCTCCAAAGGCATGGCAGCATATCTTTCTTTTCTAGCCCTGTTCAGCAAATCAAACAAGTGGCACACATACATCTCTTCTTGTAGCATGGCGTTTAGAGTTCAGTGGAATTAGGTATCGTTTCTTCTTTCGATGTAGGGGAATCCAAAGCATTAATTAATTATAGTGGCACTACTTGGTGCTTGAGGAGTGCTTTCCATCTTCAAAGTGCTCTGTGCACAGTATTTCATTATTTATACTGTTAATTATATTAGCACTTGTAAGGAAAAAGCCTCTTAAAGTGTCACTGATAAAAGTACATTCTTAACAGGATAGGAATTTGGCACTTAAATTGTAGCAGATAATTTATCCACTGAGGTTCAGTGCCGTGGAGAAGACTTAGCATGGACTTACAGCAGTTCCTTAAGTCTGTACAGAATAAAGTTTTGCTTTCTGTTACAACCAGTAGTATCTGGGAGCTCTCATTTCTTTGCACATGCTAGATGAATGCCAACAAAGCCCTGCAGCATGGAGGACCGGTGAGATCTTCGTTTTGCAGTTGGATGCTTGGTATCTCAGTTCCTCTTGGCAAAATGAGCTGGGAGCCTCTCTTATGTGACCTTCTGCATTGCTTTGAGCGTGTTATCCTAGCATGGGCTGACCAGGATCTCATGTTAGCTGGTGGCAGCACTGGGCGGAACACGCACAAGTTGGTGGCCCCTGTTTGGTTGCTTTAACCATAGAGTCATGTCTGAAATGGAAAACAGGAAAAAAGGGAGAAGAAAGAAGTAATGAAAATACTGCCAGTGAAAGATCACAGTCAGCATTCTCCAGGTCATAAGAGTTCTATATACACACTGCGGAATCTATGTATGCTTTTCTGCATTAGCAGCTGTTAGCAGCACATTGTGTGTACACAGGGCGCCTGTTAAAATTGGTTGAAAATATGATCCTACAACAGTCGGTACCCAGCAGTACTTTCTGGTTCCTTTGTGTATTCCAGCCATGTGTGTGAAGTACGTGTCCTGCCTTTCTGTCCCACCTCAAAGGAATTAAATGGTCTGCACTTCACCTGGCTCCTACCAGGGCATTGCATCTTGCTCCATTTACTGTGACTATAACATCCAAGTAGCATTCAGTAGCATGACTGAGAAGACACCCCACCCCCCCCTTAATTGTCAGGAGGCAGATGCTCAAAGTTGTTTTTAGGTCTGTTGCTCCACAGCCAGGTATCTTAAACTTGACCAAGAGCTGAACACTGGATCTGTGAACTGTTTGGCAGACTCTCCTGTCTGAAAAATCAGGTGGTGGGTTTATGAATTCCTAAAACCTCTGCAGTGACGTGCAGGTTTTGGTCTGATACCTGGCAGTGAAAGTTACTGACACCTGCAGATGGTTCCACCTGCATGCCAGGTGCCTCTGGATCCAGTTCTGATTCTCACTCACAGTGGATTTGGAAAACATTTCAAATGCAGGCTGCTTCTCAGCACTGATGTCATTCGTGCACAGATTTTTCTCCTCTGCCACCCACTGTTGTGGGATTCCCCTTCCAGCTGGATACAAACAAATACCTGAATAAATCAACAGATAAATCAAATGGTTTTGTTGATTAAATGTCACTTTTTGCTAGTGGAAAGATGTTAGGAGTTCCGGGTGTTATTGCAGTATGCGAGTTTTAGAGCGGATCTGAGTACGATGAGGGTTTGCTCAGGAGAGCAGGATGAATTAACTATGGCATGGGTGTTAGCTAAAGCTCTGCAGATCCATAACTTAACCTGAATTTATTCTGTAGCTGTGCAGTAAATCTGCTGGCAGAGGTGGTTTCTAGGTTTCTGCTCTACAGCCGCAGCTGTGTGTGAGAGAGGAGACCCAGCTGCATTCCCAGAGCAGAAATGGCCTCCTCCCTGTCTTGTTGATAGTCTGCCCCACGGATCCCTTACTGCCATCTCCTGCCCTAATGAGGTGACTGTTGCCACTATCATTAGCAGAGACTCTCCCCTAAATCTGACCCTGCTGGAGTGCCTGTTCCTTGCCTGCACAGTTTGGTGTAAATGAAATGCTTTTGTAATGCACTGAAGAGGCGTTAGGCTTTGTTAGCAGTATTTCTCATTTTGTTACTGTTTGCAGGTCTGCATGGTTCATTCACTGTCACAGATTAAGCCATTTTGTTTTGACAAAGAGCCCTGTTTTAGAGGGAAGGCGGCGGGGCTTTTCTCCTCAGTGGCATGCAGGATGGGCCACATCAGCAAGAGCCCCCTCCACCAGTGCCCTCTTGGAGTCCCGTAGGTGCGGTGACATCTCGTTTGACACCTGTACAGTGGCTGTCCCCAGTGTTATCATGGGTTGGTTTGCAGTTGTTGCACTGAGGTGCCAGAGCAGTTCAGTGCCTAAAGAGGGGGCTGGATTTTTCAAGCTTTTTGCTCTCATTAAGCAGTCTAATGGTCCTTGAAAGCACATTTTAGTGTTTTATCAGCACGCTGAACAGTTCCAGTAGCTAGCCTTGCATGTTTTCTTTCTGGTAAACTGGTGATTGTGTTTTCCTACCTCACTTTGCCTACGTAGTACTTTACACTGTGAGTAAAGTGACTCAGTGAAATCACTACATCATGTGAATGAGCAGCAAAGCCTGGCTGTCTTTCAGATCAATTTAAAGTGAGGCTTAATGGCTGGGATAGTGGCGCTCTGTGCCATGCAGGAGAATCTCCTCTACGGCATGCATTTACCCTAGTGCATGCACAGTGGCTGTCTAACGTGAAAGAGTTGTTCCTGTAAGAAACTGATCTTCCTATTTTCTTTAGGCTTTTAAAAGTAGATAATTAAATATGGATATAGCAATTTTATTTTTCATAGTGCCTCAGTAGGTAGCTGCTGGTTGCTTTTTTAAACCGCTGGAGAAAGGGCACTCAGCATGGGAGAGCTGGCAACTGCAGAGGAGCTGCAAGAGAGGTTCTTGAAACAAAGGCAGTCACTGACCCTGTGGTTTACCCAGTGAGCATCTCAGTAGCACATTGTTGCTTTTGTGAGTTGTCTTCCTGAGTCACTAAGACTCTGGAAGTAGGAATAGGTAAATTTAGCCATTAAAATTCAGGGTTTACTCATGATTAATTGAAGGCTTCTTCCTTAATTTTTTCTCCTTCTCTTTTTTGCAAAACTGGGGGCTCTTTTCCATTTGCATTATCGTGTCATTTTGAGAAGGCCTTTGAGTGACGTTAATGCCAACAATTCACTGCTTGTAGGAGGGCACAGCACTCTTAGTGGGGGATCATCTTTTTATGCTCCGTCAGTGACTAACCTTAATTTTTTTGCTAGGCTGAATCTCCTTGCCAGACAAATCTGACCCAGCAGCTGCCAGAGCCCAGCTGAGTCCCTCTCTCAGGATACCCACTGCACTGCTCGTAATGTTGTGATTGTGCTGGCTGAGAGTGAGGAGGATTGGCTGATACCCATCTGCACCATTTCCAACTGCGCCCTGCTCTGGGGGATGCTGGGGTGCCAGCCTTCTGGTGTGGGGGGTGTCATCTCCTCTAGGAAAGTGACCCAGTGCCTTCAGGGAGCCTGTTCCCTCTAGCCTGGTGCCAGGATGAGCTGCTGTTTTCTCTGTGTTATAAATCCAAAGCTGGCGCTGGGCACGCCTGAAGCTTCCCTGGCTCTTCAGGCAGTTTTTCATGTTCATCATGTTCGTAGGAAGGCAGACTTGGCTGCTTTTTTGGGATGCTGCTGCTCTTCAGTGTCAGGATGGCTGGAAATCAGTGTTCAGGAGTAAAAAGAAGGAAAGCTTTGTTTTCCAAGCATCTTGCCAAAAGAAATGAGTCCCAAGTGGCTGCTCAGACCTTGTAGAAACTGGTGGGAGGGAAGGAGACGTCTGGTAAGCGTCAAGGCAGCTGGATGAGAGCCTGAGATGGCTTATGAAAGCATGGTGGCAGCGTGGGATCATGACCTCATTGCAGAGGGAATGGGAAGGGGTCAAGCAGGGGTGGTGAAAACCTTTGCAAATTAGCTGTGGGTGTTCCAGTCGGGTGCACTGATAAAGTGGTGCTGACAGCTGTTTCTAAATCTGCTGGACCGCCCGCTTGGTCAGAGTTCCCTCTTTCCACATCATGTTGGAGTAGATGTGAGCAGGTGGAGCTTCTTCATACCTGGCCATGCATTCAGTATTTCTAAGTAAATCAGTTTAATTGCATCTTATGTTCATTAGACCTTTCCTTCTATCTCACAGCCTAACGTAATGACCTCAGTTTACATCACAGTTTTGACTCCAGAACCTTTTCTTTCTGTGTTCCTGCAAGCTCAAGATTTTGAATGTTGCATTCAATAACTGGGAGCTCGCTTGGAGTTGAGGGAGTCAGTAATGTCCTGTGCATTCCCAATCAGCACCTGCTGCACTGCATGCTGCCACAGAGGTCTGTCCAGGGGTGTGGGTTAGCTTCAAAGCTAGCTCAGGTGCCGTAGCACAAGCTGTGGTCATAGCAGCAGCTGCAGTTTGGACAGTCTGAACTTTATGCAGAAGTTTCACAGAGATGCAGCAGTCACCTTGAGGTTATTGGAGGATATTTCCTAACAACTGTCTTGCTGCGTGCGAGTGTCTTTCAACTGTATGTTTGAAGTTACTGAACAAACGGTACCATAGTTGTGACTGATAAGTGTATGGGAGGGAAGGTTGTCCATTGCAGACTTCACTCTTCCAGTCTATCCATTTTGAGCTGTATGAGCAATTTGTTGTTGCATAAAATAGTGCACACCTTATGCTGTATGGGTGTAACTTAAAACTTATGTTTGTTTGCAGAATAACACAATTTGGAAGCCAGATTCTTGCCAAGACTGCAGTTGCCATAGCAGTGTTGTCACCTGTGAACCTATTGTCTGCAAAGACCCTCGGTGTGACTTCCAGAAGGTAAGGGACTGCAGCCATCCAAACGCCAGCTGATCTGTTCTGCATGGCAGGAGAAATGCCAGGTCACTTTGGAGTTCCCAGCCTTCTCCTGCTTTGAACTCCTGGCATAGTTATGTGTTAAAATGTCATGTGGGTGTGCACACAATGCATATATGGTGGGGAAAGTGGTCCTACAGTCCCTGTGGAGATAAGACTTCTCTTGCATTAAGGGAGAAAAGAGGAGGATACAGCATGTTCCCTGGAGGAACAAGCGGAGATGAGCCGGTTGCTTCTCTGTGTACGGCACTGTGACAGTCGCTGTAGCAAAATTCTGTATTCAGCTGCCTCTGCACAGCTCCCTCTGAACCTGAGGCTGCCATTCACAGGAGGATTTGGGGGAAACAGGAGGGAGCAGGGAAATCGTGTTTTCCCTCCCAGGGTGTGTGGGACTGCCTGGGCTCAGGCACAGCCTTTGTGCCCATTCACTCCTGACTGATGAAAGCCTGTGGAAGAAACACACAGGGAGAACCCAGCGTGTGAAGCCTTTGTCTGCATCACCATGCTCCAGCCAGACACTTGGTGGTGGAACGACTTGCAGACTGCTGGTGCTCCGAGGGCAGGCTGGCCCCTGAAGGAAGCCCCTGAGCTGGGCTGGGACCTCCCAGCATGACCCCAGCTTCCAGTCACCCTGCACTGGAAGATGGAGCTGGGTCGCTGTCAGCAGGCAGATGGACGCTTTCCCCTCCGGTGAACAACAACAGAGCTGAGATTGTCTTTCAGTTTCTTGTGCCTTGTGATGGTTGTTGGGCTTTCATTGTCTCCTGTTTATCTTGCTCTGTGTGAGCCTTCATTAATGGTTATAGCTAATTGGCCATGGAATTGGTGTAGCATTAGCATCTGGATTACTGGCATAGTACGCATGAATGACGATGAAAATTAGTGCTTTAAAGAGGCACTGCCAATATGATAATTATATGGCTTTACGAACCAGGTTAAAATGTTTTCCAATATGCCAGCATTAATGGAGTAATAATTCTGATCCTTACGTTTTTCCCCATTATTATCACTGTGTGTTGATTAAAGCAAGACTGAAATACTAGGCATTTTCGTGCTAAAGAAGAGAGACATAATTAAAAAAAAAATGCTGTCATGGTACACCTAATGAGTGGGCTAGAGAAGATGTTGCTCATTAAAAAAAAAAAAAAAAAAAAAAGCATAAGTGAAAATGTGGCAACTGTAAAGCTCATAATGGGAACTAGATGTACAGAGTAAAATCAGTCTGTGGGACTCCCTGACACTGGTAATCTTCAAGGCAAAGAATTTAGGTCCTCCATAAAGGTCTATCCACTGAAACAGTGAGAAGAATCTTCAGAAATCTTGATCATCCTTGAACAATCTGGCCACTGATAAGCAAGGTCAGAAATCACCACCCTTCTCCCTCATTTATTTCTCATCTACTTACAGTGAGATTCATGCTAAAATTGCTGATCCTGTGTTCAACATAACAGAGTAGGCATAAAGGCATAAACAGAAGTGGACAATCTGCAAAAAGCATACCTAGCGGTGTTCTGAATATTTGTAGTTAAAACCTTCTGCTGGGTGTGCATGCATTCTTGGCACATGGGTAGGCTGAAGGAATGAATGTTTTGAGTAGATGGAAAAGCAGCAAAAATGATTTCTGCTGAGTGAAACAAACAAACAAACCCACAACAACTCAGAACAGTTTCCCTTCACCAGGATCACAGCTGAGTAAGGTTTAGTGGTTTAAGGTAAATATTTAATTTTGTGTCCCACCTCCTAAGAACTGTAACATGGAAGGAAATCTTGAAGTAAGAAACTTTTTCGGTTTGAAGAATCAAAATAATTCTTTCAGAAAGCATCAAAGACTTGTGACATTTCAAATAATTCTGATCACTTTTATCATATAAATAGAGGTAATGGGTAAGACAATTGCACAGCCTTCATTTTTGGTTATAGCATAGCAAATGATGACTCCCTCCTGAACACGGGCAATCTCTGAGAGGTTGGTTGTTCCCTTGGGGAAAGGACATAGTACACTTGTGCAATATTTTGAAGAAAGTGACCTTATCATTAAACATTTTCTACATGTTACTTCCTGAACTTTCTTTGGTTTTGGTTTTCTGTTTCTGTTTTCTTCCTCTTCAGCTGCTGCGCTCACATCAGTAAAATTGCCTGGTCCTTTTTCTTTTAAAAGCTGTGGGAGAAAAATCCTGCAATCAGGTGGTGCTAGGGGCCCTCAGATGGTGTTGCCATCAGAGGCAGATCCCGCTGCACAGTACGATTTAACATGCATCTGGGTGGAACACGAAAGCATTGCTTTGGAGAGTCCACGGAGATGTTTCAAGGAGAGGAGGCTGAGATCTTTCTCAGTGTTGACTGATGCCTTTAATGATGTCTTACACTTTATGCAATGAATTCTTCCATCAGCATCATGTGTTCCCCTGCTGCTGAATAATCCTGTTTGTTGTCTGGTGTATGTGCTTTCCAGGTGTTCTTCATTCTGCTTTGAAAACTAGTCCTGCTGGGGATTTCCCAGTTGCACTGTGAGGAGTGTTAATTCTGCTTCTGTTGTTTTGAAGGTAAAATGTCAAATACAGCAGAATGAGGAAATAGTGCTTAACAAGGGCATTATATATTTCACTTAGTAATGCATTTTGTCTTCAAGCTGAAAGCACTGGGTCCAGTCAAGCTCCATATCTTTCCCTTCATGTTAAACTCTATTTCATGCACGCTGCTTATGGGATTTTTGTATCATTTTAGGGAGAAGTGCTCCAAATACCCCCAAACAAGTGCTGCCCTGAGTGTACCTCCCGAGCTGAAGGATTTTGCCAGCATGAAGGACAGATTCACAGTGTGAGTGCTCTGTCACATTCCTCAGCAGGGATGATCCTTTCCTGTTCTTAGCTTTCTGACTGTTTGTTTCATGTCAGTGAAGGATGCTTATCTGACATGAGGAGGAAGGATGGTTTATTGAGCTGTGCTCTGCTACTATCAGATAACCTAATGTAATGGGAGTTTGGTCTGCGGGGTTTGCAAAATGGAACGTGGGACTGAGCAATGCTGTGCCCTGCTTGGCTTAAGGGGAGAGGGTTTTCCACTGACTCATTCGCTTTGCTGTTCCTGTGGATGACTGAGACAATACAGTAATGTTAGGAGAAGGAAAATACCTTGACTATGGCATATTTTAGCTATCCTGAAAGAAGGGTTTTCTGACAGCAGCCATGTATGCAGGTAGAGATTGATTGCTGCCATGCAACTTGGGTTTATGTATTCCATAGTCCGGAATTACTCAAGAGGCACGTAGCAGCAAGTAGTTTCACCTAGGGAATCTGACAGGCCGAAACAATATGAACAAATGTGCACAGATAAGAAAAAAATAAAGATTCATGGATAATAGGTAATGAATTGTGCTGAACAATAGACATATGGGAAAAAAAATGGCTTAACAAGGAACCCAACTCTTGCATTTTGCCTCTTGCAGACTTTTCTGTTTGACAAGAGGTGGTTCAGGTCCTAATCTTAAGAAATATACTGAAATTACTAGCATATGTTCAAAAATTATACTTTTGAATATCTGGACCTTACAGACCTTACAGTTACAGGATGTTGTAACACTTTCAGCAGCATGGGGCACGTGAATCTGTTGCAAGCTAGTCAAAGCCCGGAGTAGGAGACCTAGCACATCCATGATTTTTAGTAGCCTTGTACCTGTGGTTTGGGTGATACTGTATTACATTGTATTTCTGGTTGCTGTTGCTGCATTTTGCTCTGTTTTACCCCTGCTGCAGCCTTTGCCATTTGGCTGTTTGTGAGTCCATCCTTTGGGACATAAGTCAGGAGAGTAAGTAGGCATGTAGGGAGCTACAGGCATATCTGTGTGTATGCCATATGTCACACCCAAGTTCCAGTGGGAGGTGAACATCAAACAACTTTCTTTGGCAGTACAGAGGCTCCTGATGGTTGGCACAGATTGCCTGAAGGAAGAAGTTTTCTCTTTTGTCATTAAGCCAGAGCAGTCTTTATGACTTGTTTCTGCAAGTATCTAGCTAGCAACACCAGCCCTAGTGGTAGCTACCTGGGAGGAAATCTGTTTGCTTTGTCTGGCAAGAGCTTTTTTCTCTCTGCCTAATTTAATATTGCTTGTTTTGTAAAAATTAACATTCTCTGCCTGTTGGAGAGCGTTGCAGCACACCAACGTGTTTCTTCCTGGGTCCAGTTTTTCATCCCGCTGCTTCAGGGCAGAGGTATTTGTTGTTACGTTAATGAATAGCAAAGCTAATGAGATTTTACTCATAGTGAAGAGCTTAAGTATATGGGGCAGAGGGTGTTCAGTGTTGTCAGGTGTGTGTTGGGGCCCTGTTTCTAAAGAAAACATGTCTCTCAACATAGACTCCACCCTGCAGAAAATGTAGTGGAGAGGAGGAGGTATATCCCTTAGGCTGGGTCTTTGGCAGGGGTTTATGCTGGATGCATCAGGAAGGAAAAGCTAGGCTAATTTGCATGTTTGCTACTTCACCAATTTTAACTCATTTTTTGCCCCAGTAGCGCAGCTCCATTGTACAAAGCTTGACTGGTTGGGCAGAAAAGCGAAGTTCAATACTAGTAGCGGGGCTCAAATGGGAGAAGATGCACTTACAGGTCTTGCTGGCAGCTGGGTTCATGCATGTGTGTTCTCTGCCCTTGACTGTGTTCTGCCCTGCAGCACGGCACGCAGTGGGCCAACTCTGGATGCGTCCTGTGCTCCTGTTCCCACGGGAGGGTGAGCTGCACGCCCACGGCCTGCCCAGCCCTCGCTTGTGGAAGGGGCGAGCTGCAGTACACTGCCCAGGGAGCCTGCTGTCCCACGTGTGTGGGCCTTGGCGGTGAGTATTGCAGGGGAACAGGGTGCTCTCTGGCCTCAGTGATCCGAATAGTGTTTCCTGGCCTGGAAATTTCCTTTTAGTCCCAAATTTAGAAAGCTTTTCTTTTCGCATTCAGTACTGTTGAGAGGACACTGGGGTCAAGTGTTTTGCCTAATTCTCTTTCTGTCCTTTTGCTGTATTTGCATTTTTAAGAGCTTCACCCGCAGGTCAGTAGCAAGTAGTAAGATTTCAGCAGCGAGCAGATGTGCCTAATATGTCTTTATTTTGGATATTACAGTCTGGAAAAAAAATGCAGATATTTCCTATGTAGTGAGGGTGATTTAGACACTTGCAGACTTGGGTTGCAAGTTCCGAAAGCCTCTGGGCTGTTGGACGCCTCTTCTCACTAAAATCCAGTGGCAGAAATGCATCCAGAGCTTTTAATTCACAAGTATAAAGCCCTTGAAAACTGTTGAAATTGTTACTATTATTTTCTGGTTTGACAAAACAGAATTTTTGAATTCCAAGGTGCCTAAAGTCTGTGTTTTAATTATGGGTCCTGGAAAGGAAATACAGGATATTGGGGGAAGAAAAAAAATTGCCTGACGTTTTATTATCCCTTAGAGCCTTGCTACTTCGATGGCCGTTTGTTCCGGGACGGTGAGGACTGGCGCCTCGGTCCATGCTCCAAGTGTGTCTGCCGGGACGGTGTGGCTCAGTGCTTCACAGCTTCCTGCCCAGCTGTGCTGTGCAACCAGGTCAGGGCTCAGCAGCCTTTCGGGGACACTGCTCATGCCTGTCTTTTTTCCTTCGACAAGATTCATTTCTCATGCAAACGTACAAGTTGGCAGGCAGATCTTCTGTGTGGCAAGTGTGTGAATTGAAAAAAGGAGGTTTGATGTCTAGAGTGATGGATAAGGCTTTTATTACAAACATGCTGTTTGTCTCTTCCCCTGTACAGTATTCTATACAGTATTTTCCCAACAGTTTACTCATATCATGCATATGCTGGCTGATTGAGCACAAATACTCTCTAAAGAAACTGTGCTTTTGGTTTGATACTGAAAATATGATGTAGGGTTTGTCTGGGGGATGAATGAAAGCACAAGATTTAAATGGGAGTTATCTTCAGAAACGTCAGTATTTGGTTTGCAGGGTTTTTTTTTGTTTGTTTGTTTTTTACAAGATATCTGGAGATACAATTGAAAATATCAGTCCAATTTCACATTACAAATGCTGGTAAAATTCCCTGTAGATACAAGACAATTTCAGCCAAAACAAAAGTCTCAGAGCTCTGTTCCTTACATCTGCTTGTGCTTAGAAATCAATAAAACCAGTAAGATGACTTACCCAAGCAGTGACCGTTTTAGACCAAATGAGAGAATTAGGACATTTCTGTCTCTGAGGTCTTTGCTGCGGACAAATGATGGATTCTTAGCACTTACACAGAGATGAAACTGATCAGAATGTTACGGGATTACCTACAGCGTTAACATGATGGTTAGTAACGACAGCAAGCTGTGCACCATGCTGTACACTGTACAAGTGACTTGATTTTTTCAAATTCTGCTCATTACATTGCGTACTGGAAGTGCCTAAGAGTGTGATTACACTCTTTGGATTTCTTTTCATCGAGCCATTGTACCAGTTTTCTTGGGCACCTCAGTGTACTCCTTTATAGCAAGCAGTATGCCGTGCTAAGGACATCTTTGACATGCAGGAACTGGCTCCCTGGGAGTCTCTTTTTGTAACCTGGACTTAGTTTTACAGGAGTCGCTGTTTCCCATGTATGTTTTAATCTATTGACATGCTCAAATGATGAATCCAGAAGTTAAGCTCCCTTGAAACGTGCACACTTCCCTGTAGCACAGAATAACAAATGCAGTAGTCATAAACCTTTTTTCCTGTTGATGCTTACCCAAATTTCTATTGCTGGACCAGATGGTTTTTTTTTGATAGAAGGAAAACCCACCTGTTTCTCTGCATGGTAGTTGTTTTTCTTTGTCCTCAGCTACTTCATTACTGTTGGTTGACTAAGTACTGTGCATTAAAACAAATTTATGCCTGCTTTACATTCCTCCCTTTCCTACCACAAGTGGACTGGTGTTACCCGCTGACTGATTGCACTTACATTTTATCAGCTAATCATTAAGATTTAATTGGTGGAAACAGAAATGACTGTGTTGTTGCTGTGATGTAGCTGAGAATAATCAGCTGAGAGCATCCAACTTAATGCAGCAGAAAGCCAGTTCTGGCATTGCTGCACATATTTCCAAACAAGGTGGCAGGATGAGCAGGGATTCTGTTCTGCTCTCAGTCATACCCAACTTTTTCTTGTAGGTGCCTTTATCCCTTTCTTCTTCTTGACTCCCTGTCAAAAGCAAATAAATAACTTCTCCCAGGACGGTGACAGTGGTATTTAAACTCCCGCTGTCCAGATAGAAGGTGTGCCTTTCCCTTAGTGCTGAGTGAGAACTATGCAGAAGGGCAGCTGAGTATGTCCCACCATAGAGGGAGAGGATGTGAGGGGCAGGGCAGGTCCTAACTTTTTAGCTCAGCACTAAGAACATGAAAAAAGTCAGGAGTGAAGAACCTGCTTTCTGTTGATATGTTTTCTCTGATTGTGCGCGCTCCTCAGGCCTGCCCAGCTCGCTTCTTGCTTCCAGTACAAAATGAATGTCTGGCAGGTTGAGCTCACTCTGTGCAGTTGTCTGCAGGGAGCTTTGCTGCTGGTTAGCTCTGCCTGGTAAGCCATCAGGAGACCCAGACAGGTGGTCTTCATTATGCTGTCCCATCAAAATCTGATGAGCGAGCTCTTTTAACTCTACTGGGAAACCCGTGGTTGCTAACTTTTATGTAAATTTATCCACTTTTTATTTGAAACCTAGTGATTTGGTGAGATAAGTGCTTGGCATTTCTGCACTGTTTTCAGTCCACAAGTCAGCCTTCCAGTCATCCTGATGTGGCTGGAGGGAGTGTTGGTGAGCAGTGCTGTACCCGTTCCAAACTGCTGCATGCGCATGGAATTGTAGCAGGGGAATTAAATGTTTTGAACAGGTGAAACAGAGGCATGAAGGAACCGTTATATTGATGTGAAGTGCCAACTGATTTCAACGTGATTTAAATCAGTCATGAGAAAGTTTAAATTAGAATGGTCTAGTTTTAAGCGTAGTTTTACACCTACAGGAGTTAGGCTGCATGGATTTAGCTAAAACATTGCAGATACCTTGTGTACAGCTCTCCTGAGGTGACAAGTGTAAATCACACATTCAAAGCCTTAAAATGTGGCAATAGCAGAAAAAAATCCCTCAATCTAATTCTTTTGTGTGCTTCTCTATATAGCTTTGTACATACATTTTTTCCTCTGTATATCTGTATACCTCAGTGTATGTGTCTGTACTTTTTCTGTTGTTTGCATGTCTTTATCTGTATCTATATACCTATCTACATATCTGGAATTCCAGGCAGTAAGGCTGGATTCCATGTTTTCTGTTCATGCACTTATTTGTCTCTCCTGCTTTCTATTTAGGATGAAGTTATGGTTATGTCTCCTGGAAAATGCTGCCCAGAATGTGTTCCGAAGCCCTGCTCTGTGTCGGGAAGGGTGTACCAGGTAACCTCTGATGAGGTACCCCAGGAGCCAGCGTTCACAAGTTCTGGCACATGCCTTTTTCCCTTCTCTCTCACGTCTGACTTTCTGCCAACACTAATAGCTTAGTACAACTGTTGCATTTTCTCTTCCTGGACAGCCAGAATAGTTGAAAGAAATTAGGACTAGATAAGAATTTGCTGGCAAGCAGAAAGGAAGTTTGTGGGGTGAAGCAGATTAGGCACTTTCTTTTCACACTTCTTTGAAGGAGAAAAGCAGAAAGCATTGGTGAAGATCAAATTATTCATAGATTTCATTGTATCATCTGGAATTAATTTAATCCATTGTTTAATCTATGTATGCAGGGTTTTCTGTTAACAAATATTTCTTGCTAATGATGATAGTGAAGGCCTCACAAACGTCACTGGCTTGTGACTGATAACAAGTGCACACCACCATGTCATTTAGACCTCATGCCTCTTCTGCTGATCATGCAGAGACAAGCATTTCTTAAGAATAAAATACTACTGGATACAGATATGCAGAAGGAGTGATCATAATAAGCTGCACAGATTTCCGGAAAGAATTTGGTGATTTACAAAGGGCATTTAACAATTGTATATGTCTCATATTCTTTTTGAACAGCACGGTGAACAGTGGAAAAAGAATGCCTGCAGTGCATGTGCGTGTCACAGAGGGGAAGTCAGGTGTCTGAGGGAAGCCTGTGGCCCTATTACATGTGAGAAGGTAGTTGGAAATCATTCCATTCTGCTACCCTGGCTGCATGTGCCTCTTTGCCTGTGCGGAAGGGCTCAGAGTCCTACCCAATGGCTGTTGATGCTTTGCAGGGGGAGAGCAAAGTGCAGCGTTCTGGGAAGTGCTGCGAGGAATGCGTGTCTTCCAAGGGGAGCTGCTTGTATGCTGGCACGGTCAGGTACCACGGTGAGACGTGGAATGTTACTCGCTGTGACTTCTGCATCTGTGATGAAGGCCAGGTCACTTGTCATGAATCAGAGTGTGCCAAAGTGGAGTGTGCCAAGGTAAGAAAGGTTTTATTCTTTGTAAATGTATCCATCAAGTCCAGTGATTATTTCCACTCCTTTTTTTCCTTTTTTCTAAACCGACAGTTTGAGACAAAGAAGCTGCTCATCTCTGGGAGCTTCTTTTGTGCAACCACCTTGAAAATGCTTCCCAGAAAAGAAGAGTAAACTCAGGTTTTTCCATGCAAGATTGACTGCTCAGGAGGCTTGCATTGTGAAGCAAGCCAGTCTGAGTCAATGGCTCATTTAATTTGGGTCCTCTCCCAGGCTGCTGTCTGCCTACAAGTGGAGGGTCAGAGCCAACTGTTTGCAGTGACAGCTGGTTTCACCAGGAGATGTGCAGGGCAGAGACAGTTAACAGTTAAAGGACTCACAGACTCGTAGAATATCCTGGGTTGGAAGGGACCGACAAGGATCATCGAGTCCAACTCCTGACTCCATGATTCTGTATGGTACAGTGGGTTTCAGTAAGGTGGCTGGACGTGGAAGACAGTGTTCTACTTTCCTCCATTTTTTCCATGCTGTTCTGGGCATGGAACTGAAGCTGGTATGATGCTTTGTTCCCAAGCTGTTTACTGCAAATACCCTGACAGGTTATGTTATAATTGCTCTATAGCAGATGTGGAAAAAGCATTAGATAGAGTTGATGTCGTTCATACACACACGTGCACACACATTTTAGATTGCTCTTTTGCAGTGCAGTAAGACTTTTGTGCTAGTTCTCACTGCATCTCTTTTAATCAGTGGGTTAATACCTGCTTTATGCCAACTGTTCCCCAGAGTCAGTGAAGAGAAGGGAAGGAGCTGTAGCCTTCAGAGTTTTCCCTCTCCGTGACAGCGCTTTCCCGGTGACTCTGCCTGCATGATAAGTTTTAGTAGTAGCACCCTTGTGTTGTGCCTGAAGTTCAGCCAATGGCTGCGCACTGCACATAAGGGGTTCACCAGATTAGATCATTTTAATGTGTGTTCAAAAACGTTGGAATCCACACACAGGGTCCCAACTGGTGCATCACAAAGAGAGGATGCGTCAAGGAATAAAAGTGTATGTTTGTTCATCTGAGATTGGGCCTTCGGAAAAGCAAAAAATACATCGTGTGGGACCCACGCTTTTGTCACTGGCGTAGTGTTGACGATTATCATCTGACCTTAAACTGCATGGAGAGATTTTTCCGGATGGAAAGTTGTGGTTGTCATAAAGTCATGAGCACTTCCATCCGTTTCAGTCAGCTTCCTGCATGCTTATGGCTGTAAATTGGATCATTTACACTAATGATGATGGCATGCTGTCATGGCTCAGTAGGGAAAATTATTTGATATTCATGCTCATATCTTGGGTTCTGACAAAGAACCCATTATGCAGAAAAGGCAGGGATGTTTTACAGGATAGCTGGAGATGTTGAACACAGACAGTTCAGAAGTGTGCACATTATCACTCTTTTTCAAACTTAGGCTCTCAAAGGTAACCACCCAGCTTAAAGCCTGAGCGTCTAAAAGTGATATAATTTGTCAGAGTATGAACTGCTGCGATTTCAAATTGAATGAAACGTGATTGCTAAGGGGAGAGAGGGGGAAAAGCAGTGTCCTTTGTTGCATGCAAGAGTTGTGCTTCGTCTTGATAAATTTGCTAAAGGATTCATTATCTTGCATAGCTTCCCTTAAGAGAAACTAGTTTCCTCAAGTTAGGTGCAGTCATAGTTCACCTCAGTAGTACAAGGTGCATATTAATTAACTGCAATAAAATATTTACTCAAAAATCAAATAGTTTCTTTTTCCTTTCCTTTTTCCTTTTTCAAGTTAGAAGTCAGGTTTTTAGGCACCTGCTTTAATAAATTAGAGACGTTGTGAAGCTGGGAACATTTGGATTAATCTCTTCATTAAGGCACTATTAATTTTCTGGTCACATCGTCCTGTTAAAAGTGTGATGAGGCCGCAGATATGAAGTGCAAATCCTAGACAGCTCGACATGGTACAGCAGCATTATGTGAGGGTCGGGTGGAGGCTTAGCTTTTAAACCCTTTCAAACAAACCTGTGCAGAAATGCCACATGAAAGTGTCTGTGGTGATTCTCACCTAATCTTCAGAAAGCCGTTTTCAGAGGTTGCTGGTGAGCTGGGGGTACAAGTTATGTGGCAGGCTGGGATAGTTTTGGATGCTGAAATTGATGCAGTCAACCAAAACCACTCGTTTGAGTGCATCCCAAAACCCTGCTGGAGCACTTCCTCGCAGCCTGTTGTTAAGCACACTGGGGACAGTGTCTGAGGAGTATCTGCCACGGCTTTTTCTTTACTGAGCCTTGGCAGAGCAGCGTGGTTGTATATTTCCTGAGAGGTAGGAGAGCCATGTTCCATGACTGGTTTCCCTATAGTTTGTGTTTATGTGTGTGGGTGGGGACGTGGGTAGGGATGGGGTTGGGAGAATTTACGGTACACAGCAGTGACGTGAGGCCCAGCCATCGCCAGCAGCAGTTCGAAGTAGTGATTTAAGCAGAGAGGTTCAGGCTGTGTGTGGTCCCTGAAGTCCAAAAACTGTGCTGTCTGTCTTCTCGTACCCATTCTCAGAAATGTCTGAGTGCTGCCAGAGTGAGGCTGGGGTGAGCTGTTGGCGTTGGTGAATAACAGTGACTGGTGACATTAATGCCCCATCTGTGTGCAGAGTAGGTCGCATTCAGACAGTGGTGGCATGGTGAGAGTATCCTGGAGTGACTGTGCTGGAACAGCTGCCTGGCTGGTGTACATCAGCAAGGCTGTTTGGTAAACTTGGTGCTCTGCTGAATTTTGTGAGCCAGCCACAAAAAGCAGCAACATGCTGAAATGGAAACCAACAGGAGCTGTGGGCTCCTTGAAAACATTTAATGAGTGGTCATGACTTCTCTGTTTGTGGTAGTTGAGACATCAGCCTGATTGCAAAGGTAGGACTGTGCCCACTGAGATCTGGGATGAGCATCAACACTGACTTCTAGTGAGCACAGATTACACGACTGCTCAGCGCAGGTTGGCACCAGATCTAACTTAGTCACTCATTTCTAACTTTCTTCTTGCAGCAGTTTTGTAGACGTAAGTCTGTTTTATGACTAGTGTGTATCACCTTGCCTGTGTTTGCAGCACGTGAGAATCTGGTCTAGAGAAATGACTCAGGTGAGGAAATTGAAGCTGTTTGCTTTGAGCTGTGTCCTGTTTCCTTAAGAGTCTTCCTTTTCCTGAATAATCAGCTTCCACTTAGGCACAAGAAGTTGCGACCACTCAAGGCACTTCATTCCTTTCTCCTGCTGCTAAATTCTTATCTTCAGACCAAAGTTATCGGTTATTTATGTGAATCCTTGGAGTTCTACAGCTGAAACAAAGAACAGGCTATTTCCATCTGGCATAATAAATAGAGCATGTGCTTTGAAACTCTCTGGGGAAAAAAAAAAGCAGCGCATTGGAAATGAAGTTACCTTCATTTGAATGCTTGTATGCATTCAGGTCTTGACAGTGGTCCAGTAAAATCCTGGAGAGAGACAGTAAAAAAAAAAAATGGCATTCCTGTTCTCTGTATTTGCAGTGGATTGCACTGAGGGTTCTTCCTCTGCAAGATTTAGGGATGAAGCAATAGGCTTATCACTGAGTTCCCTGGCCTTTTCTGAGGTTTGTTCTGCTACTGCAGTATTCATTAAGCACATTTTTCAGACTGTACCCACAGAGATGGAGTAGGATAGAGAGAAGATAACGTGAAATTAGATACTCAAGATTACATTCCAGGGCAAGAGCTGCTCTGCCTCTGCATTCCACAGTGTTTTTGGTATTGTTGATTCCATTTGAAATGCTGCAACCTTTCTCTTCACAGGGTGAAGAATTAATTCACTTAGATGGGAAGTGCTGTCCTGAATGTATTTCAAGTAATAGTTACTGTGTTTACAAAGAACATGTCAAAGCTGTAAGTATCACAGTACTTTGGAGCACGTAATAGAGAATTCTGCTTGTAAGGGTTTGGCTAAGTGACTCTCCCTCTCCAGTTATTATTTGCAGAAAAATAATGTTAATATTATCTGCAGATTGCTTTTAAAATGTGTAGAATTTATAAGATTTACATTGTTTAGATTGTGTGCATCTGCTACAGAGTTTAAATTTGCCTTGCTTTCCTTTGTGCAGTACAATCAATCACTTTCCGTTAATATTTAATATTTGTGCTCATTGGTTTCCTATGCATCTCGTGGAGGTAAAGATGCCTGACTTTCAAACTGTGCAGTAGAGGCTGCATTGCAGAGGCAAATATATAGCATTCTGCCTGTTCCATTTATTACAATTTTCACTGTAACAAGAGTCCATTATTTTATGAATATTTTCAAGGAACGTTCCTTCTGAAGTTAAATAGAAGGAAAATACAAAGTATCTTGGTTAAAATACACCAGTAATGGACTTTTCATTGCTCTAGCAGATGAGGGCTGGAGCCAATGGCTGCTCTTTGCCAACAGCTGTGAGAAATGAGAAATTTAATGCTGTTCTTTTTTTTTTAATACTAATACTTCCCTTTCGTTCTTCAGATCTCTCTCTCTGACACAAGTGAGATGAAACATATTAAGATGTCAGGTTTATTCCGGTTTGTGCTTTATCCCTTTCAAGAGAGGAACCTGGCACAAAAGCTTCACAGGCATTTCAAATGCTTGCAGACTCTTTTCTGCCTTTTGACTTCCTCACGTGGTACCAACAGATGCTGCCATCGAGGGCAGCTTCAGTGGCCTGAGCAGACCCAGAGATGCAGAACGCAGCAGGGGAATGGGGATCTCTCCCCTCCACTGACCGGTAAAAGTAGGCAGCATCAAGAGGGACGATTCATTTCGAAGAAAGTAGATGGTACCTCCTCAGTCTGTGCGATGTTTTGGCCAGTCCTTGGTAAGGGAGAGCAAGGCAACAAAACTGAGGAGTAGAGCAAGTAAAATGCAGTTGAGGTGGCAGACGGGGTGGCAGTGCTGAGTCATGACCAGTGTTCGGCCGCTGTACCGGTGCTGCCGGGCGCTAATCTTGGCTGTCGGGTGTCCCCATTTGCAGAGAGGAGAGACATGGAAGGAAGGGCCGTGCAGAGAGTGTGAATGCCGGGGCACCGAGGTGGTCTGCTTCCAGCGCTCCTGTCCGCTCTGCCCGCCGGGCAGCCTGGCTGTCGGGGAGAAGGGGGACTGCTGCCCACGCTGCCAGCCAGGTACGGACCCAGCGTCAGCTGCTGCACTTCATCCCCTCTGTTGCTCGTTGATTGTGTTGGGTTGCTGACACAGGGCGTGTCCTAGGATCCCTCCTGTCCCTTGCAGTGAATCTTAACTCATCTTCAGTTTGTAGCTGCATATCACCTGTTTTCCGTAACTGGGGTTTCTGGGGAGGCTTTGAGCTCCATCCAAAGGGTGGAAGTCAGTCCTACCGACTTCCCTTGGTTTAAATCATAGCTTTCCTTTGGCAAGTGTCTCTTCTTGGGGATGGTGTTTTGCAAGTGTTTTGTCTTTTCCTTTTTTTCAACAGGAGAAGTTTTATAATGCAGATGACTATGCCTTTGCAAATCTTAAAAAGGGTTTTGGAGCTTATGGGCTCATGATTATTTCTTGAGTGTGGGAGAGAGAAAGAACCTGCTTGCACTGCTAAGCCACAGGCTCACCTGGGAAAGAATGGTTGCCAGTTATTATTGTTTGGAAAGATCAAAATACCCTTATCTGTATGTTAATTTTGCATACAAATTCATTTTTTCTCCAAGGTGTTGTTATTCTCCTTCATTACACTTAGCAGGCTTTACATTTTGTCATTGGTAGGCTTTATTTGTGGTTTGCTAATTTTTCACATTGGTAGCTGTTCTTTTTGTATTCATCTAACTTTGGTTTTATCAGAGTGCTCCAGTTAATGGTTTATCTGAGTATACACAAAATAGCTTCACAGTTTAATTATGCTGTCATTTGCAGGAGTGGTTTGGCACATCTGCCATATTAATGTTTTAAAGCTTGTTATTTACTGCATGCTAATAAAAATGCTAAGCACTACAAATTGAAAAGTGAGGCAAATGGGTTTGGGGCAGTTCAGATAAAATTGTCCTGGATTTTCAAAAGGGAACAGCCTCTGCACAGGCTGCAAAGGAGGGGACAGGTTATAAAGTGCTCTCAGGACCCATCTGTTCTCTTTCTTATCAAGAGGTACCACTGTGTGCCGGTTGCCCTTGAAAATCTGGCCTCTTTTACCTTCTGCAGTGGTAGTGCTCTGGAAAATGCATCCTTTGAAGTTACAATATTGGGCGTACAGAGCCAAACCTGCATTTTTGTAACCTAAAAAGTAAATGGAAATTTCCTTTACTGAAGCTTTGAATTTTGCCTCTTTTTCTGCTTTGCACTGGAGGCAACAAGAAACAAATGCAAAAACCCAGCCTGCAGCAGTTCGACATGTGAGCCCAGAGCATCTGCACACATCTGTATCCGTAAAGCCAGTAAAAATGTGTTGCTGCTTCTCACAAATGTGCTGGGAGGGACAGGCAGACAGAACCCATTCATTCTTAGCTGGTGTGGAACATCTAGCCCCAAGCATAGTTGTGTTTTTGTAAAAACCAGCAAATATGCCCACTCACTAAGAACATTTGAGTTGGAGCAGAGGGAATTTTTTCATACTTAGAGGAAGATTGTCCATTCTGTACCTCTCTGAGCAGTCAGTTCATTGTCAGCCTGTGAGGATGGGACAGTACCTTTGGGAGGTTACTGGTAAGAAATAGCGACAGAGCTTCCCATTAATTTCTCCTGTTTTTCGCTTTGGATTCATTGTTACCTTTCAGCTGTCTGTCTTTTGTATCTCTTGATTCCTGATATTTTCTTAGGTAGAATTGCCTGGAAGCTTGCAGGTTATTTAGTGTAAATGAAGGAGAGTTTTCAGCACTGAGATCCTTTTTGCTGACTCGTCAGGAAGGAGCACACAGCTTTTTTTCCACCGAGCAGAAGTAGCTCAGCAGTAATGAAAAAATAGCCTGTCTCCTGGCCTCTGGAGAGAGACCAGTCATACCTTTTGAGAAAATACCTGTGGTCAAGAAATGCTTGCTCCAGCACTGTGACATAAAGCTTTTGAGTGGAGGGGATGTGGTCTGCCACTGTACTTTGACCTGTCATGGGCACAGGGACTTATTGCAGGGTGTGCCTGAAGGAAACTCAAATTTAAGTTTGTTTTGGACCATTAATTCCTTATGACTTATGATATTTACTGATGAACAGGAGCGCGGACAAGGAATATCCATTTTATCAATAGCATGTGAAACCAGAGTCTTTACAACATCCTCCCGCTTACACAGCAGTAGAACATTTAGCCCCTTGCATGCCCTTTTGGAGGAAAATCACTCCTGCACTAACACCACTAACCAGCAAGAGAAGCTGGTAATGAATAATACTTTGATTTTGGAGTGTGCATTTCTTTGTGCCTTCCTGACTGAAAACACTGCTGATGGTTTTTGCCCTCGTGTCCTTTTTTTGTGCAGTTGAGTGCCACCCAGACTGTCTGACCTGCTCTCAGTCCTTTGATCACTGTGACGCCTGCCATGATGCCAGGAAGAAGCTGCAGAATGGGCGCTGTGTGGAGACCTGTGGATCAGGCTTCTACCAGGATGGGGGGACTTGCTTAGGTAACCTCTGCAAGGGTTATACCCTATCAGATGACTGTCTTTTTTTGTGGCTTGTGCTTTTGTTTGCTGGATCCCACAGGCTTTCTCTGAGCAGCTTGTCAGGCTCTGTTTGGAAAAGCGTTCAGGCACATGCTGGATAGTAACCGTGGGCCTAAGACTTTAAGAGGATTCAGATGGAAGACCCTGAAAAATGTGAATTCTTAAATTCTTTGGCCAAAATGAGACAAAATTGTTTATTTTCATCTGAGCAGGGTGTCTTGCTGCATCAGGGTGTTTGCAATTAATGCACCTTTCTTTTCCTCTCTTGGAAGCCTGCAATGAAACATGCTCAGCCTGTACCAATGGATTTGAGTGTGCCTCATGTCAGCCATCCCTGCTGATGAAGAACGGACAGTGTGTGACTTCGTGTGGGAAGGGGTACTTTCAGGATCAGCTCCAATGTGCAGGTAACTCAAAGCAAAAAAGATTGCAGTGCTTTGTGATAGCAGAACAGCAGACAAAGCTATACCCAGAGGATTAGAAGTACTCTCTGTTGGGGGACTTGCTGTTGACATAGGTGTTAATGTTCACCCTAGAGTAAAGCAAGGAGTGAACAGGGGAACCGAGTCATACAGTAGAAAAGTGATTACTGGTTGGGGAGGTACTCATTAAAATTCCTGAGCTGATGAGTTCGGTGGTCTAAAGCTCTCTGCTTTCAAACTGTGCAGTTTCAGATTGCCACCGCAGTCCTCTTTCAATTCAGAAATCTCTTCTGGAAACATGACTGTTTTTTTTGTTGTGTGAGGGTGCAGAGCAGGACGTGTGCATTAGTTTTACCCTGAACCATGCCTGACAATCTGATCTCCATAGGGGTTTTCTTTGAGCACAGTGTGGACTAAACTGCAGGTGCTAATGCCAAACCTCCCAGGAGGCAGTACTTTGGGGCATGAGGAAGACTGCTTGGAGGGATGGGGGATTGACAGGACCCAGAAAAACTCACAGTAAACACTTAAGAAAAAGTTTTTTGCTCTGTTTTGCCATCATTCGTTTCATACAGTGCTCTCTCTACCTGAAAGTTAACTGGGCTAATTGTTCTCAGGAAGAATTATTAGTAATTCCATAAGACACTGGGACGTGTCTAAATCCTGTATCTCAGTGTTTAGAAAGACTGAGATTAAGATTGAGATGTTACAGTTTTCTCTTTGATAGAACTATAATAGTTTTGTATGAGCTTCTCCCACTCCTTGGAAATATTTATATTTTTCCCAAACTGTAAAGCAGTTGCTTTTTCATCATGACAGTTTAATTGTTTTCTCTAAAGTTAACTACTTTTCTCCTCTTAGGGTTAGCCTTTCTTGAAGGCTTCTAATTATTTCTACATCTGTAATTCAGCACATGCTGAACTTTTTGACCCATCGTTTTAATTTCTTGGAACTAGCTCTGCTGCTTAAAATTAAATCCAAGCTTAGGCCATTTGGCATATTTCAGGGGAAAGCACTTAAAGTCCAGCTTCCTTTTCTGAAGTGGTTTGCCATGAAGAGCTGACCATTTGTTTCAGGTTTTGAAAGTCTGAGAAACCTCTTTCAGCACTGACTGTAGACTAGGGCCCCATTGTGCATGTATAAATAGAAAAGAGAGACACAGTCCAAAAGAATTTACAGTCTTAAGTATCAAATAATCTTCTACTTCATTTGGTTTTATTTTACCATTTCCTTTCCACCTGCTCCCAGTGTTTTAATTGGCAGAGTCCGTGTACTGCTGAAGAACGAGGGAAAGGCTAATGTTTCATTTTATTACTGGTTTGTAGATTACTGATTGTACATTCCATCCAAATTTGCAGTCACGCGTGCTTGTAGCTGAAAGTTGCTGGGAAAATTTGTTCCTGTTTCCTCAGGGGAATTAAACCAATTTGCTTTAGTTCTGCCTGACTGCATGTTCTGCATAAAGTAAAACCAGTGGAGAAAGTCTTAAATTTCAGATGTGGTCCATAATTCGCTTCCATTCGCTCTTTCTTTGTATCCTCTTCATCGTTACAAATCTGTATTCTAATTGTCCAGGCCGTAGGCTGTTGAGGAATATTTTTCTCATAATCGGTTTAACAACTGCAATAAGCATGTTCCAAAATCATAAAAAGAATGAACTAGACTGTGTTAATGGCTACAGTTCCAGTAAACTCTCTCTTGAGGAGTTCACTCTGGAGATGAAAACACCTATAAAAGCAGGTTTCCTGCTCCATCCTGCAGCTGAGACACTGTTGTCTGCATTGCAACAAAGGGAGATGCATCAGTCTTTCCTTCTGTTCACGTTTCATAACATTTGGTTTAATTGAATCGATTTGGAATTTTGGAAGACAGTTGTTTGATCTCTTCCCAGTTTTAGTCTTACACAAGGTTGTTTCCTGCCTCTTCCCACACACCTGCTTCCGTAAAGTATTAAAGCCATTAAGAGAAAGTAAAGTGGAGAATACGTAACAGTGTATTTAAAGGTCATGGATCACTTGGAATTGGGGTTAGGGCAGAACGGAAGATGAAGTCATCCCCATCAGAAATAGGCCATGGAAACGGTTAAGAAACCCCCCACCAAAGGCAAAGCAAAGTGAAGCAAAAATTAAAGATGTCCGCCTGGTAGAACAGAAGGGCTCAAAGGACTTGCAGTGTTCAGTGCTCTCATTGCATTTTTCTAACTAAATTATTTATGTTTTTCAATATTATTCAAAAGCCTAGGCAGAGCACAAGTGTTTCTGCTTTGATCTCCCAAAGTGCAAACGCTGAGATGTGTAACTTGACACTAAAAGACCCAACTCACACTGTAGCAAAGCACTTGGATTTTTATTCACAACCTGTTGTTTTTCACTGCTGTATCCTGACCTAGGGAACAAATGACTGAACGTTCCAAAGCTGAGCTTGCCCAGCTCGCGGTAAGGAAGGCAGGATAGAGGGGGTTACTGGTACCGTGCAGCACAGAGCACGGACCTCTCTGTGCTTTCCCAGAGCCCAGCAATGACTTCTTACGGGGTTCTTGCTGGGATGCCATTTGCTTTAGCCCTCCTGCGGTCATCAAGCTGTGGGATGTTACACCTGTGCTGATATGGATAAGAGACAGTTTGGTAAGTGGATCTGCTTTCTGATCTATCTGGTCAATCAGGAAAGAGCAAGAAACATCACTTTGCAGCAACTCTTATCTTCTAGAAGTCCTCTGTCACTTCTGCGTGACTCTGGAGTAACAGCAAACAGACCCATTGTCTCAGAAGCCACTGGAATGCTCTGCTTTCACCGAGAGGCGAGTCCCCTGAAGTTTTGTCTGTTTAGCGCTGATTTTCTGAAAACATAGGTTACTGCGGCTTGATGAATCCCATTGTGTCAGCTAAGGCACAGAACTGTGTGTCCTCTTGCAAGTGGAAGGTCAGATTCTTCTGAATGTCTTTCCTTCCACAGCAGCATCTGGGTAAGGGATCTTGCTTGTGTGTCCAATATTCACACTGAAAGGAAAAGGGAATACAAAATGACACCTATCAAATCTGATCTGAACACAGCAAGGAAGGGTGAAAACAGTTTCCTGGCAATGCCGTGGCTTCTTATGACACCTTTTCGCACAGCCACTTAGTTGCTGCAGGCAAAGACGCTTTAACTGACAGCAGCTCACTGAATGCTTCCATTTTTCCCCTGCTTTTTCAGTGGAGCTGGTGACTGGCTGTTTGGGCAAGCAGCAGCTGTCGAGTCTGGCAGTGATCCAGCGCTGGAAGAGCCAGAGCTTCTGCAGGCTGGCTGTGTGCAAGTGCATTTAAACACAGGGCAGACATGGGCTGGAGTTGCTGTCCCAGCCACACCATCCCCTGGGCTGACAGGTAGGGGCCCACTGCTTACAGCTGCAGCCGTGCTTGTGCCATCTGATGGCAGACACAGCGGAGGTGCTGGCTGGCCCTTGGGAGCCTCAGGACTTGCGACAAACCACTCCTCAAGATGTGTGCCTGGTGCCTGTCACTGCAAGCACAAGAAGTAAGGGATGGCATCTGTAGGAGCAGGAATAAGGTTCTGCTTGTTTGTCATCTGGAGGCTGGCACCTGATAGCTCCTGGAGCCACTTGCCACCCTGCATACAGAAATGGCTGTCGGAGGAGTCTGCAAAGCAGAACTGCTGACTGGGGCAATGTGTCAGAGCTGGGTCTCTTGCTGCAAAGGGTTTGTTTGGTTTGGTTTGGTTTGGTTGTTGTTTTTTTTTTTTCTTTTTTTGCTAGCCAACCTAAATTGTCACTAGTCTTGTAAGTCATTTGCTGTGCTCTCAAATCAGGTCACATTTCTTCTCCTTACCTACCTTCTTCCAAACCCCAGTACTCATATCCCCTCCCTTTCTGTCCCTTTCTGGCTGAAAAAAGCCATATGGGCCTGGTCTCTGTTGAGTAGACTGGAGTCCAGAGGATCTGTTTCACAGCACTGTATCAAATCCACTGCACCTTCTCAGAGGGTCTGAAGACCTCTGGTAGGTTGTACTTAATTTCTCTCACTGTAGCGAGGTACTACAGAAGTCATCCCCCATCTAGGAAGACATGCGATTTTAACACAACAGCTACCTCACTAAAAGACCTGAAAGCTGCTGTGATACCCAGGAGTGGTTTTGCAGGTTCTGTGCTGATGGTCAGTGACAGCCAGCTGGGAACTGGAGAGAGGGAGTGAAGATCCTAAACTCATCCAGGCTGCGCACTCTGCTGTTTTGTATCATCACCTGGCTCGAGTCTAGGCATTACAGATTTCCCACAAAACGTATGGCACTGGAAATGCTATTAGCCCCCTTGCCTAAAACACCCTTCCTTCTTGTTTCAGTCCCTTTCCTGCTGGCTGTGTTTGGAATAACATTTGTGGTGAGATTCTTTTGGTGCAGAGAACATGGTGT
Organism: Alectura lathami; assembly: GCA_013399715.1. Taxonomy (NCBI): domain Eukaryota; kingdom Metazoa; phylum Chordata; class Aves; order Galliformes; family Megapodiidae; genus Alectura; species Alectura lathami. The sequence goes on along the minus strand of VXAV01009048.1, from coordinate 80,834 downwards.
GGGCTGGGCTGGTTGTCTGCTGCTCTGTTAGCCCTACAGCCACATGTCTATAGAAGGGCTTAAGAGGGCCAGAGCCAGAAGGGAAGGTGAGCTGGGAGAAAGCATTGTTTGCGCCATGCTTAGCTGGGGGTGAGGACCGTGGTGATGGTGACAAAAGCCCAGCAGAATGGCTGCGTGCAGGCTGTGGCAGAGAGGCAGTACTGCTGGGCACCAGCTCCAGAGAAGAGCCTGGGATGTGAATCCAACCATGCCAAAATGCTTTCCAACATGAGTGCTGTTTATGGGAGACTTACACTCAGCAACACCTGTGGTGCTGAAGGGAGGCCAGGACTGTTATTTTGTCCTACACGGAGGGACAGCTTTAAGGCAGCTGCTTGAGAGAATAGACTGAGGTGAGGAGGTACCCAGAAACTCCTGGTCTGCTGCAGGCAGCAAATGGTGCCCAGTGGGAGGGACAGACTTACAGCCAAAGTACAAATGCCCAGCTAATCTGGCTTCCATCAAAAGGGCATTTGTAATACAGTTGTGTGCAAGGCTGTCTGTTTTTAAACAGAGTTTGGAGGCCAAGCTGCCAGGAGGGAGAAGCCTTTCTTAGTAGGGAACAGTATCTACAGAGAGGATGTGAGAATTTCTGAAAATAACTGGGTAGCTTCAGATGTGTCAACAAATTTAGACAAGTTAACAGTGATGGAGCCAAGCTGTGCAGTGGGGAATGTATTATTAGAAGATCAAGTCCTGGTGTCCATCCTTTTTGAAAGGTGTTGGAAGTTACAGTGAGCTCAGAGAGGAGCAAAATACTTGAGGCTGCAAGGTGAAGTGAGGACATTTCAGTACGTAGGAATTTACAGCATGAACTCATGCTCTGCAGTTAACTTTAGAGTGTAGACGTGCCCTGAGAATCATCCAAGCTGGAATGAGGTGCAGCTTTTCATCAGCAAGGGAAATTACTGACTGGAGCAGAAGAGTGTGCGCAATCTTTGCCTTCAGATAGGCTGTCTGGTGTTCATTGTGTTGTGACTCAGCCACAATTAGGTGCACTTGATAGCCGTGGCATATGTGCTAGCTTACCTTGCCGCAGGAGTCAGTGGGGAGATCCTATCAGGAGCAAAGTGCCCAGCATCCTTATGAGAGTCTCCTCATGTAGAAGTGTTCAGGAACTAGAATAGCCACAGCATTGTCGAGAGATCAGAAATAATACAGGAAAAAAAGTGCAGGAAGGTGAGAAGGGAGAAAGCAAACGGCTGCTTACAAGACAGTAGAAGAAGATAAGGTGAAGTAACAACAGTGAAGTTGTGGAGAAGGAGCATCCAGAAGGTCAAAGGACCATGTGCTGGGCATGTACTCAAATGTCCTATGTCTTTGCCCCCTAAACACACTGTTTTCTAACCCCATGCATGTCATGTCAGATCTCTGTGTTTCAGTTGCTTGCCTACGAGATGGAGGTGATAGTGCTTCCTTGCCTCTGGGAGTGAAGAGATCCACTAAGATGGGGTGTTTAGCTCGTGTGCAGTGTGACTCATACAGGCGCCAACGTAGGTGCTCTGTCTCATTAATTAACAAACCACAAGGGCAGTTACGGCCTCCAGCAGGCAGAAGAAGCATAAAAACCACACAAAATGAGACCGAGAGGTGATTGCTTGTTTGCTGTACACTTATTTACAGCTACATGCTGTCCTGCATCATCTTTCCTCCTCTGTTTTGCGCTTGCCCGTGGTCCTGGAATGGGAACACTTCACTCTCACCTGTTACTGGGGAGGGAATGAATTGTCTCTCCTTTAGGGGGTTTATTTTGGCAGGAAGGTATTTGCTTTGGTCGGTGTTCCATATGTAAGCGTGCTTTTAGTGATGTGGATTAAGCTCCCACAGCGAGCCAGATTTTTTGCTGACCAGCTGCTGCTGCTGTGTCTGCTGGTTGCTGAAGCCCGCTCACAGATGAGTTTTTCTTGGGTGGCTTCAACTTCAGACACGTTCGTCGATACAGAGCAGATGTTATGAAGTGCTATTTCCTCCTACCTGCCGTGGTCTGGGAACACAAGCACACACCTGCCTTGTTGTGAAATAGTACGTTTAAGAGAGTCTTTAGAACATAAGTGGGTGTAATGGAGAAAAAAAAAAATCTAATAACTAAAGGATCTGTAATTTGCACAGTTCACGCAGGCATTGATGAACTCTACTCTATAAGGGAACGCCCCTTCTCTGTGCATGCTGTCCTAGACCTGGGGCCTACTGCCAAGGTCAGCCAACAGCCAGAAGTCAGTCGCTGCTGCATGGGTAAAGAGTCCTGAAAGGACAGAAAGGATCATTTTCAGAAGTAGTCTCTCTTGTTTTTCATGTTGCAGGATCTTGCTGTAGCCTACTTCTGCGTTTGCTCATGAAGTTGGGTTGATATTGGTAGTCACTGCACAGACCTGATTGCAAGTTTGTTTGTTTTCCAGCAGTGTGTAACTGGAACTATTTCTCGTTCCCTTTGGGCTCGTACAGCATCTAGCACCGTGATGAACAGGACTTAAGCATAACCAACACTCTCCTGGTCTGATTACAGCTACAGAGACAACACTGATGTGTGTTACATGTCACCCCGTGGGTACAAAATAATGGTGTAGATTGTACCCCAGGGATGAGATGGATGGAAACATTGACATAGAAGGAGCTGTGATCTTGTTCTCTTTTCCTTCTCTGAAGCTTTGAATGCCTGCGAATTTAAGGAACAAAATTGCAAAAAAGTGAATTGCTGTAAATTCTTCATTTTAGAAAGGTGGTTGGAATTTGATTGTTCATAAATCTTTTACCTTTCTTTTCTACAGCTTGTCATGAGTCCTGTTCCTCGTGCTGGGGGCCAGCCGACAACAATTGTTTTTCCTGCAAAGACATGTCACACGTGCTGAAAGCAGGACTCTGCGTGGCCAACTGTGGAAAGGGGTTTTATGTGAAGGATGGAATCTGCAGTGGTAAATGCCTGTTTTCTTCCTCTAATTGCAAGAAGTTTGAGAAATGCCCTGCAAAAAGGGAATCAATATTTCATTTAGCCATGCAGCAGCTGTGATTTTATTCATGTCTAAGAAGCCAGATGCACCTTGTGCATAAATATCGGATGAGGAAAGCTGCTGTTTGTTCGTAAGATTATTAATTCATTTAAGCTAATTAGATGCTGAAAGGTTTAAGGTTGTTTTTTTGTTTTACTGGTTTTTGGTTTGTTTTTTTTCCTACCCTCACTGAACAGCTTGAAAGCCTAACTGAGTTGTTTCTGAAGGCCTGACAAATCCATTTGTCGGCGGAAAGAAAAATGGCCCTTGCCAGCAGGTTTCTGTAAATTTGATTATAATTCAGCGTCACAGTAACTAATACCTGCACAACAGACGAGACTTGGGAGCTGGGAAGATTTGCTGAGAAGAGGAAGAGGAGGCTGGAGGGAGCTAGAGGCTTAAGTCAAACAGATCAGGAAGGGGAGAAAAAACCCTCAAATAAATAACGAATCTAAAATTTGCCACAAGCATTCGGGCCAAGCCTGTGTTTCTGCTGGCAGCCACCTCTGGCTTCTTTGAAGGATTCTCCAGGGTAGTCAGTAGTGTTGATGCAGGGGTTTTCTGTCTTCATGAAGGCCTATCTGAGCCACAGCGAGGTAGAGAAGGCCTAAAACCTGGAGCATCTTGACAAAATTTTTGCTATTTTGGCCACTTCTGGATTAATTTTGCTGTGGCCAAGTTCCCCTTCAGCTTGGTTGATGTCTACATCAGTAAATTTTATACACTCGTGTTTTTAAATGTGTAGAGTTGAAATTCGACATCTGTAGCTAAAAATCACGTAAGCTAAAAGTGGAATTTTACTCAGGTGCAGCTTGATCATTTTTGTGATTTTATTACCAGCGATTTCTCAGAACTGACTAGCTGTTCCTCACACCTGCCAGGATTCAGGCCTTTCATTTTGCACCAAAAACGTTGATTTTGATACCTAGCTGGAGACCTGTAATCTGTTTTAAAGAGAGGCTGTCTGACTGGTGAAAAGAAACAAAAATTGGTCGAGTAAAATTCTTGGCCTTTCTGAATACACAGCAGCAGTGGTGCTGCTGACTTAGGGAGGCCAGAGCTTCGTACTGCTTCTCCTAAGCAAGAAGTCAGGTAACTTCAGAACTGACTGCCTGAGAAAATACAGACCACAGGAACTGACCAGAAATATTATCATGCTTGATTTTAGATGCATTTTCATGCATACAACTTTGATCTGAAGAAAAGAGGAAGGAGAAAAAATTATAAATTTTTCACTCAATTTTTCTTGCATCTTTTAATTCCTGAGCAGTCTGAGAACTGAAGTTTATTGTCCAAAGTTGTGTAGATTTATGAGGTGGTTAATATGTAAGGCCATTAGTGAACAGGAAGAAAATGCAACACTAGCTAGAGGTTTCTTTCTGTATGCCCTAGGGCATATACACCTGTCTCTGGGTTCACTGAATAGTTGTTTAAGCTCTTCATTAGGAAAGAAAAAAGATTTTAGTGTCTGGTCTGCGTGTAATATGCAAAGTTGGCGTCCACTCTCAGCCTAAGGTGTCACTCAGACAGAGCTTACAGCCAGCGAGCCCTTTACATGGGGTTTCAGAGCATCAATACAGTTGTACCTCAGCAACCTAGCTGGCAGTGTTGCTGTCAGGCAGCAGCGAGATCCTCCATCCCCCTTCACCTCACTGGGGTATCAGCACCAGAACCCCCCACGGTGGTAACGGTTGATCCAGGCATGGAGATGCCAACTCCAAATGCCTGCTTGCAGAGAACAGGAGGCTGGTGGGATTTGCAAGTCTTCCTTGCCCTGATCTGTCCAAGCATTCCCCCATGGGGGCAGCAAATGCGAGGAGGCAGCATGGCTGTAGGCCTGTTCCTGGTATTTGTACTTGGGAGTCCTGGATGCGATACAGGTCAGTGAACACGTCTGCACTCACATGTCTACCTCCGTGAATGTCACTGCTTCTTCCAGGGAAGTGTGAAAGGTTGCTTGTGCTGGAGAGGAACTTTTAGAAGATGCCTTTCTGACAGAGAAATGGCAGGACATGGTTTGCTTTCCTTTATCTGTCTTGTGGTTTGATGATGCTATTCTTTGCTTATTGAATGTGTTTCATTAATGAGCTCTCCTCTGTGGCAGTTTGTGACCAGTCCTGTGAAACGTGCTCTTCAGACCAGCCCAGCTGTTTAACCTGTGCTTCAGATAAGGTGTTGCACAACGGGAAGTGCGTTTCAGAGTGCCCAGATGGATATTTCCCAGGCAGCAACAGCAGATGCAGGGGTAGGAGGCATATTTGCACGAGCATTTTTAAGTTTCTTAAAGCACACTCCACATGCATTCTTTTCCCCAAATGTTTGCCTTTGAGGAGGAAATTTGAAGAGCACAGAACTGAGAGTGGGGAATTTGTGTTTGTTTGTTTTCTTGGGTTTGTTTTTGTGATGGATTGTTTTAAGTAACCTCTTTACTTGGTGAAGCGTGTTAATACATACTGAGATACGTGTTTGAAACACTGCGTGAGTAGGGGTTATTCCTGTGTTACATGTTATTAACACTTGTGCACTTCGGCTCTCATCAGTGCACACAGCAGAGTATCATGCCAGCTGGGAGTTTTAATTGTTGGCTGGAGGATGCTGTAGTCAGCAACACAATTTGCAAGGAGGGAAAAAAAGGCTATTTCAGTCCCATGTGCTCTGTTTCTTTATCAGCTTGTCACGATTCATGCTCCACCTGCGAGGGACCTCTGGCCACTCACTGTACCTCCTGTTCCCTTCCTCTGGCTTTGCGCCAGGGCCAGTGCCTGCAGGGCTGTGGAGAGGGTTTTTATCAGGATCACGACGTCTGCAGGGGTAAGCTACGTACTTCGAGTAAGTTCCTTGGCCACTGTGAGTCAGTATATCTGTATCGGCTGGGCTGTGCTCAGAGCACCCAGCCACGACACTGATCCTTCATTCAGTGTTGGTCAAGGAATGAGTAGTTCCCATGTTTGCCTACTGATTGTTTTCCATTTTGAGAAAAATCAAATTTTGCCAAATACTTTGTAGTTTCATACCTCAGGTTTTACTGATCTTGTGGACTTCTTCTCCATACTCTTGAAATAAGCATACATTGCTAGCACTTCCAAATTTTTCTTGAGATGAGTTAAGGGGTAGATAAAATTCTTCATAGGCCTAGTGTATTTGCTAAGACTTGAGTCTATTTTTGCGGCAATGGAAAATCTGAAAATTCAGGAGCTTAATTTATGCTTCCTTTGAGCCCTTCAGACTGTCATTTCTTGCTATCTCTTCTAGTGAGATTATGTTCACGTTTGCAGCTCCAGAAATTAAAGGAAAATTGACTGCCTGTGGCACAGTATTTCAAGGTTTTGTTTATCAACTTCATTGAAGAGAAGAGCTGTTCTTTTAGGGATATGGCAGCAAAGTATTTTTTCTAAAATCCCTGTTCCATCACAGAAGGTGCAGCACTTCCTCCATTTGTGGAACAGATTCCTTAGGGTGTGAGTGGCTGCGAGTTGTATGCTCCTGGCTGGCTCTTTGAGTGCCAGACTGTCACCAGCAGTCCAGCAGTCAGATGGAGAACAGGGCTTGAACCAGTGTTTTCACCCATTTCACTTTTACAGTTGCATGGTTATTGTGCCTTGTCCACTTCTGAGAGACAGCTCTCCTCGGAGCCGTGGCTCTGACTGCTCTCTTCATGCACACACAGGTTGCCACCCGTCCTGCCGCACCTGTGTTGGGCCGGGGGCCTCTCGCTGCCTGCAGTGCCGGGCACCAGAGGATGTGCTGCAGCCCCACCAGCCTGCGGAAGGGGCTGTGCACGGCCTTTGTCTCTCTCGCTGCCGAGCCGGGTTCTACCTGGATGTCACAGGAGTCTGCAAACGTGAGTAGAGGGTGGAGGCAGTTCTCTGAGCCTTTAGCACAGGGCTGCACTGGGTTTTATAAGCTCGTGGTGACTTTGTGCTGTGTTTGCTTCTAACATGCTTTGAGCTCCTCTGTAACACTTTTGGAGGAAAATATACTCTACATGTATTTGTAATTTGTAAGTATAGGATTTAGTTACTTTTTTTTTTTCCCCCCCAATGACTGAAGTGTGGCCACCTTAGCTTAGCTTTCTTTTCTTTGAAGTTGAGTATACAGTTTTTACCACTGACTTATTTTGAAGCAGGATCAATCCTGAAATCCTCTTCAGAAAAGACTGAACTTCCTCATTATTTAGCCCCTGGAGCAGCTCAAGACATCCCACAGCAACCTTTTCTGTTGCGGAAGCCCTTCTGATACCTGCCCCACAGCACAGGTGCTGTCGCTGCTCCTGAAATACCAAGTAGGAAGCATTTCCACGAGGGCAAGAGTGTGGAAGAGAGGCTAAGATGGTGTACGCTGGGGATACGTATGGCTTCCCACGGCTCTGAGAAAAAACTCTTGCGGGCTTCAGAATGCTTTCTGGGGGGATCAGCAAGTCAGTCAGTTGGGCTGTGCAGAGCTTGGGGCAGCCAGTATGGAATGTCACTGCAACAAACTTTTTGCAGCATCTTGAAAATAATGTGTACAAATGTGGGCTGAGTGAGACAGTATGTCTCACAGGAACACAGACCACCCTAAGGCAAAGGAGGGAGAAGTGATATTTTCACAGGTGGAAATGATTTTCCTGTGTGGAAAGAGCAGTCCTGGAGGCAGTGATACTACTGCACTTGAGTAAGGTAACAGTGATAACAACAGCAGCAGCAAGAGCAGCTGATAGTTGTTTCTTCCTAATCGAAAATATTTGCTGGAAGCAGACAAATTTATTTTAAATTATGTTACTTCTGTCTCTTCATGTCAAGTTGGCAGAAGGAGTCTGTGGGCTCGTTGTTTACCTTAGGGGCTCTCTAAAAAGGAAGAAATGTCATTTCTTTATGGGATGGCTCTCTTTAACAATGACTTACACAGGCCATAAAGGCGCCAGTGCTTTGGACTCGTTCCTGAGGGCACTAAGGCAGAGCCTCCTGTCCATGCAGTGGCTGTCCCTTGGCAGGGAATGGATTTTCTTGGAAGAGTCCAGGATGTGGTATAGAAACTATATGAAGAAATCCATGGAGTGCTGTGTCACGTGGGTGAACAGACCTGCGCAAACAGGCCTGAGCAGAGTTCAGTGACAGAGCTAGGTTATGTCACGGGACAAGAATGTCAGCGCAGCCCCACTGTACTGGCCCTGCTGTGTTGGTAATGGCATTAGAACAGTTATTGGATTTAATGCGAGAGAGCGTTGATAGTCAGGATTTCAGACTTTGAGCTAGCCATCTAAAATGCACAAAGTTTAGAGATGCATCTTTTTGAAAATGTGGACCCGCAGCAGATGTATAGGATGCCTGTGTTAACTGTGCAGGAAGAAAAAAAAAAAAAGCACATTCAGATGTAGGTTGTAATGCTGATTTTGACATTTTTACCTATGTACTTGTGAATTTCTCACCATTCCACAGAAATAATTCTGTCTGTGGTTTGTGATTGCTTGAGATTTTCCTGGTGAAACTGTAAGAAATTTCCCTCTGATTTGATTTGAGTCTGTTGAGCCAGAGATAGTCCTGAAGACAGCATTTGTGATGAGGATCCCTGACTTCTCTCCCTGACTCTCTGACAGGTAGCTGAGTGTACTTGCATAAATCATTTTATTTCATTTCTTCTCCCCACCCCTGTTTGTCTCCTCTCCCTAGAGGGCAGGAAGTCTTTCCTTGTGTTTAACAGAGACTGACAGTGGAACCTGTGGCCTCCCATCACTGCTGTTGGAAAGACTAGGGTTTTTTAGATAATCAGTTTATGTATTTATTTCATCAGATTATGTAGTTTAAGCCGTCTCGTTTAGAATCAGTACTAGTAAAGGCCAAGGTGAAGAAGTCTAATTATAACTGCACTCCCTTCCTTCTTGCTGAATTGTCCTTTCAACGAACATTCACTTTGCCAGCTGTAAAGTCATGTGGCCAGGCCAGCTCTGTACATTTGCTCTTGCTGCTCCAGAATGGCTGATAATAACCATGTGGTGGTGCTGGATAGAAAATCCTTCCTGGGATAGCTGTAGGTGATAGCAAAAGATGATCTTGGACTCTAAGTCTGCAAGACGCAGAGCTATTGCAGGGAGGAGAATGGTATTAACTGTTGTGCATCTTTCCATTTCAGAAAGTGAACTGCGTGGGTGCAGAGCCATTAATATGCAGCGATCTGCAGTTGTTCCTTATCTTTGAGAAGCATGCTATACAGCCTTTTTGCATTTGTGCCCTTTCTGCCTTTCATACGCAGAGAATCCTGTGAAGGAAACGCTTTCCTGTTGTCTTTGGGGACAAAGCAATCTGGCTGTACTCTAGGACAATAACAACAGAGAGAAGCTAGAAACCAATTTGGCTCCCTGTCTTTTTGTTTTTCCCTGCAGAATGCCACTCCTCCTGTGCAGGCTGCACGGGGAACACTTCCCAGGACTGCACGGCCTGCCTGCCTCTCCACGTCCTGCTTGAGGGCAGATGCCTCTCCGAGTGCCCAGAGGGGCACTTCAGCCAGGAAGATCACTGCTCCTGTGAGTGTGTATTGCAGGCACCTGCAGCTTATGCCTCTGAATTTCATTGCGTGTGCATTTTGTATTGCATTTCTAAATGTAATTAGAGATGCTGTCAGATTTATATGAGGCTGTTTAAGTATTTTCAGGGGAGAATAGAATAGTCCAATTTCAGGAAATGGAATCTCTTCCTAATGGGAGGGAGGCATACACATTGAGTCATAAATTATAATCAGTTTTTCTCCCCTGAACAGCTTCTCTGAAAATATTTTGCTTTTCATTTCACTAGGGTTGGATGATGTTCTTAGCCAGCGCACTGTTGCAGAAGGGGTCTTATTGGCCAGCACTGAAGCATGGTCTGCTTTTGTTAGGCTAGAAAAGCATATTGAATTAGCTTTAGCTTTATTTTTAATCCACTGCTGGCTATAAGGCAGGATTTAAAAATGAGTTGTGCAGATGCAGGAGAAAAGCCATTACCTCTATGGATATGCTTGATCAGTAGTGGGGACAGCATTGTTTATCTGTGTCTCAGCAAGTGCCCTTCTTGTTCAGGTTGTGGCCTTCAGGGTGTGCCGTTCAAGATTAGCTGGTAGATAAAATGGGTGAGGAAGGGCGGGCGTTTGAAATCTGATCAGTCCCTTCAAGGTCATCTGAAAGTTGTCTGTTGTTTTATAATAGATTCATTGAGCCAGGCATCCCCGCATCTGTTCTGGCAGTGGGATAAATCTGCTGAAGTTGTATCAGTCGCGTCCCTGGGAGAGCTCAAGTTTGGAGAGAGGAACCCCTTCTACAGTCCATCACTCTGTTTATTCAGTTTATTTGTCCAAGGAATAATTGCCTGCCAGATAAATACGTTTGTCTGGCAGACCATTGTAAAGGTTCATCAGTTTTGAGGTTGTGCTATGCCACCTTAGAGCTGAGGTAACTGCTGCATGCTGTATTATGCAGTTCCAGATCCCAGGCTTATGTAAATGTCTTAGGAACAAAATTTCAGTGTCAGGGAAGTGACGTCTTTCTGTATGCAGCCAACTTAGATCTCCAGCAGTTTTAGAACTGCTCAGTTAATACAGGTGTGTCTAGAAAACTGATTTTTTCCTTTTGAACACTGAATTCAGAGGCACGATTTCTGAGAAGCTGAGAAGGTGGTGGGACGTGACACATTAGGTCTTAAACACTGGAGCCTTATGCTGTGGCAGCTGTGAAAAGCTCAGCTCCACGTGGGGAGCGAGCAATTGTGTGTAGCCTGGGGGAGTCCTGAGGTGGGAGACTTTGAAGTTTTGTGCTTTTATTCATACAAAAGTTTTTAAGTAGTTTCTAAGAGCTTTTTGCAGATGTATAGTATTTCTGTGTCCCTCAGATCTACCATGGAAATCATAGGAATATAGCATCTGGCTGTACAGGTAGAAGGATATGCAAGCGGTCTGAATGAAATACTTTTGAGCAATATTAATCGCTTTCTCTGCAAGTCTTTTGTTAAGCTTTTGGGAGACAGACCAGCTAATGAGCTGGTGCAGCCTTCAGGTTTTATTGGTTTCAGCTTGGGAAGGGTTTGTGCAAAAACAGGTTCCTTGATTCCCCACTTGTGAATATCAAACGCATGCCACTACAGGTTTTGTACAGTCCCGCTCTATCTTATATGTATATGCCTATGCGGGAGGGAGAAATAAAAGGGACAAACTATTTACATTTTGTATATCTATACCTTGATTAATGCAGAGGATAAATGCAATTTTATTTTAATTTCCAACTCTTTTTTCGTCCTTCGAAGTGAGGACATAAGAACCTTCCAAACCACAACTCGCCAGTCACTGATGCCCTTAGCATCAATTTAAGTCAGTGTTTTGTAGGAGTAAATGACTGTTACAGAGGCTGTTCTTCTGGGGAGGAAAGAGTGTGAGATAGGTTGCGCTGAAAAGCATAACAACAAGTGGTGATTTCCTTGTCCAGCCTGTCATCCATCGTGCAAGACATGCCATGGCCCTTCTGACTCGGAGTGCTTAACCTGCCATCCTCACACAACTCTTGCCGCTGGAAGGTGCAGGACTAGCTGCAAGGAAGAGCAGTATCTCAACCTGGTGGGGTACTGTGTGGGTAAGTAAGAGGAGACGGCCTCGGGTCATACAGAGGGGGTGGTCTTTCTGCAGCGTTGACGAGCACACACCAGGAAGAAATCAGAATGCCTGTTATGGGTAAAATGTCACGGTCACGCAGGTGGAGATACCGTTAGGAAGCTCTCTGGTGTGCACAGTGTATAGCAAAGCCACTGGGCACTCCTGGTGTACGTGTCCTCTGTAGAGCTGCATGAAGTTAATTGCAGATCGTGGAAGGCTGGTGAAAGGTGGGGGGGGGGGCAAGCACTCTTTTGCCAGGCTTGCTGCTGCTTGGTTTGGCGTTTGGTTGTGAGATCACATGTACAGACCAGTATTTCTGGCAATCAACAGAGCATTCACATAGTTAATAATACCACAGTGAATATGTTCTTAAGAATAGGATGGGCTGCAGCTGCCTTTGCCAGGCTGAGTATTTAACTGTATCTTGTTACAGTCTGGGCTTTGCACTGCGCCTGTCACTGCATTCCCTGTCCTCCCAGTCTGTGAGAGTACCCTGTGCTCTTCCCAGGCATGACACTTGCTTTCCTCTTTCCTGACTTCTCTCTGCAGCAGACTGGCCCTGGCTTACCCCAGGACAGACCAGTCTCAGGTGATGGTAACGCATGGAGCTGGTAGCTGGCAGCTACCAGTATCGGGGACCCTTCTCAGAGTAGAGGCAGCCCTGGTGGAGCCAGAGCAAGGAAAGCTGCTTAGGGCCTGCACAGAGCTTCAGTCAAGTGAGTTAAGGAAATGTTTGTGATTCAGAGAAGCAATTTATGGGGGCCCTAAAGAAAAATTGGCACAGCTAGGATTGCTGTGTGCATTTTTGAGAGATAATAGGATTTATGCACAGGGGTTATAGTTTGTGGGTGCTCGGTGCCTGCATTTAAGCCTATCATCAGAAGCCACTGATTGCACTTAACTGTTTAAAAAGAAAAATCACTTTTAATCCATCACACAGACATGAACAAACATATCCTGGGAAGAGCTCCAGCAATTTCTGAGCTTTATCAAGCCATTTTTTTTTTATTTTATCAGAAAAAGATACAGTATGTGGGGCTTATGCTGGGTTGAACAGTTCCAGATGAGATAAAGAATTGTAAGAAAAGGGAAAAACATGCAGTAAATGTAATAAATATATCCACTGAGAGGCTATCGTTCTCAGTTTAATCTAGATGGTTCCCTTTCACAGGGACTTCTTTTTACTTGTGATATATGTTTGGTTTTTGTTTTCTTTTTAATGAAATACTTGTTTCTTTCCTCTCAGTAGATTATTGTATTAGTTTAACCATGCTTGTAAACAGCAGTCACTGCTTAGTCTACAAAGGGAGAGGAGAAGGAATATCTGAAGAGTAGGAAAATATCCCAAAAGATCCCTAGATAACCAGGCAGTCAGGGTGGGGGAGTCAAGGTGTCTCATAGTCAAGTAATTGCAGTATTGAAAGAATTCAGTGTTTTAGTGTGAAGTGCTGTTTCTGCCCTGTGAGATTTCAGGGGCTGTAAAGATACTTATTAATGTCCCGTAACATCATAACTGCATGCGGTTTTTGTCTTCCACCTTATTTTCCCATTACTTTGCATTATGTTTCCTGTGAAAAAGGCTGCTGGAAAGGTGGTCTTCCAGCTGTAAGTTTTATTAAAAAAAAAAAAAAAAAAAGTACCATTTCTCATAAACCAGGATTCTTTCTGAGGAGGGTTTTCTCTGCTGCTGGATGCATGCTATGTGCTTTAATTATTCCTTTTAGACTACTGCTTTGTGTGATTGTGGCGAAGTGTCTTGGAGCAATAAGCATGCTCCCAGGCGATTAGGGAAATGTCACGGTGCCTGGCAATAATGAGCAGAAGAAATTGCAAACGGTGTGGTCACACAGGCAACATGGATGGCATGGTGTGACCTCCAGGCTCGTTTCTCTGACAGTGATGAATCATCTGCAAAGAACCTTGCCTGGCTTTCTGGGCTCCAAAGCGATTGCAGTCTGTTGGTGCATCTGTTCCTTGCAAACTAACAAGCTTTATTCTGGTGATGCATCCTCTCCTTGCAAACTGGCAGGCTTTACTTTCGGGCCCTGCAGGCTCGGAACATGGTTCACTGTTTGGAGAGTTGTCTTCTCAATCTTGAAATGTGTTTTCAAGGCTTCCTTTGTAGTGCCTGGCATCACTGAGTGTCAGTAACATATGGATCTGTGCCCCAAAACAGAAGAGAGGGCTTTGCAGCTACAACATAGTAAGAGCATAAGGAGACGACGTTCTTCCTCCCAGCTCTGATTTTAGCCTTGCTCTGTGACTCACCTCTGTCAGTCCTGCCTTTAAGGGGCCAGTACATATTCTCTCTTGGTTTTTGTAACATGTGGGCCCTTCATGTCCGTGTGGTCTTACAGATAGATGCAGTGGTGCTTCTTTGTCTAACTGAAGTTTTAAAAATTCTCATAGAGGAGCACAGTTATTTGTTGACCAAAAAAAAAAAAAAGAAAAACGTGCTCTGGTCTTGGATCTGCATTCCTAGGTGTGCTGCTCTTTGTGCCAAATCTACATTTGCTGTTTAAGCAAAGGATGAGTATTGCCAGTTCTGCTACAAAGAACTCCACAACCAGGTTGTGAAATTTCACTCATTCTCCTCATTCAGCACTGATTGAACTTCTAAATTTGCCCTTGCAAGCTATTAATTACCAGTTAAAGAGCAGCTGTCCCATAAAAGAAAACATAAAAGCCCCTGACACTTGTATAAGACGTAATTTGCATCAGAATTTAACTAAGCTTTTTCCTTTGCTTCCCAAAGCAGTATTTTTTTTACAGTTATCTTCCCATTTATGTCTAATGCCTGACCAGGTAGAGCTGTGTTACGACTTACAGGGACTGCTGTGCAGTACACCCACCTGCCATACTTTGTGGACGTGCGGGGAAAATATTTCATAGAGGATGGAGAAAACCAACTGTCACTTGAAACCATTGCCTGTGATTAGTGTCATTATTGTACGTGTTACCTGAATGGGGACTGGAGCATTTGCCTTGTTAGTAGAAAGATTATATTGTTTTCAGTAGTTCATCAAGCAAATACTTAACATGTAAGCAAAGGAGAGACAAAACGGCCTCAAATTTCAACGGATCAGTGAGTTTCCGAGCTTTCTTTTGGGCGCACTGAGTTTGTGTCAAATTTTCTTTACGAATGCTCGATTCGTAAGTGTTATTTCATACCTAAAGTGTATGTACAGAACACGTTTGTGGCTTTAGCAGTCTCCTACTGAGTTTCAAGGCTTCTGTGTTTTGTGTTTTCCTGCTTTGAAAACACTCTTTGATTTCTCCCCCTCTTTCAGCTGCTTATCCAGTTTTAGTCTCCGGATATTTTTGCAGGCACCAATCTAAAAAATAGCACCCTTGATAAAACTCTTGTCCAGCTCATAAAACCCAGCTCGTAATTTTCTGATCTGAATGGGTCATTTGCTGGTCTTGAGGCTTCCTCACTGGTCCTCAGGCTTCCTTGTCGATCTTTTACAGACTTGGTGAGAGAGCACTTAGAAAAAAGCAGGGAGGCCATGCACTAGCTGAGGCAAGGAGTTCACAGACAGCTCTGTGGGGTGCTCAGCTAAGGTGTAAACAGATGCAAAGGGCTGCCTGCGAGAAGTAGTGAAAAGGGCAGCTGGTGTGAAATGAAAATCAAAACACCCCTTTGTACAGCATCCACCAAGGATCAATCTTAACTTCCAGTTGCATCTTCTGTTCAAGGAAACTCCCAGTCCCTGTGTTCAGCTGCTCAGGCCCCTGCTTTCTTAGGCTGTGAGCAGTTGTGAGAATGTTCAAAGATAAACCAGAAGAGCTTACTCGAGAGGATGCCTGTAACAAGCCTTTCTGCCTTGCTCTTAAAATTCCAGAAGGGATGCACTGACAACAAGAAATACACTCAGCTCCTTGTAAAATTTATGAGCTGTTGCCATACTCTTAGAGAGACATTGATATCATCACAGAGCGCTGGAGTTTCTCTGAGCAGAGCAAGGAGGAAATTGGTAGCTTAGCTGCATTTAGCTACTGGCATGCAGTCTCCTACAGAAATTAACAGCTGAGTTGGCATATTCCCTACTTGGGCCTGTGCTCATTTGTGCCAGGCACCATCCAGCTGGGTTTCCCCTCCTTTGCTGCCCTGAGAGGCTCCCACCCCCTTCAGAGGATACAGGCAGCTGCCTGCAGACGTGGTTGCACTTCACTGGGAGTTCACCTTGTCTGTTTGTGTGACACAGTCCCTTTCAGGGCTTGTAAGGCAGAGGCAAACCCTTCCAAAAACCCTACTCAGTGCTGAATCAACCATACCAATTTTCCTTCTGGATTTACTCTGAGGTGCCAGAGAGCATTTGTATGCTGACGTGCCTGTGAATGACATGGTCTTTTAAGTACTGATTTAAAGTACAGCTCTGTTGCAAACTTCATACCTTGCCTTTGAGTATAATACAAAACTTGCATCAGGGAAATTTTTTTCCGAAGAGGCCTGAAGAAGGAAGGCGTGTTTAAACAATACAAGTGGTTGATTGCTTAGCAAGTTGCGGAACTGAGAGGGAAAAATGCCTCTGGTTTACTTTATGGGTATTCACAAACACTTCAGAGATTTTTTTTTTTTTTTTCTCCCCAGACAGTTGCCTGGGTGATTATAGGCAAGGGAACAGTAGATACTTTTTCATGTAGGAGAGATACGTTAGTTTTTTTTTTGTTTTCTTTACATACTAAGAGGAAACTAAAGAGAGTGTGGAGATAATGTGACTCTGGAAATTGAAATCTATGTAAGTAACTATATCATACTTTACATTGAAAGCTGCTTTATAGGAAGATTGAAGATAGCAAAGTTTTTTTTGCATAGAGGGTTGAACTGACAAGGGGAAAATTAGAGCCAGCTGTATGGGTAGCAGGAAGAAGTTTTGTTTGGATAGTGGGAGGTTGGTCAGTAATCTCAAAAAGATGAGTGGGGAGGCATTGGGACTGTGAGCAAGATGGTAACATGCTGCTCTGAAGAATGCAGTTTGGGTACTGGAAGAAGTTAAATGGAATTGAGTAACCACATCACACTGACTTGCAACATGTGTGGGATGTGAAGGCTCTGAAAGCCCAAAGCACTCAGGAGGTAAACTGCCAGCTAGCTGAGCTGGATTGAGGATGGGCAGGGAAAAGGCAGAAGCAGGAAGCAGATACTGATGTGAGGTGTTATTGAGAAGCATAAAGACAGTACTCTGCTTCTTTTCATCCTCATTTCTGAGGGAGCCTGCTGTGAAAAATTTAAATAATCTTTTCCGAAACAAAGTACTTCAGTTCTTCCTTTACTCTGTCACTAGCTCCCCAACGTCCCTCAAATTCACCATGAGCGTCAGGGATTTTTTGTGGTGTTGTGTGCTGTTTGATCTGCAGATTTACAAAGGAGAAAGAGAGTGATGAGACTGATTTCTCATAAAGCAGTAGCTGAGAAGAAGATCCCTTTCAACACACAGAAGCAAACAGAGGCTGTAAAGAGAAGGCTGTGCTGCAGCAGTGCCTAGTTTTGTAGATATACAGCTTTTTAAGCACTAGTTTGGGAGAGTCTCGTTATTTACAGTAGATGCTGGTTCTTTGGGCACCTTAAGTTTTCCCTGTCTCATTTTTATTCTGTTTATGGAACCTATTCACCATACACAGGTGTCTCTTGTTCTCGCTCACTGGAAAACTGTGGCAGGGTTCAGTTACTTACTGTACCTAGCCAGAACTGGGAGCCAGATCTCTCTCTAACAGAGTGGTCCCAAAAGGGGATTAAACTAGAAGAGTATTACTCTGACAATAAGGGGAGAAAACACATTGAAAGCTGAACTTGGAAGCACGAGCTACTAGTTGGATTTATGTTTATTTTATTGATTACAAGTCCATAAAACACTTGTCCCACCTCCTGTCCTGTACATAAAATTACATCTGAGGCTCAGGGACGTTTGGATAACATCTCAGTCCTTGCTGTCATCTTTTCTTGCTTCAGTGAGGCTGATGGCAGGTGTCTCCAGGATGTTGGGACAGGTTTGGTAGCTTGGCCTGCTTTAGCTGTGAAGATGTGCATGCTCTTCAGGGTGATACATTGGTTGTATTGAGTTGTTCTCCTGCAGAGAGTCAGGAATCTGCAATACAGTAACCCCTGTAAGCAGGAGCCTTGGGGGTTTGTCACTGAATTTGAGGGTGCCACCTCACATGCTGCTTTGCTCTTCTTATCATTGTCCTAACAGTGATGGATTGAGAACTTAGAGGGTCACTATCTTAAGCGTACTTTCTTTTTGCTCACCTTTACCTCCCCTCTGGCTGTTAATTTCCCATCTGAAAGGCTGGGAGTGTAGGGCAGAGACTAGATAGATTGTATTCCCTGGGTAATGTCAGGAGGTGAAGGAGGCAGCTGCTTTAAGGACCTTGAATCCTGCATGCAGGCAGGATTGTACTAATTTCTGAGCTGCATCTGAGCTTCTCCACCACTGTTTGTTGAGAATCATGTGTGTATAACAAATAGGAGAAATTAGGGCAGGTTTAGACAACAGTTTCAATTACACTCTTGCAGGTATGGGTGCAGAATTCCCCCAGACTCCTACATGTGACTGTTTTCAGCTTGTAAAATTAGATTGCCTGACAATCTGTAGCAGTGCTGTCACCAGAGACAAAGAAAGTTGAACCTTCAGTAGAAATCTGACAAGAGGCCAGGTGCTCGAATCAAGCCTCATTATTACATTTCTTTCAAGACAGTCATCTTTTCCTTTATAATTTTCTGAATTACTGTAATGAGGATTAATTTGGCTTCCAGGTTGCCTTACACTGACCCATTGTGCATACAAAAGGCTTGTTGTAAAACCTTTTGAAGCGCCTAAGTTCAGGGGGAGGTCAGGAGACGTAAGTTTGTGCATTGCTGGGGAAAAAATAAAAAAAGGGAAAGGTTTTGAGGTACTCTCATGCGAACTGTAAATGCTGCTCTTGGCTTGGCTTTGAGGGTTGCTGTGGGGTGTGGATGCCTAGTATGTGTGGGAAAATCTGAACAGGGTGACCTAACGGAGAAGGTCAGACAGCTGAACAGGTTGTGCTCTTTGTTCTTCCAGGGGGGTGTTCGTTCAAGATGAACCTGTCGGTAGAGGCACCTAAAATCAGAGAAGGGTTTGAGAGAAGCAGAGAGCTTTGAACTGACTTTGTACAGAGCTTTCTCGAGCTCACTGAAGGACAGATGGGGTGGAGGATGCTTGAACAGGACACGAGAGATGCAGAGAATGTGTTTGCTGAGGAAAAGAGAAAACAGCGTGATGCTCAGGAAGAGCACAAGGTGAATGTGGTAATTTCTGATTACCCTTGTTGCAGACATCTGGAAATGTGTGTTTGCAAGAGAGGCGATCAGAAAATACCACATTCCAGGAGCATTCCTCCCCTCTTGCCCTCATCCCCATCTTGTGCTCTTCTGGGCATCCCAGTGTTTTCACTTTGAGGAAGCACATTGCCAAGAACTCAAGGCAGACATTAGGGAGTGCAGTGTTCAACATCTTGCCCTTGCGTACCGGGTAACAGTGAGGGGCTCTGAAAATTTTGTCCCTAATGTCTTCCCTAAGTTCTTGGCTGTGTGTTTCCCCACAGCAGCTCTGCTTTGTCCAGCTGTGATGACAGTAACCATTCCCCCTGCTTCCTTTAGACTGCCATCCTTTGTGCCGTCAGTGTGTGGCCAACCTGCGGGACGCCGGCAGCGTCTGCCTCAGATGCCAGAACGCCCGTCACCTGCTCCTAGGGGATCGCTGCGTTCCCGGCTGCCCGGTGGGGTACTACACAGAGAGTGGTGCCTGCAAACGTGAGTAGTCCCTGCAGAAGTCCCAGATAGCAGCAGGGTGGCAGAGATCCTTGTGAGCTGTTGTTTCGCGCAGTGCTCTGCTGTCCTGAGCACATACCAAGGCTGGTGGGACCCAGCCCGCTATGACAATGTGATTAATGAGTGCAACGAGCACCAGGCAGCAGTGTGCTTGTGAGGAGGAGCTGAGGAGCAGTTTTCCTGTCTATCTGTGAAATCCTGCCTCTCAAAGGTGGTGGCACAGAGAATGGGGTGACAATATATATATGGAGTTCTGTATAGATGTAGCTACCCTGAGGCTGTTTCTACAAAGAGATGGGCTGCTTAACTGTGACTGGAGATGGCTTCAAACTGAGACTTTTCCTGTGCCCATCACCAAGTCTCCAATTTGAGTGGTACCAGCACTGTTATGGGATACTGACACAGAAAATAACTTTCTAGACGTGTTCTGCAAAGAACTGTGCAAGCTGTGCTCACAAAAAGCAGAATTCTTGGTGGTAGGAACAGCTCACAAAGTCTGCAACCTGAAGTAGAGCATTGTCCCCTTCCACGTTTATACTCATTTGGTTTTGTCTTGCTACAGTACTGGCTCAAAAGGCTAACATTCATAGCAGCCCCTAACACAAAAAGCCGGTTTCATTCAGCTTTGTAGGTAGGCTGGCATGGTAGATGCAGCATTTTGTCTGTGTGGGCGAAGCTGCACTAATTGGATATTTTGTTCTCCAGCCTTCTGTGTCTTTACCTATCCCTGTATCTCCTCCAGTTCCTGTTGTTGTTTGTGGTATTGTGTTCCAGACTCTGTCAGAGCTGCTTTAGAATTTCTGGACTCTTAGAAGGCAGCAGGCTGCTTTTCTTGTTATGTGACTAACAGAGACATCTTAAAGCGTCTTGTACAGAGCAAAGAGTACCGCACTTCGTTTTAGGAGGAGGAAAGCAAAACAAGATATTCTGCACATTAAAATTAAGATGTAGATGCCAAACCTTCTCCCTTTGCAGGAAGTGGCATTTTCTAATCCAGTCTGACCGCTGATGATTAATGTTTTGAAGCTCCCCTCAAGCACACTGGGAACTGTCTGTTTATTTACTTGGTTTTTGACAAATGAAATCTCAGAGACTTATGAAATATACTCGGTGTCATTTAATAGAAGAGACCCCTGAGAGAGATATTTTGCCTTCCTGGAAGTGTAATCTTACGGATAGCGTTTCTTCCCTTTAGTATAAAGATTTCATTTGAAAGAAATTTGCCATTATTCAGACTGTGTCGAAGCTCGTATTGCAGTTTGTGCTGGCATTTAAGATCTCCGTCATGGTGTAATGCAGCTGTTTCTCTGATTTCTTTGCCCACTCTCACTTACGATTAATTTGGCCTTGTACGTGTAATGATGGTATCAATCTTTAGGTAAAGATATGTAAAGAAAAGAAATAGATAATTTTGTGTGGTTGTGCTGACTTTCAAGAAATTAGTAGGATCCATTGGCCACCTCCACCTTGGTACTTTAAATCTCTAAGTCAGACTAAGAAGCAGAAGTCAGAGAAGAAGGGATGGAAAGGAAACAGGGAAGGAAAACAAGAGGTGTGGCATAAAAATATCTCTTCAAAAATGCAGGGAAAACGAAAGGTAGTAATGTACTTCCTTACTTGAGACAGTCAGTGGATTTGCTGGCTGTAAAGCAGAAGGATCATGTAAGACTGAGTGTCTGGGCAGTAAAGGAAGAGGTGGAAGTTTGGTATAGGCAGTTGCAATGATACGTAGAGGGATGACCAGTTCTAACTCACGTACAAAACGGTGGCATCCTTGCTGTAATCTTGAAATCTGTGCAAATGCCATCTTGGTGTTCAGCAATGTGGAAAAAGCAAATCAACTGTTAGGAGCCACTGTGAAAGGGAAGAGGAATAGAGTAATTCATTCCGCTGCTGTCTGTAGGTGCTGCGTGCTGTGAGCAGTTCTGTCCACCTCAAAATGGAAGGCTGAGTGGGGGGACGGATGTCTTTTGTGCAATGAACCACCAGGCACACGATAGCAATTCAGCTTGGAAAATGGGAGACTGTAGGAGGAGGGAATATGGTGGAGGCCTACAAAGTCGTCAGTGAAATGGAGAAGAGAGTGCATGGAAGTCTGCTGTTCTCTCTCTTCCAGCGTTGCATCTCGCAGGAGATAGTAACGGGTGCAACTCCTGTTGGAGGGAGGGATATAAATCTTCAGGGAGGTGTGGAGCCGTCAGAAGAGCACTTCGGGGTGGTTTCTGGAGGGAGTTTCTAAACAGACATAAGTTCGTTGGGCTCAGGAGGATCTGACCTGAACATAGTTGAGAGGCAGCAGGGGTACTGACACAGGTTTTCCCTAATCTCGGTGTTTTCTGATTGACGTGTCATGGCCAGGTCTTACAGGGTTCTTATTCAGGGAAGGGGAAGATTGAAGAAAAGAGGAATGGGGAAAAAGAGAGAAATGAGAGGTGGGGAGAGTAGAACTAAGTCCATTTAAGCCACATTTCACAAGTTGGGATGTTTGTGGTTCTGCACCTGAGCAATGAGCACCAGTAAGGGCTTAGACCTCAGCAGGGACTTTTGGCAGTCAATCTCTAAGGATATTTTTGCTGGACCTTTTGACACTTGCTCAATGATCTCCTTTTGCTTGAATAGAAACGTTTGCTCTTGCTGTCCCTGCAGGGTGTCATCCCTCATGTAAAACCTGCAGAGGCAGGGGCCCTTTATCCTGCTCCTCCTGCAACACCAGCCTGGTTCTGTCCCACACCAACATGTGTGTTCCAGTCTGTTCTCCAGGATACTACAGGGATGAGAGCCACACCTGCAAACGTGAGTGCCTACCTCCGAGCCATCTCTCCTTTCCACGGGGTTTTCACTGACATGTCTTTTCTTGCGCCTTTACTTGCTGTTCCAGTTGCCAGGAAAAAGAAGGTTTCGAGTGCCTAAAAATGTGATGTGAGTTGACAGAAGCGATTAGCTGCCTTAGAAAGAGCCTACAGCGTGGTTTAAGTTTGAACACAGTTGCAGTTCTGTTACCGACTTCGAAGACAGGAGGCTTTGCAGTCCCGTAACAAAAATCCACAGGAGAGCTTGTGTAGGCTTCCTTCTTAAGTTGTCTAGGTGGTAACTCAGAAAAGTGGCCAAACATTCCGGTGGGTTATGGGCTTTGTGAAAACTTGACAAGTTTAGACTAGTTTTAATCAGTTCTCACTAAGGCAAACCCCCTCCTCACTGCGCCACCTGCCAGTACCTGCCACAGGAGCTGTGTAACAGCCATAGCATTTATGCCATGTTTTCCCACACGTGAAACCCCAGTGGAAACAAGGTACGGCTTTTAGGCAATCCTCAGCTGACTTAGTAGATGTTTTTACCTCCTGATGGTCTTGATGCAACTGAGCTGGTGTAAAGTCCGGTGGTGTTTTATCCTACTCGTGCTATCCCTTGTGAATCTCTCAGGGCCTCTCTCTCCTTTTATTATTCTCCATTTACTCTGGCCTTGACATCAACTGAGTTATTTCTCACATAGTTATTGTACTTGATGTTCCAAAATGCCAAATTATGTGGCTCAGAGACATAAAAAGAATCTGTTAAAACCCCTACTTGAATTGACCTGCTATAGTACACAACCCTAAAAATGAGTGAGTGCTTAAGCGTTCGGTTGCTCTGAACCTGAACCCTGAGATTTGTTAAGCCCTGTATTACCCTGATTTAAGTTACCCTGATTTATGGTAGAATAACTGTTGCACTGCGGTGAGTATAGGTATCAGTGTCATCCCATCTAGACCCAATTTCGTTACTGATGAGGTCCTATAGGAGGAAGCTAATAAGGTTGTCAGCCTTACCTGCCTTTTGTTGAAATATGTGGCTCTCCTGAAACTAATATTTCCAACTTACCAGCAGAAATGGAGATGCCTTGCGTAAGTTCAAAAAAATAGCTGGAAGAGTTTGTACCATTCTCCAGCCGACATAAAAAGTCTGTTCAGTAATAATAATGAAAATAAAAAAAGGAAAGGAGTAGAAAAAGAGGAATAAAAAAGGAATCATGGGATTCTCACTGTCCTGGCTAGCTCCCTGCAAGCTCTACAAGATACTCGCTGTTCGTGCCTGCAGTGTGGGTTCTTTTATTGCTAACCACACGAGAACACCTCCCTTCCTAGTTAAAGTGCCCTTTCCTAATGGAAGCTTACCTACTAATAGCCCCCTCTCTTAAGACATCCTGGTACAAGTGGAATGTTTCTCAGGACTGTGCCCTTCCTGAGTTTGGTTCAGTAGCTCAAATACAAACAGATTTTTGCAAGCAAAGTCAACTCCAGTGTAACATTTCTAATCTCTTCATTTACAAATGGCTCTTTAAGAAGTGTGTGTATTCACTGTGGCAGGAGACTCAAGGCAGAGTGCGTTGGTGCACTGGATTTTTTTCATTCCAAGTGTCACTTGTGCCTTTTCAAGTGAAGCACTGCTGATAAGCCGTGTGGATATCAACTGTCCCAGGCTGCTGGAAAACTTGCACCTAGAGGTGATGAAGGTTAAACAACCTTCATTCATCCTGATTAAACAATCAGAGGCTGACAGTTAGGCAGAGGAAATTTGGTCTCTCTTCAAAGTTTATTTTAGTCGCATTGCACTTCTGAGGAACTCGGGTTTGGAGTGAAGTTTGGAGAGATGCTGAGGGCATACATGTGCCCTCTGAGGTGCTTTTAAGCCCAGTGGCATCCTGTCCAAAGAACAGTGCAAAGCTTAACAAGTTCTTGGTGGATTTAAAAAAGCAGATAAGTAGTCATGCTGATACGACAAGCAGGCAGAACTGCTTTCAAGTACATTTTTGCATACTGTTCTGGCATGCCTCCATGGGAAGTGTGATTTCTGTAGGTTTTGACCTTGTGGTGTGTTTTGCCAATTTTTAATAGTGGTCTTTTCATAGCACTTTACAAATAGTAATTATTCCGTGTATTATTCCATGTATTATTCTTAAGTTCGGTGAAACAGAACTGACAGCGGAGCACCTGACAATAGTTACTCTTTCTGTAGTTATTCTTTACGTAGCTGTTTTGTTGTGAATTCATTTGCACCTCAGCAAAACAGGGACCTGTTGTGACATTTTTGAGATAAGTGGTTACTCTGAGGGACGTTGAGTCATGTTCAGTGCGAGCAGTGTGAGTATTTTCACACTTCCTTTTGTATTTTGGAGCTTTGTGGTTGTGAAAATCCAGCTTGATTTAAAAGCAAAGGAAACTGAATTCCCACAGGTTTAGACCCTGGACATCCAAGAGGTGAACTGAAGTATTCTGAACCTCTGGGCTTTGGTCCTAGATTCAGTAAATCTCTGATTTATTTTTTTTTTTTTTGCGTGTGTCAGATTCTATATTTGCACCCTCGAACTTCAGAATTTTAAATTGTGGAGTTAAATGGGTCCTTGGTCCCACCAAGGCTTGCTAACTGGATTCTGGCAGTGCATTATGGTCCCTAAATTTGTGCATTGATGAGATGAGCCTGGAGTTGTGTGAAGCACAGATTAGTTAAAGGGACTAAGGAAAACAGAGAGAGGGCAAGCTCTTATTTGGGGATTTGAATTCAAGGTCATTATTTCACTCTGACCTTCCCAGAGGAGAGGAGGAAGCAGTGTGAGTTTCCATGAGGAGCAAGGATGGTCTTTTTCAAATGGAAGGAGGCTTTTTACGTTTTGAGGGCTGTGAGTAGGAACATAAGAAGGAAAAATGCTGAAGTCTCCACAGGTGTCTCCCAAAGAGGACCCGTGAGTAGAGAGGCTACAAGATAATACCATTTTTGCTTGCACAGTTGGCTGGTGCATCAGTAATTAGAGTAATTTTCTTTGTCTGTCCACAGCTTGCAATAGCCAGTGCCTGAACTGTGAATCCGCTGCAGGCTGTACGTCTTGCAGAGATCCAGCTAAGGTCCTGTTGTTTGGAGAATGCCAGTATGAGAGCTGTGCTCAGCAGTATTATCTGGAGTTTTCAACCAAGACTTGCAGAGGTAAAAATATATTGCTGGTATAAAGAAAAAAGAAAAAAGAGTCGCTTTGCTAATAGTCTGTTATATTGCAGCATGATCTGTACACAGCCTGCTTGAAAATGTGTGTAGAGGAAGGGGGTTGTTCAGTGACAGACCGCTTGTGAGAGTTTTACAGTTTTACTCTTTTTCAGCAGTCATCTGTCACATACTTTAGCCTTTCAGTGAAAAACAAGATTATTGCAAATCCTTCTCTTGTAAATGATTTAGCAAGTGAGCCAGGAAACTTCTCAGGGTCAGGTCCTGGCATTCATTTAGTCATGGGTCAGCTGAATAACGAGCAAGCTTAGTGGTCTAAATCTGTTTTAGAGTGCTTATAGGGCCTTGTGCACTTACCTACTTCTTTCTGTCTTATTAAATACTGCATTGCTGGATGACTGCAGAAACAAGAATTTGGAGTGATTTAAAAGACACGTAGCTTGAAAGATTTCCAGAACTTCCAAGGAGAGTGTTCCGTAATGGGAAGAAGTGAGGATAAGATGGCTTCATTGTGTGCTGCCACCCCACCATGTGAAGATACAACACAAAGGGCTGCTCAGTGTGCGCCTCTAACTGGCGCTCCCAGTTAGCTTAACCGGCTGGATCTGGAGTGCTTCTGGTTTCCAGTCAGGTATTCGGACAGCGAGGGACAGCAGTTTGGTTTTCTTTTGGTCAGAATAATTTGAAAGGATGGGATGGATGAGGCAGGGTGAATGGTGATGGGCAGCAAACTCATTGTTGGCAGAGGAGACATTGATATTTAGGGGATAAAGTCGGGCTTCATGGGCAAGAAGTCGTATAGCAGTGTTAGCAGGTCTGAGTGCTGGGCAGGAGCTGAGCCTGCTCAAATTTGGCGTAGTTGGGACACGTTAGGTCCAAGAGGGGAAGAAAAATATGTGTCTTGTGTTGTAGTAAGTCATTCAGTACTAATCTTGCTTTTTTCTTTTTTTCTTTTTTTTTTTTTCTTCCAAGTATATCTTTAATAGCTATTATTTTGCTTTCTGCTCCTAGGGCTCGTAGCTCGTAGATCCCACTGTGCTGTGTATGCAGAGTGTGAGCTGTTCACCCTAGAGAGGGCTCTGGACTTTTTTTTCTTCCAGAGTGTGACTGGAGCTGTAATGCTTGTAGGGGCCCCCTGAGGACCGACTGCCTGCGGTGTATGGAGGGCAGCGTTCTCCACCAAGGAGCTTGTGTGGAACAGTGCCCTGCAGGTTTCTACAAGGAATCAGACATGTGCCAAAGTGAGTTCGTTTTGAGTGTTGCCTCCAAGCAGTTGTACCAGCGTTTCCCTGCTCATTTCCAGTCTGTGTGCGTCTTGCATTCAGCACGCACGCTCCTGCGTCAGATCTCTCCTTGCTGTCCACTGCTTGCACTCAGCAGAGCTGTGGTTCTTGGGGGTTTTGCAGCACCGTGTCGGAAGCAGTAGGAAGCGGTACTGAGTTGACTCTTTACATGTGATTTCTAGGGTGTGATCAACACTGCCTTCAGTGCCACCAACCAAACAAGTGCAGCCTTTGTGAAGCCCCCTTTTTCCTCCTACACTCTCAGTGTGTTCAGAGGTGTGGGAAGGGTTACTATGCAGACCATGCACAGCGAAAATGCACAGGTAAGCAAAGTGAGTGTGATGTGGTGGAGAGGGACCAGGATTGTAGTCTGTGTTCTGTACGCTGTTTTTCCTCTGCAAGGCTGAGGTGAAGAGGAAGCACTCTGATGCGGTGTTAAACTCACTGCTGAGATAATGCAGTTGACTTGAGAATTAAATAACACGTTGCATCTGCATTTAGACATGTCTAATTCAGGAGAATGAGATTCAGTGTAGACACACTCTACATAGGAGATCAGTATTAAAAATGCATTGTTAAAGAGGTTTTTCAGTTGTATTTGTGGGTTAACAAGCTGTGTAGGACCTAAATGTATTTTTGGAGTAGTTTTTTTCAAATTGATACAACAGTTAATAAAAGCATGTTTCTTCCACTTGGACGATTGTGTCAGGTTCTCTGTAGTCAGTGGAAAAACAGTGGTAAAATGAAGAAGGAACTTCTTGATGGCTCTTTTATCTAAACTGGTTGCCCGTTCTCCTTGATTTTGTCAGTGGGTCAGACAGTAATAGCAGTGATGTTTCCGTGCTGACTCAGAGGACAGCTCTGCACACCAGTATCTGCATTGTTTTTGCAGTGTCTCAGTAGGGGTTATGCTTTCCATCCAATGCAGCTTGTCCTCTTGGATGCTTGGAGTGTGACAGTGACAGCCTGTGCCACCTCTGCGACAGCACCACCTTTCTGAAGAACAAGGCCTGCGTTTCTGCCTGTGGTCAGGGATTCTATGGCAACAAGTGGACCAGAGAGTGTGACGGTGAGTGTCTCTCCTGGCAGGCTTCCAGCAGATTTTAAGGCCAGGAGTAATGTTCAGCAGTTTTGGAAATCGGTTTTGTGCCGGCTGTTAAAAGCCAGCAGCTATTTTTCTCCAACGTTTTCTTTCATAAACCACGCATGAACGTGGTTTTCTAGGTGAAGTTGTCTTCACTTAGAACACTGATTCAGTAACGCTTTTACCTTCTCTTTTTTTCCTTTAGCCAGCAAGCATCCTTCAAGCTTCCATGTGAGCAGTACCCTCACAGTAGGGATTGGTGGGGTGAAGCCCCTAGACCTCTCCTTACTGGGTGTGCGTGATCTGGATGGTGACACAGGGCAGCTCTTGTTCCATGTCGACAGCGCTCCCTCCAACGGCAGGCTGGTGAGGGTGGCGAATGGGAAAGAAGTGCAGCTCAGCAAAGGTGACCACTTCAGTTTCCAGGATGTGGAGGAGAAAAGAGTACGCTTTGTGCACAGCAAGGAGAAATCCAGGTAACTGTGTGGATACTTTTTTCTAAGCTCTTACTTTAAGAAAATGTACCTATCTCGAGAACAGGTATTCCCTGGGGAATGTTCTTACAGTGAAGAACGCTTATCACTGCTACTAAATAAATTTCTGTTGTATTTTCAAGATACTGTGCGTTAATATGTAAATGATGGTGCAAAACTTCTCTTTATGATCCAAGAGGTTGCTGTGATCCATCTGCCATCCTGCTGTGCTCTGGACATGCAGGAGTCTGTCTTATCTTTAACACTGTCTGCGCCAGGTTTAAAGCTAGTCTGTTGTGCTGACTCTTCGAACAGTTCCTAGATACTGTCAGGAAGATGCTCAAATGATGTCACTGCTTTGCTGTGCGGCATAGCCTGCATCCAGCCGCTATGGCTTCGCCTGCAACATGAGCCCTGTTAGTGTTTTGGGACAATTAGCGGTGCTTAGTGTCTGGCAGTGCTCACTCTGCAAGCATATTGCAAGGAGGCAGATTTCTCCTGCTGCCAGGCAATGAGCCAGTCATGCTGCCAAGTTTCACACTTGATTTACATCACCATAAAGCCTTGGCCCAGAGTGATACCAGTGGAGTTGCTCTGAATTTCTGCCTGTATATATTAGCTGTTCTTTGATCATTGTTTTCAGTAAGATTTTTGGGGTGTCCTTCTGATGCCAAAGGGTTAGCTCATGTTCACCAGACTTAAAGCAGCAGCATGAGTTTCTGTGTTACGATTTGGTGTTCTGCGTGGTAGTCGCAGTGAAACATCAAGATCTTGTCATGAGAAACATAGCTACAGGGCTACTGGGGGGCATTTCTGCAAAGTAAATAAGAAGCAAAAATGCTGAAGAGTGGGAGCTTCTGTTTCAAAGCCAAATAAGTGACATTTTTCTTTAGCAGAGAATAGCTGACATTTAGATCAGCATTTAATCTTGGAAGCACCATCCTATGCGGTTAACATTAGTTAAGGGGAAATGAAGGTATATTATTATGTAGTTAAAGGTATTTATTGTATGTTGAGACTATTGTGACTCTTAAGGAAAAAGTGCTATAAAAACATAATTGCAAAAACTTGAGCTGAAGTGTCTACTGCTAAGTTAATCATTTTTACTGAATATAAACTATTTTTACCATCATTGAGTTCTGTGAGATTGATTTATTTATATTACCCTGTATTTTGGCTTGTTGGGAACTTCTTTAGGAAAGGACAATTTTCCTTGAGGGTCAGCGATCAACAATTCTTTTCCCATCCTGAGGTGGTCAACGTTCAAGCGTTTTCAACACAGGTAATGTAACAAAGCTGGGAAACAACCTCGACTTCTGTTCTGTTTGGAGCCCGGGATTCTTGCAGTGATAACAGGGGAGCTGAGCAGTGCTTAAGCTGGTGTTCAGGTCAGGCAGATGAGGCTCAGCCCTCGTGTAGCTGAGAGGCACCCGGAGTCGCACGGCAGAACTGGACTTTGGGGTAAAGTGACTGCAGAAGCTGGCCATGCAACTTTGCTTTTGCAGGGAATTGTAGCTGGGCAATCATAGAACAAGTATCAGAGGGGGCTAAGGAGTCCCCACTGTTCAAACCAGACCAGCGGTGGTCTGGTTCAGTCTCTTACTGCAGGGCAGTTGAACGATGATTGATTCCTGTGGTAGGGGTGTGTTGACAGTCAATAGCGTTTACTTAAATGCTCCCTTCTAGGACAGCTGGGAATTAAATGAGCACAAGCTGTTTATAATGTCTTTCTTAAACTGCTCTCCATTTCTGCTTGAGCTGACGGTACTGTCAAGTGTCCACATCTCTCATTATTGTTATTTAAAATCTGTAGCATCATATTGTGAAGGGCATCACCCAAGAGGTGCTACACAGGGAGTACATCCACGTGTTCTAAAGGTGGGCTCTCCAGAAGGCGAGGCATGAAGAGGCGTGCGAGAGGCACATAAGGGGAGAGGCCACGGCTCTGCAGACTGCCCCGGGTGTGCTGGAGCTGCCCAGCGTGGCTCCCTGCTGGCTGCTAGTCGTGGTGGCAGCAAGTTCACCACGGGCTGGTGTGCTGGAGTGGGACTCAGGTTTCCAGGATGACTCTGCAGCGTGCGTTGAGCTCTTCCTGTGGACAAACTGCCTAGCTGAAAGCTGGTCAAACAACTGTGCTTGAACGGAAGTTGTTGTGGCTACTTGACGTATTCTTGCAGTATAAGGGGACCCTAAAGTGCAAATGGTATTCATCAGCTCTTAAGGCCTGTTTACACCTTCAGAGAAATGGCTTGGTAAAAGTGTAACTGGAAATCTGGCTGTCATCCTTCCTCTCCCAGTGCAGACTACATGCTGCCTACAAGCCTGGCTCAGCATCCATCCTCCCAATGATTAATTTAACAGATGAATTTATTTTAATCATTGCCGTGGTGGGTGGATTTGTGCCTGGAAGATGCTGTACTATTCTGTGCTTCTTGCTGAGTGTAGAAGGAATGTAACCAACAGCTCAAAAATACGGTGAGCAGCCTACTGGCTCGCTACATCCCATACGCTGTATGTTTGGTGTCCCATTTAATGTTCCTTAGGAATCATCCCAAGGAGTCATTGTTAGGAATAATATGTCTAGTTGCATTTTGTTGCTTTTAATCCTATCCCGTACTAGTCATTCCATAACTTCTGGGTTGTTCTTGTTTGACTTTCAGTGGAAGAAAAACTGTGGATTTTGATCCTGCTGCATGTATATTGATTCTGGCTGGTGCTGAAACCTTTTCTCAGTCTAATCTCTTGTTTGCCTCGGTAGGACATCCACCTAAGTAACAGCTGCAGTCAGTGCCCCAGAATACGTAAGTGAGGTTTAATAATAGGAATTTTGCCTGGCGATGGTTAATGACCCTGATAAGTTGTGTGCAGGTGAGATGGCAGCAGTTAGCTCTCTGATGAACATTCCCAGGTCTTTGACTTTGTCTCTGCAGGATCGCCCACCTCCCGAGGCAGGGTATTACTGATGGCAAATGATGTTTATTGTGATCAATAGGGAGGGCAGTTTTCAACTTTCTTGATGGCGAAGAACTAGGGAACTCATTTGAACCAGCAGGAATGCGGGCTCTGGTCTTCCTTCTGGCATGCATAAGGCTGTGTGGAGTGCTCAAAGATAAATAAGCAGTGATGCCGGCGGCACCCAGTTTTGCTGGCTTTGAGATGGACTTTATCAGTTCAAGACAAGCAAAAGCACATCCTTCGGTGTTAGCTAGTGGACTTACTTCTACTCAGAAGTGTTAATTTGAGTGTCTGCCTCTCAGTTTGGCTCACCATTAGCATTCTTTTTTTGCTTCTTTTTTTTTTTTTTACTTCCCTGGAACTCATTTTAAACAGGATAACCTAAGCAAAAATGTTATAGGAGTCTTATTTTCAAAAATTACAGCTTTGAAAGACATCTAAGTTACCAAAGCTGGAGGTTATACACAGGGAAAATGTGCTACGTCTCCATCCCCACTCCAGCCCCAGCCTTGCTATTCGCATACGTGAACCCCAGCGTCT
The DNA here is from genome assembly GCA_013399715.1 of Alectura lathami. NCBI lineage: Eukaryota > Metazoa > Chordata > Aves > Galliformes > Megapodiidae > Alectura > Alectura lathami. The sequence goes on along the minus strand of VXAV01009048.1, from coordinate 49,122 downwards.
GAGGTGTCTGTGTTCCAGGCGGGCCTGCTGACATGCACATGAAGTGTAGCCCTTCCAAAATAGTTGGGGTCCGCGCTTTCATTTGGATTTCCGTGGATGGTAATGAAGTGAAGTTGTGTCCCTTGTCTCTTATCCATGCAGACAGCGAGGGAATGCAGACTCTGGCTGGTAACAAATTACTTTCTGTATGAGCGCCCTGAGTATTTTTCCTTGCTAAGCTTGTTGTGGCATGAGAATCCTATTCTGATGTAATTTAATCAGTCTAAACGGCTAGATATTATTATTAGATCTTCCCACTGGGGGGAAAGTGCGGAGAGTGATCCTCTGCGGCTCAGATACAGCAGGCTTCCAGAGATAAAGCAAACTAATTTCCTTAACCCCCCAATTTTTGCTTCCAGACCTGATTAAATTGCTAACATTTAGCAAACAGCTAAGGGCTGTTTTTGTGTTTCAGGCCCCGTATGTGCTGAGAAATGAGGCCCTCCTTGTCCGCAGAGGGGAAACTGGAGCTATAACGGACCTGTTGCTTGATGTGAGAGATGGAGACAACCCTCAGGATGTCGTGCTGATGGTTTTAGAGCCTCCACATCATGGGCTGATAGAACCTCCTAGAGACTCAGCTTCAGCAATCCACATGTTCCACCTCGATGACATTGCTGGTGGACGGCTGCGTTATGCTCACGATGGCTCTGACACCCGGGACGATGCAGTTCTTCTCCAAGTGAGCGATGGGTACCACTTCCAGAACATCCTGTTCCACATTAAGATTGCTCCCAAGGTATGTGCTGTGACACAAACCCTCAAAGGCCAGTTACAGGTTTGGAGGAGTATCACCGTGTCTCTCAGGTGTCACTGGTTAGACTGTGGTCAGAGATAGGAGAAAGCAGGGGATGGATTGAAGTTTGCAGTGGGAACGATTCTGCTCAGGTTGTGCAGCTTTATAAAGGTCAGGTCTGTAGTTATTTGATAAGCAGATTTTCTGGAGTTGCAGGTGAGAGATTTGCTCTGGGTAAAGGCAATGAATTAGAGAATGCGTGGATGGGAAGAGAGAGGGCTGGTGAGGTGGTCAGACCTCTCCCTGGGCTGATGGGATGTGGTGGGAGCAGTGAGCGTGTGTGAGTCACATGCCTTGGCCTATAGCGTGCCTCTTTGGTGCTCTGGTGCTGTCTCTCAAGGCCAGGATCTCTGCTCTTCTCTCCATTGAAACCTTTCACCCAATGCTTCTGTATGCTTGGTAAATTCCCTAAATTCAGATACCTAAATTCAGAAATCAAAAATCAGTGGTTTTGCCTACTTTTATTGCCGTTCATACCTATAAAAAGCAGCCGTTTGTCTCTTCTGTATTTGGACATGAAGTGGCCCTTTGTATTAAATTTTACAGGGATTACAGCAGTAAAATTAGAAACAGTGGTGCTTAATCTGTTTGCTTTTGAAGCTAACCCCAGCCAAATGAAGCATGAACCACACCAGTTGTGTGGTGGAGTCTCAAAAAAATAGTTGCTGAACTGCTTGCAAGCTTTTCAGCTCTGATATTGAGGTACAGTAACAAAATAGAAGGAAAAAACCTGAGCACTTCCTTATTCCGTTGTTCATGTGGAGGAGCAATAAGTTCACTGTTTGCAGTCTTTTTGCGTATGAATCTGAGAATTAACAATCTTTGTGTGCTTCCACTCCAAAAAGGAGCTAAGAGGAGGTGATATTACCCTTCTCTGCTGTATTAGATGTCTTTCCCAGCATCTTGGGCTTGAAAATTTTGAGGAAGGTTTATGAGCACGATATGTGTCCTGTGTAGCACAAGGAGGGGCTGATCCCATTTGGTGCCTGCAGGTGCTCCTCAAGCTGAAGTCGTAATTAATGGTGATTAGTGACATGACTCACCTGTCAGTCTGGTGCTGAGTTATTTGGCTCGCAGAGTAAGAACGGCCCCGCCTGTGGTTTCTGTACCCTCACGTGGCCCTGAAGAGCCCGCATCAGGTCAGAACAACTGTGAAACACATGGACACCACTCTGTTGTTAGTAACTNGCATTTTTTTTTTTTTTTTTTTTTTTCGATTTTATTAGGCAGGTTCTTGTTGTAAACGCCAGTGAGGGTGAAGTGCTGAGCTACAGTTTCTTTCATCAGCCAATTTTGTGCTCCCATGTCTCTCGTTATTTTCCGAATCTCTCTGTGCAGCGTTTGGCTACAGGAAAGAATGAAGGCAGTGACAGAGGTGAGAGTGGAGCAGCTTTTAGTATGAGGGGAGAGCTGGCAGACACCCAGCTCCTGCCTCATCCTAATTATCGTCTCTGTGAAGCAGCCTTGGGAGCTGAAATGGAAGCAGGGCTTCTTTCTGAAAAGTGCTGTTGAGGCACGCATGCAGAGACACTTCTTTCTTCCCTTGGTTTACATCCAGAGATTGCCAAAGAGCCTGGGAGGACCCTGGCTGGGGGAGTGGAAGTTTGAAGGGTGATTTTTAAACCAAGCTGCTTATCAAAGTGCAAGGAGCTTGTTACAGTGTGTTGCTGGATGGTTTTATGCACTAAGTCCTGGCGTGAAAGGACATCTCTAGGATTCCTGTTCAATAGGCTCAGACAGTATAATTTTTCAGACATTAATCCACTGTGGTGAAAGTGTGAAAACATGAAAGGATGACATAACCTTCTAAGTACTACGCAGTAGAGGGCTGTGTTTGTTCACAGCGGGTGCCTTGTTTTCTGCAAGGGGTTTGGTTTTTCTGTCCCTTCAGTTGCTAACAGCCTTTTCAATATCTGCCCCTGTCAAAACACTTCGTTTGACCTACTGCAGTCCGGGCAGGCAGCCGCTGTTCTGAGAGCTCTTACTAATGATTTGCACTGCTGTATGTTTTTGTTGACGTTCTTTAACAATTACAGCCTCTGTGAAGTTAATTTGGGACCTGCTGGTGCTCTATTTCTGGCAGAGCACCACCAGCGGTGCTCCAGTGGGAAGCAGCGAGCCCGTGCCCTAGAAAATGTGGTCTCGGGCTGTGTGCTGGAAGTCAGATGAGGTCAGACCAACTCACGTCATCTGCCCGTTGCTGAGGCTGGGGTGAATGCAGGAAAAGGACAAGGGATGCTTGTTCAGGGGGCGTGTTAGGTCTCGCTGGATGGGCAGGTTGCCTCCATTCGCTTCATAAAGCCTGGGGTCTTCACAGTGTGCAAGATCTACCAAACCTCCACTGCTTCTGCAGCTGCACTGCTGGTTACAGTCCTTGCCAGCTGCAGTGGGATGGCGTGTGTGCCCGTCTGCAAGAACTGAACTCAAAGACGTGAGTGGTCCTTGGACCACTCAGGGAGATTCAGGTGGGCGCAGTCTGTAATATATTTGCAGGGCACTGCACCTTGCCATACCTGGGGGCGGGTAGCATGGAGCAGGAAGGATGTTGGCCTCCCCAGGCTCTTTGAAAACACTCTTCCTGCGTGATGAGTTCCTTCGCACTCTCAGCTAACTCTGTGCTAAGGCACCAGCAAAAGAAAAAAAGTCTGATTGGTTTTAGCTGTTTTGCTGAACACAGGGTGAGCACAAAGATCAGACAATAGCTTGTTGCTAAAAATGTTTTCAAAAAGATTACCAGGCAAAAAGAGCTGTCGTGTGAATGTGTTTTTATTAATCGGCAATTAATCAGCAGATCACAGTATCAAAGCCCAATAGAAAAGGTATTACAAAATGCCTGAGTGGTTTATAATGTGGCCAGCGAAGCACTCATTCAGTTACCAAAAGACCAAAGGTTTGTATTGGTTTGTAGCAAAACCATCACCTTGTGTGTAATTAACATTCACCTAGAAATATTTGATTTTCAAGTAGTGCGTTTTGCATGTAATTCTTTGAACAGTGGCAAGTCCCCTTTTTCTCTCCTTGCACAATAATAAACCCAGGGACCTTCCTGCCGTGTTCAGTTTGTTTCCATTTCCAGAGCTGTAGGTCACCAGGCTGGGGTCAAATCAATAGGGTCGGAGGAAAGTTATCATAGACATCGGCAGGGTTCTCTTGGCTGGCACTAGGTCTGGTTTATTCTTCATTGTTTTCTAAAGAGATAAAGCAGCCGTTACGCTGGGAAACTGTTACCTGATGCAATCCAATATCATGTGTCATTTAAAAATTAACCCTTCAAAGAAGTACAAATTGAATGGATGAAAAATGTTCAGCAGACAGATGTCAAATGGAGATAGAAGTCATTCTTTAATGTGGTTCTTTTTCAGAGCATCTTTTTACCCCTCTCCAGTGTCTCCATTGCAGATTGGTAGAAAATAATGAGTTTTTTAAATCAGTTCTCGGGACACACATTGTTATGTGGAACAGTAGTGAGGAGGAAGATGATCACTCACATGAAGCTGTCGGGTTTTGACTGGCTGTGCAGTTTAACACAGCCAGTTTCGAGGTGAATTCTCAGAAATCAAGAACAGAAGTCACACTCACAGCAGGTGGGCTTATAAGAAATAGCTGTGGCGCCGAACAGGACACAGGGATTTTAGTGGGCTGTGCAACAGAGCATGAACTAATGTAATGTAAAGTAGTGCAGAGCCCAGAAGGGCTAATACAGTTCTTGGATGCCAGAGTAGGGTTACTGAAATACCTGGCAGCACTGAAAACATGACTGCATCCAGTCCTGACATCCAGATTTCAAAAAGCTTGAATGAATATTGGATAAATATCGGTTTGGCAAAAAGCCGTGAGAATGACCTGAAGGGTAGAAAGCCCCCCAAGCAGCAAAAGACTCTGAGGAATGCTCAGGCAGAGTTCACTTTTGCAGAAGTGGTTAAGAGAGTACTCGACCAGAGGTGGAAGTCTCCATACAGACAGAAGATGTGATCTAAAAGTCTTTCTGAAAGTGTCGTCTAAAGTAACAAAAAAAGAGATGTGGATTTGGTGCAGTTTGCACCACAGTTACAGAGATGTGTAAAGGTGTTGGAGGTGCTATAGAGAGATTCTTTTGAATGCTTAAGAAGCTGTTGTTCTACAAGCACCCTTGCAAAGTGTGTAAGATGAGAAATAAAATGAGGAGAGGCAAGAGAAAAGGTGGATCCAATCACGCTGTTGTAGTTGACTGGGTACATTTCTTCCAATGATGCTGGCAGTGAATTTTCCACTGTGCTGAGGAGATAAATTTTCTGTCAAGACATGTAAAAAGTCAACTGGAGAGAGAATGGGGATGGCAATGAAAAACAGAATTATGGGGGGAGACTGAAATCACGAAGGCTTAGGGCCAGAGACAGGAAATTACAGGTGCTATAAGGCAAGCTCAGGTCTGCAGGGTGAGAATTGGGTCCGAGGAATACAGGTGAAAGATGCACGTCCTTTTCTTGAAGCAGACCAGGGCCAGGGCTGAAGCTACAAAATACCGTGTCATTCTTTTCACTTTAAAACTGTTTCCACTGGTGCTGCATCAGTGACGTTCAGCTAAGCCTCTTCCTGCTGTCCCCTTCACTTGCAGAGTGACAGAAGCCCTCGGCTGGTGACAAATTCCCTGGTGTGGGTGCCCCAGGGAGGCATGCTGCAGATCTCCAAGACGATACTGCATGCCGAGGTACCCGGTGCCCGTGACTCTGAGATAATGTACAACATCGCCAGGGACCAGCCGAGACACGGTAAATTTCTTTGGAGTTTTATCGTCAAAAAGCGGCTGTAGGGTGTTGCTTTTCATCCTGCATGTGTCAAAGCCTCCAGCAGCTAAACAGAAGTGCAGGGTTCTGGTTTCTTCAGGAGAAAAGGATGTTCGTCACAGACTTGCCAGAGCTGATTGTCCCAAAGTGTTTTCCCACAGCAAGCAGCATTTGAGGGAAGAGGTCTTTGTAATGCCACTCTGAAGAAGCGCCGTTAACCTGGTCTTTTTGCAGCTCAGATGTGCATGCAGAGTAATGGAGCACTATTGTCCTGCTCAGTAACCTGAACTTCTGTAACTGCAGGGTAGTGAAATCCTGGTGGATTTAGAGTCTCGTGAGAGCAGAGTCTCACTTGCTGCCAAAAGATAGTGTCCCATAATTAATGTCTGGTTTAAGAACAGCATGGAGTTGTATCTGACTCTAGAAGCTGCTGAGCAAAGGTTTACCTTGAAGAACTGGAGGACTCCCTAAACTCTCTGACGTTTGATTTAATTTCTGCTAGTGGAAGAGGTTATTGACTCAAACTGGAATTGGTGACATTTGCATCCATCTATAATTCTTGTCTCCAAATTCCTTTGAGAGTCTCCGATCTCGTATCTCCAAGTAATGCCTTTCGCAGGCAACCTCCTGTGTAGGGCTGCAGCCTTCAGAATATCCTCTGGACCCAGGCCAAGGAGTGTGGAAGGTGCTGGGAGTTGTGACTGAAATAGAAAATCAAAGAGGCTGGATAGAAAAATAGAAAACCTCAGATGTAGAGGTAAAGGAAATATGAACAGAAAAAGAAAAATGTTTTTTTCCTCATCAGCATCACTGCTTTCTTCATTAGAACCACGTCTGTAAGTAATACACCATGTACTTCTGTGACACGATATTGTTAATTTTAATTCCTGAGCTGGATGAAATTAGAGGGTCACGTTAGCAACAGAAGTGCTCTGGATTTGCCTCTTGCTGTGAGGACAGGCTGGTTTCTGTAACAGCTGCCAGTACCTGATAGAGGCACAGATTATGTTATTTTTGCAATTTAGGAGAGAAGCAATTAATTTGTATTCCCCCGTTCGTTCTCTGCAGATGAAGCAATCTCTTCTCATTTTTAATAAGCATTTACGTGAAATCAAGAATTTTTCCCTGAGGAGTTTGTCTCCTGCTGCCTAACCCTAACCAACATTTTTAATCCTGAATTTGTATCACCGTAATTATCTCTGCTGTAATTAATTGCAATAACACAAATGGCTTTGTAGCTTCACATGAGGAATGTGCAGTAGAAATCAATGATCTTCAAAGTTTTATCTAAGATACTGCTTCACTGAAAGGGAGGAAGAAATAAGACAGAGAAATGTAGAAAAGAGTCCTTAATTAAGGAGGGCTTATCTCCCTATCCTAGTGCGTGGAAAAGGTGTGCATACCTGCAGAAAATGCATCGTGATTTTAGACAGGAGGTAGAGCTACTTTAGAATTAGCCTCCAGGTTTCTGTAGCACACGAGCGTGGACAAAGAATGCTTCTTCGCCTTCATTTCAAGTCCCTGAAACCCAACAGAAAGGATGTGACTAGGGAAGGAAGAGCTCTGTCTGTATCCCCTCTATTTGCAGGGCTGGATTTGGTTCTGTGCAGTTTGTTGCCAGGGAGCAGCTGATCTTTCTAAGGATCCTTTCATGCTGAACCTCGTTTTGTCCATGGAAGTGGAATTAGTGTCTTCTAGCTCTTCTCCCAGCATGCAGGGTGCTTCCGCATAGCTCTGTGATGTGAAAAAATACCGATGTCTGTGAGATGTTGTTACACCGTGAGCTGCTCCATGTGGCGTACGTTCTTAGAGGAGGAAGTTTCTAAAGCCAATGGAAATCGATGTGTGTCCGCTGGACAGCTCTGGGAGTTGCAGCTGTATAGCCTCGGAACTGCCGGGGTACCCGCAAGCCCTGCGTTCGTGTGTGTGACTTCTCAGTGGATGCTTTTCTGTTTAAAAATAATTTGATTCAAATCAAATGATACTCGTAAACTGTGACGGTAAACATCACAGAGTTTTTCTTTCCGATTGAGTTAAATATTAATTTAGAAGACACACAGGCATGCTTAAAGCTGCTCTGTGTTCTAATTGTTCCTTCTCTTACTTTGGGAGGGGTGAACAATGTGCATGTCCTAAAACCCTTGGTTATGAGATCAGCATTGCTAGAAATCACACAAAAAATGGAAGTGGCGAACTCCATGAGCAACAGCGTCAGCTTGGGAATGTCGCTGGGGCGGTGGATTGCACGCATAAGGGAATATTAGCACAGAGTTTGATTATAAAGTGGAAGTGTGGTATTTCAGTTTGAATTATTTTTTTTACTGCACTATTTGAGGGTGGTTTTGGGAAATGATCTGAGAGAGCTTATGATGGGTATTTTGCATTACAGAATGATTAATGCTGTAAGGAGAGCGGAAGTGATTTATAATAAATATGGCTTCTGAATTGGTAGCCGTGAGGGATGCTTCCAAAGACGAGTGAAAAAGCACAGTACATAACAAACAAGTTGTGCAGAGAGCAGCTAAATTATATATAACCAAGAGTAGTAAAGATTGGGGAAGCGTATAATTTTTTCCACAAATTGTGGTGGTGCCTAAGCAATTAAATTATGTTGTAAAATAGAAGAATATGCCATTTATTTTGATAACATAGTTATTTGTCAGGTTTTTATTTCACTTACATATGCGATTTGGAACAACGTTCACATTTCGTGTGGCTCAGTGAAACTGAGGACCAAGGGTTCGATACCCTTCTCTTGGTGCGTAGCACTTGGCTCTTCAATTAGCTGTACTGAAACGCTTATTTTAGGCTAAAGCCTGTTGAATACCACTAGTGACATCAAAATCCAGTTCTTGCATATGTGCATATGTGAGGAAAGCTGATGAACAGTGGGACATGCCCCCATCCTCCCACATCTGCAATGAAGCCAGCGATATTTCAGCCCAGCTCAGAACCTGTTTCTCAATGCAAAAATCAGAAATAAGCTGGATGTTAGGGATACAAAAGCCGCACACCATTTGGGGCAGGAGCTACAAACCAGGGCATGCAGGCTTTCTGTACACCCTCTGGTGCAGAGGTTTTTACTCTGTTCAAGAGCTCTTCAACTGAAGATTTCTGTTCAGAGAAATGGGTTGAGGAAACTTTTTGGCATAATAAGTACCCAAAGGAGCTGCAGAAAAGCTGACCTTGAAAAGATTAGTGTGCTGCATCCTGATACTCAAGTTGTATCCTTGAGAGAAAGATGGATAGTGTGCTGCAATGCATCAAACCTGCTTGTGTGTCACTTCTCTCTTGTCTTTTTGCAGGAGCTCCAAAAAGTGAGGCATGTCCTTCGTGCCTATTTTTCTGCTCAGTTTATCAGGCAGGCAAGGCTGACACGTGCTAGTCACTGAGCAGAAATAGTTTTGAGAGTTTGAAGTTGCAGATCCTGTTTGTTGCTTGGCTGTGTATTTCTTCTGTGTCCCTGCACAAGCTGCTCAATCCTGCCAAGGCAGAAAACAAAATTTCCCAGTGTCATGGGGGTGTTGCAAGGTCCATTAGTGTTTTTTAGGGGCTTTACTGCTGTACCTGGAAGTCAGACTAGATGGCAAAACTGTAGAGTTGGTGGACATTTGTCTTTGGATGCTCCTTATCTGGTGAGAAGGCATCATCATCTCCTTGTTTTCTCACAGGCTGTGCACTGATTGTTCATCTTTGCTCTCCCCAGGTGAAGTGGTGCTTCTGGTCCCAATGCCGGCAGATGGCCCAGCAGATGCGTGGCAGCTTTTGCCCGATGGAAGAGCAGCCTCACCTACAGCCTCCTTTACCCAGCAGGACATCAACGAGGGCATCGTGTGGTACAGGCACTCTGGGACTCAAGTAGAGAGCGACTCCTTCCAGTTCCAGGTACTCTGCATCATTTTCACAGGGTGTCACAGGGCATTTTCAGGCTTGCACGCAGACTTACGTATGCAGGTGCGTGGTGTCTGCCTGTACATGAACGTGCATCAGTTCACCTCTCGGGGCGGATGCACTCTGTTACTGCATCCCCATCCTTCGTGTAATCTGATGCCCCTCTTCCCCAGCTCTCTTTAAGATGAGGCTAGTCCCAGGCAAGGAAGGAGAAGCAGAGATGTAGGTCCGAATGGCCACGTGTTTGGCTGTCCTAGGGATCCTCCAGCTGGGCAGTGGCTCTGTGTGAGGAGATCCTGAAGAAGTCCTCTGGCCCATGTCTCCAGACCTGCATGAAAAGGCTTCCCCATGCAGGGTGTGTTACTGCAGCTCATCCCCTGGCAGTTTTGATGCCCTATCTGCACATCAGACAGTAGGGTTGACCCCTTGGTACTACACAGGAAATACATCACCCGTTCCTGAAGTCTTTAACGTTTACTCCAAGTGCAAAGTATTCTGAGTGTCTTCTTTCCATTAAGTTTGTTTTGCAAGCTCCAAAACCAAGCAGCCCGCCTGATTTCTGCAGTCCCTCAGTTACGAATTAATTTTTTGCTGTAGAGTACTTCTTCTTGCAAGCAGACAAAAAGATACAAATATTCTCCAGCAGACGTAATACTAAAATAAATCCCACCTCCCCACAGTTGTAATGGCCAAAAAAATCCTCAGACGGGTCCTTGCTGTTTGCATGGAAGGTTTAACAGCATCCCACGAACACTTGTATGCAGTATTTTTTACATCTGGTTTAAAACTCAGAGGCTGTTACTGTAGCACCAGAGAGGCAATTAAGGTAATTTCTAAAGTAATTAACATAAGGGATAATGAGGAATTGTGAGTGTCGATGTTGAACAAGGTAATCTTTAGCTTAATTACCACGTTCCTCTTACAGAGTATGCATTTTGCATGAGTTAAACGTTTGGCTTTAGTGTCTTGGAACGGTAGCGATAATTGTACGGAGAGCCCTACTGAGAAAGGAAGCTGTGATTACCTGGGCGGCAGCAGGAGCCTGTAACACGTCTGAGTCTTGAGCTGTGGACGGGGGCATCTCCAAAAAAGCTCCTGTGTGGTTGTCATCACTGTTTTGTCAGTCACAGCTCAGATGACAGGAACTCTGAAGGTCCAGCAAATGGCTACGGGAATTCCATTCAGCAGAACATTTTTCTTGAAATTGTGTGCTGAAGTCTGTTCTGGCTCACAGAGGGCTCTGTTGAAGTCAGGTGTGGGCTTCCATCCTTGCTGACAGATGAAGCTGTACTGAGCCTAACAGGGAAGGAGGCTGTGTTTCATTGGGTACTTGCCTCTCAGGATTGGTGTAAATGTTTGTGGGCATGTTTCTGTGGAATGGTTTTGAATTTTTATAAATGTAATATTCTGTGCTTTATAGTTTGTCACTATGAATTGATGATGATAAGTTAGATACAGTTGACTTAATTTTGGTGTTGGAGTGGCATGTGGAAAATCCTTATGGATCTCTCTGAAACACAAGCACAGCCTGACTTGGAAGACGTTGGGATCACAGGGAGCCACTGCCAAGCGGTGCCATTGTTAGAAAACCAGTTGGTTTTGCCTTATCAGCTCAGTGGGCTGTCATTTTAGGGATGGGAAGAAGGTTTAGAAACCCATTGTGTTTTCTGTTCTTGTGGTGAGGAGTTCCACTGAAATATACAGCAGCTGAAGTGAAATTTGGCAAAGGGAGGCAGGAACGAGCAGTGGCAGGAATGAATAGGTGAGGGCAGAGAACGGGCAAAGAGACACCTTTCAAAATGTTAATAAAAAAGGTGAACCATTCAGACTGTAGAGGCAGTAATGGAGAAACTGGCTCCTATTCAAAGGCCTTAATTCCTGCAGCGCTGGGCTGGTGTCTCCTGGAGCAGTGTGCATCTTTGCCATTGCACACCACGAGAAGAGGAGAGGGAAAGTGAGAAACTGGTCTGGAAATGGTGTCCTCTGTCAGATGTCCATTTATGTGATCTTCCCATCGCAGGTGTCCAGCTCTGCCAGCCCACAAAGCATGGAGAGCCACGTGTTCAACGTTGCTGTTCTCCCACAGACACCCAGAGCGCCGCAGCTTTCCCTCGGCTCCTCTTTGCACATGGCTGTAAGTGTGAGCCAGCACCACTGACTGCTGGTGTTCGTTGCTGCAATGCATGGTGACCAAAGCCTCACATCAGCCACTTAGTGTGGGTTCCTGTGTTTGCTGTTGTCCGTGCTACCGTGTTTGATTCAAAGATGGAACTAAATCCAAGGAACAGGGTGTAGGCACCATGTAGGGTGGTGTAAATAGGTGTAAGTAGGGTAAAAATGAAAAGAAAAAAACAGAACTAGGTGGGCTAGAATAGAAAATGGATGAAAATAAACAAGGAAAACTCCATTAAAAATTGAAAAACAGTATTATGGGCAATGAATATATAAACTGGAAGGGAGAGGGGAAAAAAGAAAGTTTTTAAAATGTATTTTTATGGAATTCTTAACACTTTTGAAATACCATTTCCTGAGAAGCCATTAGGAATGACAAGAGTGAAAAAACTGTGGATGAGAGAGATGGTAATGAGTAGATCTTGCCAGCAGCTCCACTGCAAACTTTACTTATTGGAGCAATAGCCCTCCCACATCAGAAAGTTTTCATTATCGTGACATCAGGAACACAGATTGTAATGCATTTCAAAACCATTCAGACAAGCCTCATTGTATCTGCATCCACGGCCTGAGCTTCCTTTTCTTGCAGCATTGGCTCTAGGAATAGCCATTTTGATAACAGTGCTCTCTCTAACTTAGTCATTTCCCTGATTGTATTAATTTAGAAGTTTCAAGTTGGTTTTGCAAGCCCTCCAGCTTCAGCGCATGCCTTCTCCACATGTCCCCATCACATACGTGGGAGAAGTCCAGCTTTCCCCATTCCTTTTCCTGCTGTCTCCTCTTTGATCCTACAGAGAGGGATCCCGAGAGCTATGGGGCTCTGCACCTATGCTGCCCATCAGGGAGCTCAGAAAGCCAGGTCCCTAGAGGCAAGGAGTTTGGTTTAGGCATCACCTTAGCCACCTAGCCTTGCTGTGGTCTGCAGGGCTTTCAGTGCCTGGCCAGGATGGTGATCCTCTGAGCAGCTGTCCTGAGCCAATGGCAACGGGATGGGGGAGGCTGGGATGAGAAGGCAGAGAGGAGCACCTGCAAGAAATGTGAGTGCAGCTGAGGCCACGCTTTGGGCAGGAGCTGGGTCTACAGGCCTGAATGTGGCATACAGTCATCTTTGGCCTTAACTCCTGGTAGTTTATTTAGAGCGTGTGAGGTGCCAGCAGGGTGCTCAGTGTTGTCAAACAGCCTGTGTCCAGGGGTGCTCCCCAACAGAGGAAAGCGCACTGAGGAGTCCATGTGGTGCAGAAGAACAGCACGCCCCCCAGGGGTAGTGGGTCCCCAGGAGGAGCCTCCTAAGGGGAGGCAAAGGACCTCGAAGCCAGAACAGCCTGCCAGGCATGGGGCCAGGAAAGACCAAAGGAAGTGGTGGGAGAGGGATTAGTCCACGACACAAGGGCCTTGTCAGGGTTTAAAATAGTGTTGACCTTTCAGAGGCACTAATAAAACATGCCCAGACTTCTGCTTGGAGCAATAGCCAGCAATGTATCTTTCATTTCTTGACTTTTTGTTGTTGCCATTATTGACAAAATTGATGGGAGAGGCATCCGACGGAGCCATGCCGTGCTGGATTTTATAGCTAATTACACACCACAAAATCCAATAGTGCCATAAAACATGTTTTACTGAGGGGCACCTCACAACCTGCAAGTGCTACCTCTGGGAGAGACAAATAGGCCTTGGAGGCAACTGTGAAGCAACCATAACCTTAAATCTTTTCATCATAAAATTGCACTTCCTTGCATCAGCGTGCTTGAGTTCTTTTCATCCATCTTCAAAATCTATCAGAATTAGAGTGGCCTCACAGCTGGAGAGCAAGCAGAAAACGTTAAGCCTGTCCATACCTGTGAACCTTGAATGTCCTGTCAAGGAAGGCCAGAGAAAGTTTGGTAGTTAAACTGGGCAGACGTCTGTGCTGTTTCTTCTTCGCTGAAGTTACCTGCTTCCCCCACGCTGATGTGATTCATAGTAGGAGCCTGAGCTTTGCACTAGCTGAATGCAAACAGAGATTGGAGTTGTGAAGGAGACGATTTTGAAGCATATGGAAAGGTTCTCCTCCCTTCCCAAGGCAGCTGTGTGAAAGGGACACCGCTGGTAGTTTTACAGCCATGCTGAAATCACAAACCTCATGGCTCTTGATTCCAGTTAGATACATGACTCTCCCACACCTAAGAAGGGTTGTCACGGTTTTATTTACTGCTTCACAGTGGTCATTCGTCGGCTGTGGTTTCTCTTCTGATGTGCTCATGCGAAAACACTGAAGAGAAATGAACTGGGGGTTTGGTGGCATTTGCAGTGTTCTGAGCTGTTGTCAGGGAACCTCACCTTCCCCCAGTGTCCAGACTGGGACTGAAGGGCAGCAGAATGGGACACAGGTTTCACAGGGTGACCTCACAGGCATGAAGGTGTCAGGATTCAGCGGGCTGCACTTGATGCAGTGGATGGAAACCTGTAGTTTGTTCCTGAACCTGATCATCTCAAGTTCCAATGGAGATGAATTAATTGCCCTTATCCCTAATTTAGTTCTACTCACCATATTTTGTTAGTGGTCATGAAATGAGCTGGATATTTTTCATACCCAGCTGAGCCATGTTTAATTCAGTGACTTCTTGTAGCTGTTAGTTCTGCAGGATTGAGGTTCAGGAACACATGCAAGTTGACTGCCTTTGTCCACTCAAATCTGGTCATGCAGCACCGTAATTCTTGGAACACACCCTCAACTTGTCATGATACTGTAATGGAGAGATGAGGACATTTTTACACAGATTTAAAACAAACAAAAAAACCTTTGTTTCCTCTGTATTCTTATGAAAATGACATTTTCAGGATTTATTTCAAAAGCAAATCCAGTCCAGCCACATCAGACTATTCTGGAAAACTAGCTAGGCGTTGGATTATGGCTTTGTCCAGGGAGTGTTTGATCAAAACAGATTTGTCTTCATCTGTTCTTAGTTGCTGTAGGCAGAAGGTATGGCAAAGCAAATCCTCTCTCGGTACATTTCTGGCTGAGTCTTCCCATGTCTCTGGCGTTGATGCTCTTGGTCTAATGTGTTTATTGAGGTGCTGGAGGACCGCGTGACAGTGATTGAGCCCCATCACCTCTCCTTTGTAGACCCGGAGATTCCCAGTGAGAAAATCCTGTTCAACGTGACTGTCCCTCTCCTTCCTGGCCAAGGCAAGTTACCTCTTCAGAGCAGGAATTAACTGGTGTGCTTTTTGAGCACACCTAATGGTTTCCTTGCCAGGGTATTGTTCTGTGAAGGCACCTGCTAAGCTGTTCAGCCTCCATCAGTAGCCTTCAAACCCCTGCTTTCTTAACCCAGGTTCTTTGGATTGTGCACGAGTAAGCTGCAGCGCACACCCATTTTTCTTACTGTTGTCTGGAACACATGGAATGTTGCACTCCATAGCTTTCTGCTTGTGGCCTCTCAAGTGGGAGCTATTTGAAGAAATGACCAAGTGAGGAATCTGTTTTAATTTCTCACGTCCTGTGTTGTTCTGTAGAACCCATGCTGGGTGCAGTTACAGCCATCTGACTCATTCAGCAACAGCTGAAGATGGAAAAAGTACTTGGGGACATAAAAAGAAGCTGTGCCCTTTGGTATCTTGTTTAAAAATAAAATGGATTGCTTGTGTTAATACTGAGCTGTCTGTTTCTGTAGGTATTGTGGAGCACAGAGACAGGCCTCTCTCCCCAGTCAGGTATTTCACTCAGGCAGATATAAACCATGGCAAGATCGCTTACCGTCCACCGACTGCAGCTCCACACCTGAGAGAGATCATTGCGTTCTCATTTGCAGGTAAGGAGCTGAGTGTTCTTTGCAGTGCCAAGTCAGGCTGCTGGTTCTGCTCCAGCCCTGGAATCACTTTGTGGCTATTTCCATACTCACTGGGGCATGTGGCTTGAATGATACAGGGGGTGTGGGAATCTGCCTGGTGGGAGCATTCCAAAAGTTCATCCAATTCTTCCAACTTCAGCATGATTTTCCCCTCTTGTTCAGTATAGCAACATTCAGTGCGTTACAGGGGTGTGTTCACTGCAGCATTTAGCATTGTTGGCACTAATACCGGATGATTGTGTGGTGAAATGACAGTGCGTGGTAGGCACACTTCCGTGCATTGTCCTGCCCTCCACTGGCACCAAGAGGGGTTTCACAGACTGGAGGGGGACAGGATGTTTTCTCTTATTACCTGAAAAAAAAGCAGTGGAAAAAAGTGCTTTTGGTGAGGAAAGGCTCCAGTTTGGCTGGACGTCAGCACTTGCTTTCTCCAGAATCGATCTCAGTCCACATCAGTGTGAGCTTTTCTGACCTAACCACAGTTACTCTGTGCTTGCATTTACCCCCTCAGGTCTCCCAGAGTCCGTGAACTTCCGATTCACAGGTATGCTAGCCCTTTGCTTTCTCCTGGCCAAAGCAGTTTTCGCCTTGCGCCCTTCACGTTGCCTGTTACTCCTCAGTCTTCCCTCTCCTGTAGGCACACCTGTGGGCACTCAGTAGTAGCGCCTGGAAATGCATGTGCCTGGGGGGAGTATTCATCCGTCTCCGTCCCAACAGTGTTTTATAGAAGCCAGGATGCAGTTCGGTGGACGCACCTTTTTCCAGTAGTTGCCTGGAATGTGTCTTAAAAGCCCAATTCATTCCTGTTTTCCCCCAGCATGAACAAGGATATCAGTGTTTGACTCTGGTTTTTTTATATGCCATGGAAACATTTCCACAATGAAATTGGTACTAATTAGCTGCTTGCTGACTTAGTACATATTTCCCCTTCCATGAACAATCTAGCCCAGGTATGCAAAGTGATCCGCTACCAGAGAGAAGCACACATTCTGACTTATGAGCGCACCTGATAGATAGATGGAAGACAGTGTGCACACGTGCAGATTCTTACAAGTGATGCTTGTTGAGCTAGCAGACGAGTTAGGGACAAAGGTAAATATCTCTGGGAGGGTGTGAATTGTGTGCTCATGTCCATAGAACAAAGGTGTACACTGACCAGGTGGGAGGGCAGTCAGCAGTGTGCAGAAAACAGTGAGTTTCTGAGGTGTGCTGAAAACACATCCCTGCGCTCAGGTGTTGTTTCTGTCTGCGCCTAGTGTCTGGTGGAGAGCACACAACCCCGGAGATGGTGTTTGTCATTCACCTGCTCTCTGCAGAGCAGCAGCCTCCGGTCTTCCAGATCACAGCTCCCTTCCTGGAGGTCAGCCAGGGGGGCAAGGCCGCCATTGGTGAGTACGCTAGAAGGGACAGAGCGATGGAGTTGTTCGGTGTAGGCCACTTTCTGGAGGTGTCAGGAGGTTTGCTGGGGCTCTTACAGATACCCCCTAAGAGATGAACATGTGCACATCTCTCTCATGCGATGAGGGTTTGCCTAGCTGGTGACACTGTGAGTCACCTGGGCAGTAAGTTCTCTGATACAACATCTGACCTGAGTGTTATCAGGGGACTAATTATTTCCATGAAGGCAGTAAGCCCTTGGGCTAGGGATGCTCCAGAACTGACTTTTCATATACTGTCTAAATTAAAGTTTTTTGGCTCCGTTCACAAAAGCAGATCACAAAACCTAAGGGAAATTCCCAGTGCAGTATCTGAGGATGCTGAAGCCTGTGTTCTGTGTCCCTGGCGCAGGGATCCAGTTGGCTGTGAGCGACACAGATACAGCTCCTGAGGGCCTCTTCTTTGAGCTGGTGAAACCTCCCCGCCATGGCATGGTGCTTAAGCACAGTGCAGGTGTGCAGGAGCACATGAGAGCAGGTGAGTTGAGAAGAAATCTTTCTGAGCATAGAGGAGAGGGTGCCTGTCCACACAGCTGGTTTACTTGGGCAGGAGGAGACATGCCTCTGAGGGATGTACCTGCAGCCTCAAATGTGTGAATTCTTTGTCCAGAAGAGTGTGAGTGCAGGAGAGGGTACATGGAGGATATTTTCCTGTTTGTTCCTGGCTGAGTTAGTGCATTTCCTGTACATGTGGGCTGGTGGGCAGTCACCCTCTTGTGATTACAGTACCCAGCTGCTAATCAAAAGGGATGTTTTACTTTACGTGGTAAATGATATCTGAAATAACACTTTGTGAACATTTCTGCTGAAGTCCATCTGTGTAAACCTGTAGTGATGCAGTGGTCAAAAGCTCCTGTGGAGTTCTGCTGTTGATTTTGGTGGCAGCAGTTTCCAGCATGTGTTCAGATGAACAGATGTGGAGAGGGAAGCCTTATCTAGTTATGAGAGGCATGAGCTAACAAAGCAGCCAGGAAGAAGGAAGGATCTGTGCACTTCCAGAGAATTGTCACGGTGTCTGTGAAGCGGTGAAGGTTACAGCTTTTCCTCTGCCCTACAAATGCATTAGTTCCTTAATAAAAGTCTTCATAACTCACAGCTCTGTAAGGATGGCATTAAATGCCAAGTAAGCACGTGAAAAGTCTTGGGCTAAATTGGGGCCTTAGGCCATTGGAATCGGGTTGGTGCTCTGAGCAGTCCTTCTGACTTGTGCGTTTCTTTTTGGGAAGGTGACACCTTCAGCTACGAGGACGTCACTCGGAATGCTCTGCAGTATGTGCACGATGGTTCACTGGCAGCAGAGGACAGCATGGAAATCTCCGTCACCGACGGTGTCACCACAGTGACCACAGTGCTGAGGGTTGAGGTGTCCCTGCTGGATAACAGCGGTCCGCAGCTGGCCCCGGGCTGCCTGTTGGCAATCACTGTGGCTAGTAAAAGCTCCGCGACTCTCTCTCGACTGCACCTCGCTTATACTGTAAGCTTTCATCTACTTCTGAACCCAATGAATGCTGCCAGCATCCCATTCCTAATCTCTGCACAGACCCTTTGCCACCCACGCCTCTCTGCTGTTAGTGTGGATTCTTGGCAAAGACCTCAGGTTTTGACTGTCCTGACTCCTGCTGCCAAAAAGGGGATAATAGGCTCTTTCTTCCAGCAGGGTTTTTAAGGCTGTCTGTTTGACTGAAACAGAGGTGAATGGCCGTGCTAACATGAGAACGGAGTTAATCCCAGATTTTTGTATTGAACAGACTTGCTAACAGCGCACATGGATTTGCTAGGTGATAAGCCCTTGAAAATTTCTTCCTCCTCGCACAATTGTGAAATTGCCTGGTTCGTTTTCTGTACATGCTTGAAAGGTTTTTTTGGAGCAACCCAAGATTCTGCTCTCCTTGGTGCAGCTTAGGGCTGGTCCCAGTGTTTGCGTGTTGTACGAGAGCTGTCCAGCAGGCGAAATCCAGAGAAGGGTGTGCTACCCCTTGCCGCTGATTTAGCAGCAAAGACACGGGCAGTGGATTTTAGGCATGCAGGTATGGTCCCCTTGGGGAGGAGGTCAGAGAGGCTGCAGTGCACGTGTGAGGCTTCAGGGACCTGAAGTGATGGCTGTCAGAGAGATGGTTAGGGAACTGCAGGGAGAAAGGTAGGATAAGAATGCAGATGAGTGTTGTTTCCAAAGGATCTGTCTGGATGAAAGTCAGGGATCTGTCCTGTTCTCCTTATGAGGAAGAAGGCTGACAAGGCAGCTGTTGAGGTTTAGTCTGAGGAAGAGAACAGTCACAGAAAAGAGGATTTCATTCCTGATCCATATGCTGAGAATACGATGATTTCTGCCTTGGATCTTATCTCTCAGGCAACCAAAAAAAGCTTTTGTTAGAAAGATGATATCTGAGCCATGATATCACAGAGATTATTGTACCTAATGTAGTTAAAAAGAGCCAAGAACAGCTTTTAGTTTAATACGATACTGGTTTTTGCAGCATTGCTCCATATTAACCTTTGTTTTGCTAAGAAGTGAACTCAGCTGTGTCTCTGTACTCCCCCTGCAGATGTCATTTTGGCTCACTTGTGTTGGACCCAGGAAATGCGTATTACGTAAATGGCCCGGTCTGCTAGGAGTGTAAAGTAATTTGAAAATTAAAGTGCTGGGCTTATCTCTGGGAATCTGTTGGTGTGACACAAGGACAGAAGGAGAACCTCTCTGAGCTGAGAGAAAAGGGAGCTGCATTTTGTGGCAGTTTCTGAGAATGTCCACCTAACTGACTTTTCTCATCAGTAGAGCTCCCTTCAGTGCTCAGCAGCTGAGGGTCTGACCCTGTTGGCTTGATACATTTCCCTAAAAAACCATTTTCTTCATCCTTCCATTTTTAGTGGAAGGAGACAAAAGCTAATCCTCTTTTGTGTTGGTTTTGTTATTTTTCTTTCATGTTTAGGACAACAATTCTCCTGACTCAGAGATAAGAATCCAGTTAATATCTTTGCCCACGTATGGCACCCTCTTACGGACGTCTGGCTTTCATGATGGAGAGCTTTCTAAGGTCTATAATTTCACCATGGAAGACATCAACAACCAGAGGATCAGGTACCAAGTAGTTGTCCTCCTTCAAGCCATGCTAGTTATAAAAGCTCAGTGGGCTTTCCACACGGAATGGAGGGCTATGTTATTTTAGTAAAACATATTAAAGATATTTTTTTTCTTGGCTATTTTGTCCTGTGAGACAGATGAGAGTACTTCCTGTGTACAGAATTAGGTACTTCTGCATATCTGAAATGACAGTAGTTGGTGTGGCTTCAGATTATGAGAATTATTTTTTGTGTGCAATGTCATGGTGATACTTTAGGTAGGCAACACAAAAAGCAGTGATTTAAAAGAGCTCAGGAAATGAGTGGGGTTGGGTATGGAAATCCCACCTCTCTTTCAGGGGGTGTGCATGGATGAGGTGTTTGTAACCGACTGTCACTGGACTCCCTGACACAGCTTGTGTTCTGGCTTGCGCAGTTACTCCACCATGTTTGAGACCAGCAATCAGCCAGTCACGGACGTCTTCCACTTTGCAGTTTTTGATGCTGACAATAACCGGCTTGACAGGCAGATGTTTACCATCACCATCACCCCTGCCCAGACAGCGCCGTTGCTCCTTGCCTTTGCTGACCATATCACTGTAAGTGCTCCCCAGGATACTGGAGACAGAATGTCTTACATGTGGGGAGTCGGAGGGCTTTGCTGGAGTGGGGGCAAATCACTGCAGAAATGTGGTGTCACACATGCAGTCGTCTGAGTGCAGAGGGTTAACAAATCACTGGGAGGCCAGAGGGGGCTGACTGTGCTGCTGCATCCCTGAACCTCGTCTGCTGACATCCGTTCTAGTCAGGAGCTGGGTTCTCCCTAGGGTGTCCCATTGATATCAGTGGGAGGCTGACTTCCCCTGTTTAATATTTGGTCCCTTATTTCACCAGCTTGTACGTAAAAGGTGAGCAGAAGATGAGTCTGAAAACATCTGGCATTTTGGACTGATACGCAGCATTTCAGACTCGTTATCAAAGTCTTTTGAAGTCACCTCCCTGTTTTCCAGCTTTGCATTCACCCTCCCTTGCCTTCAAAAGGTTCCTCTCAACAACAAAAGCAGATTTTGCCTTCCAGGAGGTCAGCATGACTTGGCCAGCTCTTTTGTTCCCCTGATAAAACAGACAGGCTCCACTTGGGGGCCAGGCAGGCTTTGTTCTTCCCATCTCATTTCACCTCCCAGCTGATTCCATGCTTAACGCATCTGAGGGAGGATGGGACAGGGCTTCAGAGAAGCAGGAACGCTGTGAGGACCAGAAGCCTCCTCCATGGAGCAGTGATGCACTTGTGCAGTAGCGAGTCATGCGCTGCTGAGTGCACTGGCTGTAGTTTGTCATAAACTTTTGCTTTCCAGGTGGATGAGGGGGGCAGGGTCCCACTGCTGGCTCATCACCACCTAGCTGCTGATTATGATACTGCTGCCAAGGAAGACCTGAGGGTCACGGTTGTCACCCTGCCTGTGTATGGCTACATTGAAAACACTAAGACAGGTAAAGTGCCTGGCTCTCTTCTTCCTCCTGGCTGGTGAAAGGGAACATAGGAATTGCAGATTCTAGTTCATCTCATCACAGTTCCTCTGTGCAGTGGTCAGCATTACAAGGTAAACTGCCTTTTGGGGGCATTTCCTTTTAGCTCTCATTTGTTGGAGGCTGGTCTGTGTTGTGAGACGTGGACATTAAGAGCCTTTTCAAGCCTGTGCATTGTATTTCATCATGCTTTATTCTGGCTGCCCTTGTTCTACAGAACAAGCGTTGCTGAATTCCTCTAAATGTCACAGTGAGCTTCAAGAATGGGAGAGCTGTGGCAGAGCATGGCTGCTAACGTTCTGTTCTGTCATTGTATTACCAAGAAAAAATAGGGTCTGTGTTGGGCTGCCCAGAGGTGTTCATCCAGGAACCTTGCCTGCTTAATGCTGTAGGTGGTCCTAACAGCAGTGACATACATCAGTCCACTTAAATCATAACTTCCCTTTGTGAATATGTGGTAGCCTGTTACAACAGATACTGCCTTTCTTCTGGAGTACACAACCACGTATCATCCCTGCTAATGGTGCCCTGTGAGCAAACCCCAGTTTGTGCCATTTAGGTAATGGTGAATCTCGCTGCATGAACAGGCCACAGCTGGGTGATTTTCTTGGGTGTGAGACTGTTCTGCAAGGTGCAGTTTGATGTAGTGATTGTGCTGAGGCCAGATGGCACATTAGCCATGGTCTCATCACTGAAGAATGTTGTAATTCTGCGACATGGGCTTGCTTGTACTGTGCATAAAACTGCAGCTTTCCTAATGTCTGCTCTAATGCGGCAGATGTTGCTTTCTGCAGAGGTCACAAGATGAGTGAAAACTGTTACAGGAATGAACATCCTTCTACATCTTTCAGTGTGCCATCTTCCCTTAATCCTGCTGCTTTTATTTTCAGTTGATCACTGGACTGAACAGCCTTTCATCGCAGGCATCTTGTTTTGCAGGTGAGAGTTTTGGACCGCGGAGTGCTGTGACCACAGATGCATCCTTTTCCATTCAAGATGTTTTAGAGAACAGCATTTACTACTTCCAGAGCGTCCATGAAAGCATAGAGCCAACAAGTGATGTTTTCAGCTTTTACGTGAGCGATGGCTTCAGCCAGTCTGAGGTGCACAGCATCAACATCACCATTCAGGTACGCCCATGCTTTTGGCAGCAAGAGCCCTCTCTTCGCATAGTTTGCTTTTAAAGTGCAGCTCGCTCTAATTGTGGGCTTTCTTCACGCCTTTGTAATACAAGGGAAGGAGATTAAAGAGAGTTTCCTCCCTCCTACCTGTTTCCTTCCCCTGGTACAGGTACATAATTCCCCTGCCACACCAGAGAAGAGGTGTGCATTGCAACCACTTCCCCAGGGCTTATTTCTTAGTTGTCTTCTCCCTCTTAGAAGCAGTCGCAATCCTGGAGAGATTTGGAGAGACTGATGTAGTCCATCCATTGGTATCTTCTGGGAACTTGTACTTCGTTTAGGTAGGCAGTGCTCATTTCCCTTTGGCCATTTCCCTTTTTTGATTGTGTCTTTGGGATCTGTGCAGCGACAGAATGATGAGCCCCCAAGGATGGTGCTGGAGCCTGTCAGAGTGCATGAGGGCTCAAGTGTGGTTGTTACCAACACCTCCCTCAACCTCCAGGACTTGGACACCCAGAACAGTGAGCTTGTCATCGTGGTTACCAAAAGTCCTGACCATGGTAAGTCCTCACAAGCTGAGAGAGAAGCCTGGCACATTTGTATAAAGCATGTTTAGACCAGCAGCCACATAGCAATCATGCTTCAGGACAGATCCATTCTGTGAGTTTTCCCTACTTATGAGAGAGGGAAAAGGGGGACTGCACCCATTTTCCTGGGAAGCTCCCTTTTGTGTTACCCTGTTTCTTCAGTTCTTTCAGTAAGACCATGTCCACTTCCATAGATCCCAGTGGGAGCTGGCACACAAACAGTCTCCATCTGTGGAGCTGTGTCCTCCCCACAATTTTCCTTTGTCTGTTGTTTATCAGGTCACCTTCGCAGGAGGCAGACTGCTGTGGAGCCCCCAGAGCATGGACGGGTGCTGTCTCTGGGCTCTTCCTTCACCTACCAGGACATTTTGGATGAGCTGATTGTTTATACTCAGAGTGGTGCGGCAGCACAGACGGACGAGTTCGGATTCTCCATCACAGATGGTCTCTACACACAGATGGGGAGGCTGGAGTTCTCCTTGGAGCTCCCAAAGAAGCAGCTGCCCATGTTGGCTGTCAACAGGGGCCTGCAGCTCCCTGCTGGTATGGGGAGAGGGGAGAATGGTGTCGCTTGTTCAGGCAGCCCACTGGGAGACACTGGTCATCTCCCGCTTAATGTAACTGTGAGGTGTTGGTGTGCGCTCATGCCTCTGCCTTTTCCAAGTGATCTTCTCCTCGTAGTGGAGTAAGGATCAACTGTCTGTTGAAAGGGCAGGGAACAAGGGAAAAATAATTACAGTCTCATGCTAACCTGGTAAGCAAATGCTGTAGTTAAGCACTGCCTCCCAAAACCAAATGTATATACCAGGGCTTTATGTCCGTTAGTTGTGAAGGAATGTGTGTGAAAGCATCTAACCCCAGTGCTGACAGATAGCTGCAGTCCAGGCGTGTTCACCTTTTAGAAACTTTCCCTGCACTCAGATTTAGTTCACGTTTCTGAAAACGTGGCAGCTGTAGTTAAGCTGTAATGGCTGTGTTGTGTAGGGCTGTTAAGTAGCACGACATCATGCAAAGCTGAAAGCCACTCCTGCATGCCGGTGAAATGCCTACCCAGTTTTCAGTCCTGGCCTCCCCAGCAAGCCTGGTGTGCCAGCCGTCGAGCAGGAACCACATGCCCTGAATGCTGCTGTGCCAGCTGGAGGCCATGGGCAGCTACTCAGGGTCCTTGTAGATGAGCCTTCTGCTTGTCTTGCTTGTGGTAGAGTTCTCCTTTCTGCCCCCAAGGACAAGTATCCTGGTTCTGTAAATGCGACCTGCTATTTATGGACCATGTGGCCTAACCTAGGCGGGTCACTTGGCTGGATTGCCCAAAGCTGTGAGCTTTTTCTTTCTCTGGCCCAGGCTCTGCAGCACACCTCACAGATCAGCACTTGAAGGCAGCAGCTGTTTATGCAGATGACACAATGATCAGATTCGTTCTGAAGAGGGATCCCAGCGTGGGCCGTCTGCAGTTGGCTAATATTGATAATCCAGTCCAGATCTCTGCCAAAGGACCTGTCAAAAGTTTCACCCAGGCTGATGTAAATAAAGGTGAGAATGAATGACTTTAGATAAATGTGGCAAGTAAAATGTGGCCATGCTTTTATGAGAGGGAAAGGATGACCTGAAGCAGGGAAGGGAAAGGGGAAGAAGATGAAGTTCTCATGATAGAGGAAAAATGCATGTCACTAAGCAAGTGTTAAAAAGTCTCCCTCAGCAGGAGAAAAAGAGAGAAAAAGAGAGAAAGTACTGAAACCCAAATCCAGGAGCTCTGTCCGGCTCCAAGTCCCTTGGCTTACAGTGCCAGCCCAGTTCCAAACTGGGAGTGAAACGAAGTTGCCTGTGATAAACCACTTCTTTTCTCCTCTCCCTCTCTCTAGGGCAAGTGGTGTACAGTCACAAGAAGGGGGATCCTGGTGGAAATTTTGCCTTCACCTTTGATGTGATAGATGCAGATGGCAACAGACTCATGGATCAGCTTTTCTATCTTAGTGTGTCAGGTAAATGGGAGGGTTTGCTTTGGAGGAGGGCATGTGTGCATGTTGCATAAGTACCAAGTGGGAATAACACCAAGGAACAGAGGGAGACCGCTTCCTAACTCAGTCTGCTTTGTATTAACTGTATTTCAGAGGACAGGTTCCCCCCCTCCATCACTGCTAACGAAGGGCTGGTCTTGGATGAGAACTCGGCGAAGAAGATCACGACCCTGCAGCTCTCTGCCACTGACCAGGACAGCGAGCCAGCCCAGCTCCTGTACAGGCTTACCAAGCAACCGCAGCTGGGGCACCTGGAGCACGCGGCCTCCCCAGGTTAGCAGGGTGGTGTTTTGTTTGGTTGGGCGCTCCTGACGGTAAAGCGCTGTGGGGCTTTTGAGTCCTAAAGGTTCACTGCAGGAAAAATGAGCTCGGAGGCAGCTGCACAGAATGTGCTTTCCTTTAGAAATCCAGTGGTCATTAGCCCAGACTGCTGGAAGAGTGGAGGCGAGGCAGCCTAATGATCACTGATGAGGATTCATTCGGCTGCTCCGTGAGCTTATGCCCCATGCCTCGACCGGTGGACAGAGCAGATCAGTCCAGCTCAGTGCTGTGTGATTCTCCTCTTTCAGGACCTACTGCTGCATCTGCGTGACAGGCAACCCTTCAGCCTTCTCTGTGACCACAAATAGTCCAGTGCCCAAAAGAATCCATCTCCTCACATCTGTGGTAATAGAGCCCACCTTGGTGAACAGATCACTTACTGTCAGCTTCCCTCATGGCCACTATGTCCCTCAATCCTTAAACTCCAGCCTCATTTCGCAGCTGTGCTTTGGAGGGAGAAAAGTGACTAACCCGTGAGTTATTTTTGAGGTGTGATGGATATGCTGGATAATGAAGCTTGGTAGTTCAGGGGTATTTCACCAATCCCACGCAATTCCACGCAAACGTGATTTGATTTCAGAGTTGCCCTCCACGCTCATTTATCCGCTAACAGCGTGAGTGTCCCGCTCCCTTCTGATGAATTAATCTAAACCTGTACTGTCTTACAGCATGCTCTTCTGATTTAGATTATACTCACCTAGGATGTATTTCTTCTTAGAATTAGATTTCTCCTCGACAGAACATTAAAGCGTAAATATTTGCTGTGTCTTCAGGATGCAGTCAGTCCCTGTAAAGCATGGTTTTCGTGAATGGTTTGCCTCATCATCTCACAGTACAAGATGTAGTCTGACAAACGTGTTGACAGGGTAGGAATAATGAATGAAAGTTATAAATAAGCAAATCCCCTGCAGGGACAAAATTTGAAAATTGCCATGCGTTTGTCTAAACAGTGAATCTTGTACTTTTGAAATCTGGAAGGGATGGATTAAGGATTTTGTTCCCACTGTTTCTTAAGGTGTGACAGTTCTGACTTCTGTGCTTTTTTGGGTCCATGATGGACTAAGAAACATGCAGGGTCATGCATTGTGAGAGTTGTTCTCATGATTTAAGTGACCTAAACCTAAGGTGAGAGCACTAGGGTGCTCAAAGGAGAACACAAACCTTTAAAGCTAATGAACTCCGAGGAACCCTTGCCTGATCAGCCATTCTTAGGCCATTTATTTATACCAGATCCCAGTATCTTTGGTAGTGTGGCCAATGATTGTCAGTAGCCATTTAGCATGATAAACTAATGAAAACCTTTTCTCAGGGTTTTCATTGTTGTTAAGAGCAGTAAAACTTGACAAGTGCAGCAGTGAGAGTTAAAGGCTTTAAAAATGCTGGTTGGGTACAATTTCCATGTCTGTCACATCTAACGACCTGTGAAGGTGTTGGTGTAAATCTGTGTTGACAAAGGGGCTTAGTCTGGTGCAAGAAGAGGAAAAGATAGCATAGGGTTTGGTGGCATTTTTGAAAACTGCTGTGAGGCTGGGAATCTTTTAGCCATAGTCAGTGATGGCACTGAAAATCAAAGTAAAAAAATAAAAATTAAAAAAAAAAGCAACAGCTTTTGTAACAGCTTTGCTTCTGCTCTGTGCCAAGCAGCCCATCCTGAATAGGGTGTGCTGGCAGTGCTGAGGTGCCATCATACAGTTTTAAGTTTGTGAAGAAATCTGTGCTTCAGTTTACTGGAGTCTCAGCTCGTTTGGAAGTTGTTGAGCAGAGTGGTTAGGAGGCTCCGTGCTAGCTAAATCCCTGCTCAGTTGAGGTACATGGTACAGCCCAAATCAGATCACAGCAAGCCCAGACTGAATGTTTATGGCTGCATGTGTCCAGCTCCCTGTGTTTTTCCCTGCGTTGCTCTTCCTATAGCACATTTTCCCTGTTGTTCTTTTTCTAGGGACAAGAATCAGTTCTTTCAGCCAGGCAGACTTGGCCTCTCACAGCATCCAGTATGTCCACACCAGTGACACTGAAAAGCATAGGGATGCCTTCACCTTTTCTGTGTCTGATGGAACAAGTGAGGTGGGTCCAGTATGTTTTTTTCCAAGTCAGAGCAGGCTACTGATTCTGTAGGATGTGCTGAGAGTCAGTTTTCCGTGTGAGCTTTCGAGAGAGAGCTACAGGTAGCAAAGGAAATGAAAAAAGCCATGCTTAGGCTTGTAATTTGGGAGTGGTGGTTACTTTTACTGCCCGTGGTGGGAGAGATCTTCCATACCACAGGAAAAGGTGAGAGCTCTGTGAAGGGAAGGGGGAACTACCTGAGGTGTAGGCTCCTGAGGCTGATTCACCAAGATTTCCGCGGCTGGTTGTCATCTCTTTACCAACTGCTGGTGGAGATCGGCACCCAGAAGCACAGTTAGACCCTTGAGAAAGGTCTCCTTCCTGCTTTCTGAAAGGGACAAAATGTAGCTATAAATAGAGAGATAAGGACGAAGTCAGGTGAGTGATGGAGAAAAAAGTGAGTGTCTATAAACGTCACAGAAAGAGGAAGAAGAACTTAGTGAGAAGGGATAGAAGAGATCGTGTCTACACGATCTGAGCTTAGAAGCTCTTGTTCACTCACTAGGACTAGAATGAAGTGACTCAAACTCAGTGGATCCCTGTGGTCTGGTTACAGTGTTAGTGTTTCAGTGACCTTGTGCTCTTGTTGGACTGAATTCATTAAGAGAGGCTTTTCAGCGTGGAGGAGAGAAGGCTCTGGGGGGACCTGATAGCAGCCTTCCAGCACCTGAAGGGGGCCTACAGGAGAGCTGGGGAGGGACTCTTTAGAAGGGCATGTAGCGATAGGATGATGGGTAATGGCCACAAACTGGAAGAGGGGAGATTTAGGCTAGATATTAGGAAGAAATTCTTTCCTGTGAGGGTGGTGAGACACTGGCACAGGTTGCCCAGAGGGGTTGTGGATGCCCCCACCCTGGAAGTGTTCAAGGCCAGGCTGGGTGGGGCTGTGAGCAACCTGGTCTTAGTGGGAGGTGTCCCTGCCCATGGCAGCGGGGCTGGAACTAGGTGACCTTTAAGGTCCCTTCCAACCCAAACCATTCTGTGATTCCAAACCATTCTGTTCCAGGTGAGCCAGACGTTTGACATCACCATAAACCCTGTGGATGACTCCTTACCTGTAGTGCAAAGCCTTGGGATGAGAGTTCAGGAAGGAGTTAGAAAAACCATCACAGAATTTGAGCTTAAAGCAACAGATGCTGACACAGAGGTAAGGCAGGGCTCCCCCTTGCCTCCTTCCTACCCTGTTCTGCTGCACATCTGGGTTATCAAAAAAGTGGGCTTGTGTTCAAAAAGAGAGATTACAGTGAGTGTCATCCCTCCCTCCTCGTACCCTCTCTGATAACAACTTCAAACAAATAGCTTGTGGGAGGCCCAGTTTGTGTATAAACAGATGGATGAATGTTTGAACAGAGCAAAGCCTTAGCTTGAGAAATACATGCTTCATCTGGGATGTCTCTGAGGCACATAAAGAGCAAACCAGCATGCTAAATGTTTGGGAGCTGCCATCAGAGCTAACCCTTGCCCTGTCCCACCTTCTGTCTCTGAAAGTTGTGGATTTGGCCTGAGCTTAGGTCTTGATAGTGAATTTATGCTTGGCACAGGTGAAAATGGCAGTTCCTCCTGCTCCCTCGAGGACAGGCAGGGCTCAGGGTGAATCAGTTCAGTGTGCAGTGCTCCCTGTCAGCCCCTGTTTGGGAGCACAGCTGAATGGATGTGGGGAGTCCTTCTCCAGGCCTCTTGGGCTGGAGGGACCTGCCTGTCCTGGTCCTGGTGTCACGTTGTCAGCTCTGCCACCCTGTCTCACTGGTGCAGGCTGAGGCAGTTACATTCACGGTCGTGCAGCCCCCTCGCCATGGCCTGATCGAACGCACTGGCAACGGGCAGCGCTACCACCAAGCCAGCACCTTCACGATGGACGACATCTACCAGAACCGCATTAGCTACAGCCACGACGGGAGCAACTCGCTGAAGGATCGCTTCTCATTCACCGTGTCTGATGGGACCAATCCCTTCTTCATTGTGGAGGATGGGGGGAAGAAGGTAAGGGGACAAAGAGGGAGGGAGAGAGAGCAGAGAAATAGGAGGCAGCTTTCTACTAGCTGTCGGAGGAGGCAGTCTTGGCTGCTGTCACTCCACTGAAAATGAGGGCTGAATATTCTTGGTTTTGCAATGCTGTGTGCTTGTTCAGTGGTATAATGGCAAACTTCGTGTAAGCAAATTTGCCCCAAGATCCTGATGCTAATGAAGCTGAAGGGAGCCAGGCTTTTGAAAACGGGTGGCCAAGGCTCTGACTCCCAAAGCAACAGGTGTCTCTCTGAATTTTGTCAGGTTGTGACAGCAGCACCGCAGCGCTTCAGAGTGGACATTCTCCCTGTGGATGATGGGACACCCAGGGTTGTCACCAACCTGGGTTTGCAGTGGCTGGAGTACATGGATGGCAAGGTAACTGGTTGTCTGGGTTTCAATTGAACTGTTTCTCAGGCTGTTCCAGAACAAGGGGCTTCACGGGAGAGTGCTGTAATGTTTCAGCATTGGTATTTTTGTGATAGACAGCAGGTGTCCTGTGCTGATGGAGCCTCTTGGAAAAGACAGAGGTGTGCAGGGATGCCTGCACTGCAGCTCCATTAGCTAATCCAGACAGCGTCGCTCAAGGGCACAGAATTGCTTCCTTCCCCTACATCAGCAGGACCACCAAGTGTAGCTCTTCTTGCCTCTTGTATGAGCTGTCCACCTCAGTACAGCTCCTGCCCACCTCACTGGGCAGAGATGCCCTGCCCCTCATTGCTCCTCCCCACAGCAGCGTATTTTCAGTTTTCCTGGTGGCAGGGAATCCATGATTATGTGGAGCTACAGTGGAGAGATGTGGCTTTCAAGGAAATGTGGTACAGGGATTTCTTGCTGTGGCATGCCTTTGTTTTGCTGAAGTCTGAACAAAACCACAGGGAATGATATCTTGTGCTCATTTTTAAGGACTCAGTGTTAACGGCAAAGAAATACTTCAGTTCTTCCCAGGAAAAAGAGTTGGAAGGCATTGTATTAAGAAGTGGCTATCAGCTCAAATTCCTGACTTCAGAAAAAGCAGTCCTGCAGCCTCAGGCAGTTGAACTCTCTCTGTCGTTTTCTCCTGCTTTTAAAGGTGTTTTCTTTTTAAAGAGAAAGCAAAATGTAGTGGAACTGAGGCACATCAGTGTGAGGTCACTTGAAAGAGGGTTAGTACAGGCTCACTAAAGCAGCATGTACTGTCCTGAGTGCAACCTGAAACTTGAGGCTGTTTGCAAATGGTTTTGATAAAGCCAGGGCTCTCCTGAGCCCAGTCTGTGGAGTGGTGGTTTGCAGGTGAAACCAAAAGGTTTGTCGTAGCTTTTAGCCCTGACTGGGTAGGGCTTGGCAGCATGCTCTGAATTTGCTTTTCTTTGAACCATATGTTTTTTTTCACTATAATTATTATTAAGCCAGATCTGAGGCAGAATTTGAGTCCTTCCTATGCTGTCGAATTTCATGTGGGGGCATAACTGGGGCTCCACAGCCTCTGTGTGTCCAAGGCCACTCGTGCTTTCAGAACGCCCAGGTTCTCCCTCACAGAGCGCCGTTTGACAGAGGGGTGGTTGGGCTTTTTGGATGAATAGTTGATCAGACTTGCACTGCTTGATCTCCAGAGTTTAACTCCCTTGGTTTGGCTTCAATCCAGGCAATGAGTCTAATCACTAAGAAGGAATTACTGGCAACAGATCCCGACACAGATGACAAACAGCTGATCTATGAGATAACAAATGGTCCCCGGAATGGCTATGTGGAGAACAAGCTGACGCCGGGAACAGCTGTGACCACCTTTACTCAAGGTATGGCAGATGGGCTGTATGTTGTTGCTTTTTTTCCTTCAGCTGCTTCAGTTTGTCAAGATAGGCTGTCTGGGTGGAAAAAAATCTGGGAGGGGCGAAGGGCGAAGGCAAGGGACAGAATTATATCTGTAACTTGCCTGACTTCAGGGGAGTCTTACACCACTGCCAGGTCAAAACAGTGTTGTGTTCTTTTGGAGTCTCAAAGGTGTGTCCAAAAACAAGAAGTGAATTTTGCTGTCAAAGCCAAGAAGGTGCCAAGCCTGGCATCTCGTGTGCTCAGGGGAAAAAGAAAAAAAAAAAAAAAAAAAAAAAAAAAAAGAAAAGAAAAGACCTATGTTATTTTAGAGCTTAAGCCATCTCAGCAGTGAGAAGCAGCCCTACTGGGACCGGCCAGCTTATAGAAGAGCTAAAACATGCTGTGCAGGAAATTCACATTCCTTGCATTTGATCAAAACTACTTTAAATTTACCTTATTTTTAATTATAAGCCAAATAAAGACTAGGCAAGGGAATGGCCTGTCACAGCTTGTAGTCTGACTTCTGCCACAGGTACAGCCGTGGGACTTAGAAAAGCTGCAGCAGCATAAAAGGCTCATGGAGATCGTGATGCCTGTGACTGTGTGGACGCACATGTCTGCACTGCTCGTCTGTAAAAGTGCCACTGAGTGTCTGCACTGGCTCACTGGGTGTCTCCTCCCGCAGAGGATGTGAACCAGGGCCTCATTCGGTACGTGGTGCATGAGGAGAAGGTTCAGGAGGCCGTGGACAGCTTTCAGTTCCTAGTGAAGGACAGCAAACCCAACGTGGTCAGTGGCAACGTCTTCCACATCCAGTGGTCCCTCCTCAGCTTTACGTACAGCAGGTAAATGGCACGGGGGGGTAAATGGCAGCTTTTTTCCATGCAGACAGCAGTCGGTCTGAGTTTATTGGTGTCAGAATGAACACACAGGGTTTGCTCCCCAGCCTGAAGGTCCTAATCCCCGTATTCCGTGTCGGACGCCAATGCTTCCAGCTTGCGCGTTAAGTGGTGCCTGTTGTTTGTCTCTGCTTGGTACAATTGCAGCTACAACGTCAGCGAGAGCGCCGGCTCTGTGAGTGTCACTGTGCAGCGGACTGGTAACCTCAACCAGTATGCGATCGTCTTGTGCCGCACAGAGCAGGGAACAGCCACCTCTAGCTCTGGTTCACAGCCCGGAGAACAGGACTATGTGGAGTATGCCGGGCAGGTAAGGTGGGCACAGCAGGAAAGGGAAGGAGCGACTGTAGCACCAAGCCTGGAGTGACAGTGAAGGCCGGACTGAATGGCCTCTGTGCTTCTTGGCAGTCATCTAAATGGCTAGTCTGCATTTGAACACAGTAACATCTGAAATAAGAGGGCTTATAAACAGGAGGGAGACTGACTTTTTACAGGGTCTGACAGGGGAATGGTTTTAAACTAAAAGAGGGGAGATGTAGATGTTGGGAGGAAATCCTTTACTCAGAGGGTGGTGAGGCCCTGGCCCTGGCTGCCCAGAGCAGCTGTGGGTGCCCCATCCCTGGGGGTGCTCAAGGCCAGGCTGGATGGGCCCTGGGCAGCCTGATCCAGTGGGTGGCAGCCAGCCCACGGCAGGGGTTGGGCTGGGGGGGGCTGTAAGGTCCCTTCCAAGCCCTTCTGTGATCCTAAGATTCTATGAAAATGCATCTTCCAGAAAAGCATCTGAGTTGGAATTTTTAAGTCCCCAAGAGGAAGAGCACTCTCTTGTTAATTACTCCTGCAGTTAGCTATGCCGGCTGTTAGAAAGTCTTTGTTTCTGGTTGCATCTGTTGTTCTGGTTGCATCTGTTGGGCATGAGCTTCCCATCCATGATTTTTTTTTTTTTTTCCTGTTCCTCCAGATCCAAGCACTGTGCAGTGCTGTGTTCTTTGTGCTTAGGCAGTAACTCATTCTCTTACTGCATTTATCTTCCCTGAAGATTTGACTGCACAGTAGTTGCACAAATCGTTGTTAGGATTTTTATGTCCCCAGTCATTTTTTCTTCCTTCACAGTCTTTAGAGACATGGGGATTTTTAGAAGAATTCCACTGTCTCTCCAGTGCTGTGCATGGAATAGAGTTACCTCCATCTTTCCACTTTGTTTTCTTTGTGCAGTTAAGGACTGTGTTAATCTCCTCAACAAAGCACTGGGAATTTGTAGTAGGCTTTTTCCCCAAAGGGTCCCTTGAAACTTTTTCAGAAAGCCCACTTTGCCTGGTGGTTAACCCTCTTTCTATCTTGTCCTGCACTGCGTAAATTCCTGAGCTTTACAGCTGTTGTTAGTTTGACAGACCTAGTGTCCTAACTTGGAGCATGTTTCAGCAATACTTCTTTCAGTTTAAGCAGGTTTTGTGATCCTGTGACTGTAAGCAAGGTTCGCAAAGTGCTCAGGTGTGAGAGCTAGCTCTGTCGCTTGGTGAAGTTTATGGTGCCTGTGATTTTGAAGAGTCCCAGTAGAACTGATAAAAAACATGAAGGAAACAATTTCCTTTCTAAAAACTGCGTGTTACTTGCTTTCAGAAGAGGGTCTCTTTTTTCATCAGGTTTTTATGTTGGCAGACACACTTTGCAGCAGTATTTTGACAGATCGCAAGCATTACAGGCTTGCCTAGGTAGGCATGTCACTCATAATCATGCAAAAGTCTAAAACCATGATTGAGAGCAGAAGGGCCAGGGGCCTACACATGGCGTTTTCTGCTGCTTTTGACCTCTGCTACTCATTTATCCTTGGTTAAGGTCGGTGTGTGATGCCGCATGCACACAGTACGTATGTGCCTGAGGCAAGGGTAAGGCAGGAAGGACAGAAAGTTTCTGACCCCTGTCCAGAGACAGCAGCTCACTTGCTGCCTTCCAGGTGCAGTTTGAGGAGCAGGAGGACAGCAAGGCCTGCACCATCGTCATTAACGATGACAACGTCTTTGAGAGTGCCGAGAGCTTCACCGTGGAGCTCAGCATGCCAGCCTACGCTCTGCTGGGGAACGTCACCCGGGCCACAGTCACCATCCGCGATGCCGAGGATGAGCCCACCCTGCAGTTCGACAGGAAGACGTACCACGTCAGCGAGAGCGACGGGTTTCTCTCTGCGCCCGTGGAAAGGAAAGGTGGGCTGAGTCTGAACGCGCTCTGCCAGAGCTGAGGAGCCCTCGGGATGGTAGCCAGCAGTAACCTGGGGATAGGGAGAAGTGAGACACCTGGGGACGGGCTGTGAAGGACGTGTGGCTGCCTAGAGCTTGGGTTTTAATTCTGTGCCGTATGTAGATAGCAGGAGTTCGGTGACTGTATCGACTGTATCCTGCAGTCTTTATCCCATGACTAGGGTTAGCAGAAAGCTACTGAGGAGCCTTTGCAGTGCGTACCTTTGCCAGGCTCAGGCAAATGAGCGTTTCCTGTCAGCAGGCAAACAGTGAGCTCACAAAACAAATGGTGTTTTCCCGAGGGGTTTGTGTGTTTATGATTTTGGGGTGATTCTTTGATTTTTCAGAAGTGGCTTTGTGGTACAACTGAGATGACAAGAAGCAGCACAGGACAGGTGGCTTATTTTTTTTTTTATTCGCCAACTTCTGTGCAGTCTAGCTACTGTGTTTTGCGTGGACCCTGTCACTGTGCCCTATATTCTTTCATAGGAAGGTGCCAAGCATTTCCTGATCATGGTAACCAAGACTCAAATTTGGAATATGCCAGGAAGTGAGGCCTAAGCCAGCTTTGGTGCAAGTTCAGAAGCAGGGATGGTTTTCTCCCAGCCTCCTTTAGTGAACGCTGCTTTATTATTCAAGTGAACGGCGTCTGATTTACTCCACCGAATGGAGTAGAAGTATTTCCATACAGTTACATTTTTTTTCTGTTGCATCTTAGGGGATACTGGCAGCACCGTGTCCGCTGTCTGCTACACTGTCCCCAAATCAGCCAAGGGGAGCAGCCTTCATATGCTGGAATCCGGCTCTGACTTCAAGTCCCGGGGGATGACGGATGACAGCCGCATTGTTTTTGGTCCTGGTGTTACTGTGTCAACGTGTGATGTCACACTGATCGATGACAGTGAATATGAAGAAGAAGAAGAGTTTGAGATAGTATTGGCCGATGCTTCAGATAATGCACGCATTGGGAGACGGGCTTCGGCCAGCGTCTTCATCAGGGGTCCCAACGATGCTTCGACAGTGTTCCTGGGAAACGCCACTTTTACCGTCAGTGAGGCTGCAGGTGAAGAGGCCAGGGCTGTCACCACGATGAGGTGTCAGCGATTTACAGCGC
Source organism: Alectura lathami (assembly GCA_013399715.1). Classification (NCBI taxonomy): domain Eukaryota; kingdom Metazoa; phylum Chordata; class Aves; order Galliformes; family Megapodiidae; genus Alectura; species Alectura lathami. The sequence continues at coordinate 13,425 of VXAV01009048.1, read as the reverse complement.
AGCAGCAGCGTCTCATAAGATCTGCGGAGGGTTTATAACCTTTCCTGTGCCCCTGAGGGGGAGGCTGGGGGTTGTTCACTGCAGCAGCCAGTGCTCAGCGAGGGGCAGCAATGAATGGAAAGCGCACCAGGAAGGCTGAGGAGTGGTTTTATGTGCCTGCTTCTAATCACGGTTCTCTCTCGTGATGCAGGAAACATTGAAATTCCAGTGCTTCGGCAGGGACCTGATCTCTCAACCCCCATCTCGGTGTGGTGTGCCACTCGGACATCGGACCCACCATCTGCCAGCCCAGGAGTCGACTATGTCCCCAGCTCCAGGAAAATAGAGTTCCGGCCTGGCAAGACAGAAGAGGTGAGGAGCCACTTAATTTCCTGCTGAGTCTGCTCCCTCTGAGAACACTTCTCTCTCAGATATGTGCACACTCTGTATTTGTCATTTGACTGTTTTGAAAATCCTCTCAGAGCCACATGAGAATTATTAACGAGTCTGCTATGTGCAGATTCACATCAGATCAGCACTCCAGCCAGAGAAGATTCAGTCAGTTAGGCCTGACTGAACATGCTTCATCTCCAAGCATGAAGGTTGTTTGTTGCCTTTTCTCTGAGCTGATATGCTGGATTTACCTAGAACATTGTTGCCATTGACTAGCGAACTTAGAAAAGGCCTGGTGTGATGGCTTCACATTAGGCAGACAAAAGCGAGCGCCAGGAAGGATGACAGCTTTACGTCTTTAAAAGTGGGACTTCTGCTTTCCTTCTAGTTCTGCACTCTGACGATCCTGGACGATGCTCAGTACCCGGTGATAGAAGGGCTGGAGACTTTTGTTGTCTACCTCAGCTCACCCCATGGAGCTGAGCTGACAAAGCCCTTCCAAGCAATCGTGGCCATTAATGACATCGTCCAAGATGGTAAGTTATCCACAGCAGCTCTGCTGGTCCATCCAGCCTCTTCGTTAACACCTGCACGCAGCAGGAGGGATAGTCCAACTAAGGTTACTCCTAGGCTGGATTTAGCCCATTTTCTTGAGATCCTCCTGTTCCATTTGGCTGCCCTGTTTCTGTCCATGTATTGCTCGGAGTCTCTGTTAGGCAGAATGATTTCTTCCGGGGTGTTCACTCACTTTTAGCCATGCTTTGCTTCCTCTGCTCAGAGATCAGTCCTCGTGCATGCTTCTGTGGACTGAAGTTCCTCTTCCCGTGTGAGAATGTTTCACCTGCTGTTTCTGTTGTGTTTTAACCTCTCTCATGTTCACTTGCTTAAGGAAAGCACACGCTGTATAATCTAACGTTGCCCTAGTTCTCTCTGCTGCTAGCTCTTCTATCTGTCCACAGGCAGTAGGAAGTGCTTTGAGACCTAGCGCATATTTCAGTACTGAGTCCTCATGTGATCCCTTCTAGACGTGCCTCACAAACACCATCCCTGCACTGCCAGCCCTGCCTTGCTCTTCAGCAGGCTGGAACAGCACCACAGTGTTAGGGGGAACAATTTCAGCAGCCTTTGAAACAGGTGACTGAGAGGCAACAAAGAGAGCTGCCTTCTTTCTGAAGGGCTGCAGGGTCTGCTTGTGCTGTGCTCTTGGGAGGGCCTATAGCAGTCACGATCACTTGTTTATTTGAAATGAAACCCTTTACTGAGGCACGGTAAAGGTGCCATTTAGTTCTCTGGCTGTCAGACCCCATGCAGGAGTTCTCCAAGGGTGTGTATGTGCCCTGATCAGCTCCTGTCACTCTGGAACTGACTCTTGTCACTCTGGAACTTCAGTGCAGCCTGACTCTCTTTATTGCCTCCTGCAGTACCAAGCATGCAGTTCACCAAGGATACGTTCACGGTGAAGGAGAAGGAAGCTGCGCTACACATCCCCATCTTCCGCACTGGCGACCTGAGCTATGAGTCCTCTGTCAGGTGCTACACCCAGAGCCTGACAGCAGAGGTCATGGAGGACTTTGCAGAGAGGAGAAATGCAGAGGAGTCTCGCATCACTTTCTTGAAAGGGGAGAAGGTGAGTGAACCTGGCTTACAGGGAGAGTGAACGGCCACAGATGGGAGAGGTGCACATCTCCTTGACTCTGCATTGTCAGAGGTGGTACGCTTAAGGTCCCAAATCCTTCTGGTTCTGGAAACACGTCTCTGAACTGAAGGTCTTTGTTTCATGAAGCAAACTGGTTAAGACATGAAATGCAAATCTTCCGTGTCAGTCAGACTCGGGACTGTTGTAGCAGAGAGCTGTGGGTTTGTGGAAGCAGATGTCTTCACTGCTCTGTCTCATCATATAACCGTTTTTGTACACACTGGAGAAGTAGCCTTAAAAATAGAGGAGTGCTTCTTCCTGTACTCGAGACATTAAACCTTAGATAGTGAGGAAACAGGTTGGCCTTCCAGTGGCTTTAGGGAATTTATCAGTGTCTTCTCTTTTCTCCTTGGCTTTAGGTGAAGAACTGCAGTGTTTACATCAGCGATGACTCTGCCTTTGAACCAGAGGAGCAGTTCCGGGTCTATCTTGGTAGCCCACTTGGAAACCACTGGAGTGGAGCTAGGATTGGGAAGATGGACATGGCAACCGTGACCATCACCAATGATGAAGACGGTAAGGGAGGGGGATGGATTTGTTGTGCAGGATGCAGTTCCAAAGCCGTCAGCACAGTCTCATCAACAGTTTGCAGTTCAGTCCAGTACACATGAATGCCTTCAGTCAGATGGTCACAGCTCTGTTTTGTTGGTGTATTTCTTACGGAAACATCAGTTTGTGTGCTAGAGAACAGCAGGCTTGTGTGCAGAACCATCGTGTGGTCACTGGTGTGGGGGCTTCATGCACTGATCCCCTCTTATTTGAGGGATCAAGTAAGACCAAATTGAACCCACCATGCGTCCCATGCTCCTGCACGTGTACACATCGCTGCCGTGCTTCCCCGGGAGTTACAATCTAAAAGGAGCTGGGCTTGGCTCAGCCCCGTTGCTGAAAGCACTTCATCTTTGAACAGTCATCCGGTGTGCAAACGCGGTGCTTTTTCTTCACCGCTGTTTCTTTAGCACCCACCATTGAGTTTGAAGAAGCTGCGTACCAAGTGCGGGAGCCGCCCGGGCCAGAGGGTGTTGCTGCATTAAACATCAAGGTGGTCCGCAGAGGAGATCAGAACAGGACCTCCAAAGTGCGCTGTAGCACCCGGGATGGCTCAGCTCAGGCCGGAGTGGATTACTACCCCAAGAGTCGCGTGCTCAAATTCAGCCCAGGTAAAGGTTCTTGGAGGGGAGGTCAGAGGGTGGTGTCCCTGGGGGCATTTAGTGTGTATTGGAAGGAAGCACTGAGCGGAAACATCCACTAGATTTGGACAAAGCCACTTTTTGCATTAGATTTGCAGCGCAGCTCAGGTTCAGCTACTCCTGTTGAAGTGTACCGCATTAACTGTAGGCAGACATAATATGCCCCATAGATTTGAGAGTTAAGATTTGATTTGGGATTTGTTCTGGGGTTCACCACTGTATTTGCGGGAGGAAGGACCTATGCAGTTGCTCAGCATGTTGCAGATGGGATGTAAAACTTTTCCCCTTTCCTTATGACAGTGAGCCTTGTGCTCACTGAATTAATATAACGTGAAGAGATGGGAAGGCCATGCCAAATCTTGCTGCATTTTCTCCTGTGTACGTTTCATTCCTTGACAGTGCCCCTACTGGATGAGAAGGATCAGGAGTTGTTTGTGGTCATTCTTTCTGTTTCAGTTTGTTTTTTGTAACGTATTTCAAATATACTACAAGAGATCTTACCATGTGGTGTTTTTTAAGTATGATTCTCCTGGGCTGTAGCCATACATTCTGCTACAGCTGTAATTTTGTGGTGCAAAAAAGCTGAACTGTTGTGTGAGGGGTGCTCCAAACAGAGGAAGCAGCACTGGTGTCTGGCAGGTGAGGGCGAAGTGGTCCTTGGACGGTCAGCAGAGATGTTTCAGGGTCCTGTAACAGCATAGACCATGTTGCTGAGACCAAGAAGCTGTCGCAGAACAGTTCTGCCCACTGGTGTGAGAGAGATGCTCTCTGCAGAAGCGGGATGTACTTCGGATCATAGATTTTTACTACAGACAGCTAATATAAGACAGGCATTATTAATCCTCAGATGGCACCTGCTAGAAAGTTTATCACCTGATCAATCAGATCTGTTGTCATAGCTGGAATTTTATGTATAGACTCCTGTGTGGAAAGGGCTGAATTATTAGTAGCAATGAGTGGAAATAAAATTTATAATGTGTATTTTATCATAATGTTTCAGTGGTCATGGCATAGACCAGCTCTGCATTTTTTTATGGGAGCTTTGGAGCAGTATCCGATGATTAATCAAATTCTCTCACAGGTGTGGACCACATCATGTTTAAGGTGGAGATCATGTCCAATGAAGACCGGGAGTGGCACGAGTCGTTTTCTCTGGTGCTGGGTCCGGATGACCCAGTGGAAGCTGTTCTTGGAGATATCAGCACTTCGACAGTGACTATTTTGGATCAGGAGGCAGCAGGCAGCCTGATTCTGCCAGCACCTCCTGTGGTAAGTTGCCCATTGCAACAGATGTGATGTAGTACACTTCCAGTACACACCAAAAACTCCAGTGGGGTTTCTGAAGGAACATTAAGAGCTGCAGTGATGTGGCAGGCTTAGTGTGTGTGGGAAGTACTGCCTGTCCTGCTGCTCCCCTCAGCTCCAGGCAAATGCTGCTGTCCTGCGTCTACACAGGTTGTCACCCTGGCGGATTACGACCGAGTGGAAGAAGCGACCAAGGATGGTGCTAAGAAATCCCCTTCCCCAGGCTATCCTCTCATCTGTGTCACCCCTTGTGACCCTCACTTCCCCAAGTATGCGGTCATGAAGGAGCGCTGCAGCGAGGCTGGGATCAACCAGTCTTCCATACGGTTCAGCTGGGAAGTAGCGACCCCCACAGACGGGAACGGGGCCAGGTCTCCTTTTGAAACCATCACTGACAACACACCGTTCACCAGCGTCAACCATAAGGTGCGTGGCCAGGCTGCAAGAGCATGTGGCGCAAGTCAGCAGAGGGCTTGGGACAGCTCTGTTGGTCTGCGTGCTGTGTGATCGCTCACCTGTGACATCTGGCACTTGAAAAGGTGGCTGTGCCTGAGGGGGAGCTCAGTGCTCTGATGTGACCTGTAGTGCCAGCTTCTGGCTGTGGGGTTGTCAGATTTCTTTCTATCCTGCTCAAGTTGAAGGAAGGACACAGCTCAACTTAAGAGCCTCTGTTCCTTCAGGCACTCATTTTGCTGTGTTACTCCATGTGTGGTCTGAGTCCTCTCCCTGTTCGTGTCCTGCCCCACAAGCAGAATTACTATTTTCCTCTGGGGACTTTTCTTGGGTGCTCCCAACTGTGGTGTCTCAGCTCTTCCCAAGCATCCAGGTCTATTTCTAGACCATGCACACTCAGGCAGGAGTATGAGCCATGGGTAGTGGGTGGTGCACGCTTTGTTTACAGAGATTAAGACCTAAAATCTCCTCAGATTTGGGAATTAGCATGAGAAATGGGGGCCTCTTTGGGGAACCTTTTTTTTCCTTTTGGCTTCAGAAAACTTAGCACTGTTTCACTGAGCCTGATGAAGGCACTACTTCTGTTGATGTGGGAAGCAGCCATGAGCACTCAACACTCTTCAGCGAATCCCTGGTGGCAGGGGACAGATGGAGCTTTGCAGCTCACAGGAGCTCGGGCACCCTTTTCCCCTTCCATCAGTGTGTGGGCAAACTTAAGCAGTTGTAAAGCACCCAGCATCCTCAGGCACCTTTTGCAACATGGGTAACTGTCATGGCTGCAACCTCAGATGTCCAGGCAGACCCTGGCATGCACGTGCTCCCCTTTTGCTTGTGTGCAGTTGTCTGCCTTGCCTCTGTGCTGGCTCAGAACACCAGGGCAAAGTGGTATTGCTGCCAGGAGAGGTGTCACAGCGCTGATGTGTTTGACCCATGTGCACATGCCTCTCTCCTCGTTCCCTGTAGGTGCTGGACAGCATTTATTTCAGCCGGCGGTTCCACGTACGCTGTGTGGCCAAGGCTGTGGACAAGGCTGGCCATGTGGGCACCCCCCTGAGGAGCAACGCAGTTACTATAGGGACAGACAGTGCCATCTGTCACACTCCTGTAGTTGCAGGGACAGCCCGAGGTTTCCAGGCACAGTCGTTCATTGCCACTCTGAAATACCTGGATGTCAAACACAAGGAGCATCCCAACAGGTATGAGCCTGGGGAAGGGGAGAGTGCAGTCCTTCGCCAGGCCTCTTGGGGGTGACAGGGCTGGCTGGGGCTGAGAGGAGCCACTGCCAGGCTCACCCAGTCTGCACCGTGCTGCTGCATGGCATGGGGTGGTGTGTGAGGCTCCCGTGCCTGCTAGCACTGCTTTTTCTGCTGCTCATCCCCTGTTTGTTCCAGGATCCACATCTCGGTGCAGATCCCCCACCAGGACGGTATGCTGCCCCTCATCTCTACCCTGCCGCTGCACAACCTGCATTTCCTGCTCTCTGAGTCTATCTACAGACACCAGCATGTCTGCTCAAACCTGGTCACCGTCAGAGACCTCAAAGGCATCTCAGGTAATCTTTAAAGCCAGCTTTTGTTTTCTGAACCAGGAAGTATGGAGAAACTAGTAAATAAGTGTACAGTAGGCTCTGTCTTCCTCTGGGCTCACTCGACATTGTGTAAATAATAGTTCCTGTAATAAGTAATCTTCCTGTGCTAACAGCAGTGAGCAGGGTCGCCTTGTTGAAGATCAGATGCAGCGCATAGGAATGTTTAAATTATAATGGGTTTAAGCAGCATTGCTCTGTTTGAAGAGCCGGTGGGTTCACAACGTGCTCTGGTGTTCTGCTTCTCAAATCTGTCTTGTGATATCCATGAGATGGAGAGGGACCCCCACGAAGTCTGTGTCACTGAGGTCTGCAGTGTGGCAAAAAGAAACAGTGAAAGCAAGTTCATTTCTGGGGTAAATGCCAGAGCTAGAAGTAGGCAGCTTGTGTCTCTGACAATCTGACAGCATGCTCTGTGGTTGCTCCATGGAGGGCAGAGGGTGCTTGACTCTCTTCACTTCATACTCAAGCTTTTCTACATTTAAGCTTAAAGTTTAACTTCAGCCTTAAATTAATGGGTTTATAAGTTTGCTTTTCGGGATTGTTACCCTATTCCTGCAATGTTTTCACCCGTAAAAATCTGTATGTACTCAGTCTGGCCTCTAGGGTAATGGAGAGGAGGCATTAAGTCCCTAGTATATTAGAAGTTACTGACATGTTTTGAGAGGGAAAATGGGACTTCCATGCATGGCCTCAGATGCTTTAAGATCCGGAGTGGTCGGTGTCCTGATGTCTCTCAATCCCAGAGGCAGGATTCCTGGATGAGGTGACCTACCACAGCATCGTTCTGGGTCCTGGCTACGACCGCCCTTACCAGTTTGACCCCACGGTGAGAGAGCCAAAGACGATCCAGCTGTACAAGCACCTCAACCTGAAGAGCTGCATTTGGACTTTCGATGCCTATTACGATATGACAGAACTGATTGATGTCTGCGGCGGCTCTGTAACAGCTGACTTCCAGGTGAGGGGCACATCCAAAACTCTGCTGTGTCGTCCAGATCTCAGGCAAAGCTCCGCTGTGTGTTCAGGAGCACTTGCTACGCATTTCTGCTGCTCTGCTCTATACAACTGAAGCACATTTTTTCCCCTTTTACCCAGAGGAGAACAGTACTTTGTGAGATACACTTAAGTCATTTATTTTGGTCGTGGTAACTTAAGCTTAATTCTCTTACTCTTTAGAATGCTTTAAAAACATTTTTTTTGTTAGGATAAGGAAGGATATACTGGAAATACAAAACATTGACAGCTGCGCTCTGTTCTTCTGCAACTGTGACCATATTAGCCAATGTGAATGAGTAAAGAACAGACTGGAGGACGATCAGTTTGTACCCCTCAGTGGGGGTCAGTGGAGAGAGGTCACAGGAATTTTTAAGTAATTTATTGTCTAATTGCCTGGCAGACCAAAAGCCAGAAATTTTCTCTTGTAAAATAGTGGCTTTCACCCCTAAGATGTGTTTTGCTGCCCTCTCGTGGATGGATTATAAAGGTACATCTCACTCAAGTGAGTATCTCATCTGCATTAGGTTCTGGTGTTGAATTCCCGGTCAGAACGTTACAGCTAACGCTATCTTAATTCCTGCGGGTCTGGAATACTTTGCTAACTTTCCTTTTATAGCTCCAATTATTTGCACAAATGCAGAGAAGTTCCTTGAACTGAGCAACTGCATAACTCGGTGTGTGAACTGGCACCAACCAGTCTGGAACGTGTCTCTCTTTGAGCTCTCTCAGAGGCTTGCGCGGAGTACAGCTGTGCCCCGCAGATCACAAATGCCGTATCCAGAGCTAGAGATCTATGGTGTTTCAAGTGCTCTTAGGGGCAGTTCTGAGAAAGGAGAATTGATTAATTCATGGAATTGGGTTTTTGTAGTATGTGAAGAGCACTTGGTGCTTGCACACCTCTTTCCCAGCAGTTCTTCATTACTATTTTTCAAATGGCAGTCCAGAGATAACTTTTTTTGCAGATCACTTTATTGGCTTTAGTATAAATTCCTGCAGTGTAGTGAGTTGGAAAACTTGCCCAGAAGGACTGTGGGCATATTCATTTATGTCCATTGCAGGTGTTCAGATCCATGCGTTAGGGGGGTCTTTGAGCTGATTTTAGCTGATTCTAGACTCAAGCTTTCTTCCGTTCTGGAGAAGCTGATGAGGATTTCCACAGTCAGAAGGGCTTACTTAACTTTGGGTCCAACCTGGGAACAGTGGTCGTCCTTGGCTCCAGGGAGAAGAGGGCTTTGAGCCCTTCCCACGATTTCAGCTCTTCAGTAGTCAGTGACATGACTTGTTTGCACTAACAGAACGATAAACACCAAGCCTGGAAATCGCTTATTTTGAAAAAACAACTTTTATAAATCTATTTCTTTTGTGTGATATGAGAGAGCAGTATTCCCCAGCCTGGCCACATCTGTGCCACAGAGCTTGTGTGACGCCGAGTTACCAGGGGTGCTACAGAGGTGCACAGTGTGCAGGGACGCATCCTGCTGTCCCCAGTCTGTTTGTGTCTCACCCCACTAGGCTCCACTGTGGATGCAGGTGTTTTATTCCTGCAGTGGATAGTGCAGGCATTAAAGGAACTGGAGGAGGACTCCCCCAAATGGCGCCTTTGTGCTTGGTCTTGCCTCCTGTGATGTGAGCTAAACGAGAGTCTTCTGTTGCAGGTACTCTGGCTTTGTTCCCCATTTGCAGAGCAGAGTGAAACAGGTGCTGCGAGTCCAGGCCAGTGCCTCTATGGAAAAGGCATAATCACCTCTTTGGGTTTTATTGACAGGTGCGGGACTCTGCTCAGTCCTTCTTGACAGTCCATGTCCCACTCTACGTGTCCTATATTTACGTGACGGCGCCGAGAGGTTGGGCTTCTCTTGAGCATCACACAGAGATGGAGTTCTCCTTTTTCTACGATACTGTTCTCTGGAGGACAGGTAGGCCCAAGGCATTTGAGGGGAGTAGAGGAGAATTGGTTTGTTCTCGTTTTTCCCTTTTTCCTAATTTCTGTGCTGCCACCAGTCCTGAGTTTAGGTAGCACTCCATTAAGTAATGGGCGTGCAATGCGAGGCCAGGTATGCCTGCATTTGTGGAAGCTTAGCAAGGGAGCTGTCATTTCTCCCAGCCTCTGTCAAGGGGAACAGTTGCCACTGAGATGCAGCAGGAGAAGAGCTGCATGTTCATCGGAGCCTCCTCAGCCGGGCAGATGTTGCTCCCTGTGGGACATTTGGCACGGTTTCTCCAGTGCTTGTCACTGACTCCCACTTGGGAGCTGCACTCGTGCTCATCAGCGTCCCGGGTCTCACAGATGGACTTTTTCCCATCACAGCCTGTTGTTTGTTGAATTCAGTTGTCCCAGCAGTGAGCTCCTTTTTGTGCCTCTCTGCTGGTGGTGACGTCCAAAACCTAACTTCACCGTACATATTTATGGCTTATCCTGTGCTTGTGAGTCTATGTCCAGCTCATTTATTTTTCTTTCCCACAATATCTGGAAAAGTATAGCTGACTCCCTGGAGGATGGTCGCAGTTAAACTGTACCTTTCTGGAGCTACGTGGGGCTGGCAGACCCCACCTGAGGACTTGCTGTGCCGCGTGGTCTCTCCAGTGACTTTGTTCTTGCTGCACCACACAGGGATTCAGACGGACAGCGTCCTCTCAGCCCGGCTGCAGATCATCAGGATCTACATCCGTGAGGATGGCCGGCTGGTTATTGAGTTCAAGACGCAGGCCAAGTTCAGAGGTGAGAGCGTTAGTCCTGATGGAGACAGAGAGCACTGCAGAAACAGACCGGTTCTGAAAACACAGGTAGCAAGCAGAACAAGCTGTAGCCAAGGACAGCATTCATGTTCAAAGGGAGTATTTCTGTGCAACAACCAATTTGTTCTTCCTCTCATTAGCCTCTCACTTTAGAAGTACTTCAGTTTTTTTCCCTTTGAAGTTTAAAAATTGTGTGCTTGAAGCCAGCTGATTTTTCACTTGTCCCTGCCAAGGCAGGGCAGCTCCATGCCCTCTGCTGCTGCCTCCAGCACTGCAGCACCACTCCTGCCCTGAAAAAGAGTGGAGCAGCACAGTGACAAGTCAGACAATGGGAACAGGAGCATCCCCTGCCAGCCTGGAAACCGCTGGTACTAGGGAGCAGCAGGCTGCAGAAATACCAATCTGCTACCACCAAAAGCTGCACCTGGATGCGAAGCACCAATAGCTGAGGCACTGAGCAGGCTCTCAAGCTGCTTCTAATGAGAGACTTGGGGCTCCTCTTTCCCTGTTCTGGTGTGTGCAGCTTGGGGTCTCCCAGTGCCTTACTGCCACTTCCTTGCCCTCACCACAGGGCTGTTTGTCATGGAGCACCACAGCCTGCCAGATGTGAAATCTTCCTTAATGACACCAGACCACCTGGGAGGGATCGAATTTGACCTGCAGCTGCTGTGGAGCGCTCAGACTTTCGACTCTCCCTACCAGCTCTGGAGAGCAACCAGCTCCTATAACAGGTGAGGACTGCAGGCTCTGCTTCCCAAACCATCCTGTTCATTATTATTATTTCTGTCTGTGTTTTTTCTTTTGTCTGGGCTCCTTGCACAAAGAGTTAAATTAAATGCTGTCGGTCACATTTGTCCCTCTTGCACCTGCTCGAGTAAATGGATGTTTCTGTGGCATGGGTTAAGTCCTTTCATGAACATTGTCTTGCTTGCGTCCGCTGTTTAGAAAATGGTGGATCATGGTTAGGCAGCTGCATCAGCTGGGGGAACTCTGGTTTGGTGACCGCAGTGTCTCCTGTCTGCTCTCAGGAAGGACTACTCTGGAGAGTACACGATCCTCTTAATCCCCTGTACTGTGCAGCCCACGCAGCCATGGACAGAGCTTGGAGACAAGCCACTGCCCTGCACAGCTCACGCTCCGGAGCGGTAAGGAGTCGCTATCGTCACATCTGCAGCCAGTTTTGTCTGGTTTGGGTTGTTTGCCGGGTTCCAGGAAGCAAGGGACACACTGCGCCAGCAGCAGGAGGGGAAGGGCGTAACCTCCTCTTTGGGCTGCCTCAGCCAGTGGGTTTCAGCCTCAGGGCTGCAGAAGCCTGCGTCGCTTTCAGTTGTCCCCAGATGGGATTAAAACCAAAACCTCTTGTCAGAAGGCTTCAGCTGTTGGGGCGGGGCCCAGCACCGCTACTGGAAAACAGGGCAGGGTGAGGGGCAACAGACAAGCGTAGGCTGAAGACCGCTGTAGCACAGACTGGTGGGCTGTAAAAGCAGGATAGAAGGCCAGGCAGATGTAACTTCACGTCACCAGCATATAACTTGAGATGCATCCAAACCAAACCTCACCTATTTCCTTTCTGCTCCAATTTAGATTTTTGATCCCGATAGCCTTCCAGCAGACGAATCGCCCAGTTCCTGTTGTCTACTCCCTGAACACAGAGTTTCAGCTCTGTAACAACGAGAAGGTGTTTCTGATGGATCCCACCAAGTCTGAAATGTCCCTAGCAGAAATGGATTACAAAGGGGCTTTTTCAAAGGGTAGGATTTTTTTTTTTCCTGTTCTTGTGCTGAATGTTTCTGTTTTGAGAAGTTCAGTTTCTCTAAAGAGGAGGGTAGAACCCAGATTTGGCTTTCCCTGTTTTACAGCAACAAATGCTACTTTGAGCACATGACAGCCCTGCAATATCAGGACCAGAGGACGTGCTCATGGCAGCATATTCTGTCATCTGCACATGTGCAAAACACAGCCACTTGTTGCTGGATGTGCGTGGCTGTAACAGCGGTTCTCTTGGTGAACTTACTTCCTGTCATCTCCTCCTCGCTATCCTCTGGAGAGTGTAACCTGACAGTTTTTCTCCCCACCTCATCAGGGCAAATTCTATATGGCCGCGTGCTCTGGAATCCCGAACAAAACCTAAACGCCGCTTACAAACTGCAGCTGGAGAAGGTCTACCTGTGCACCGGCAAGGATGGCTACGTGCCTTTCTTCGACCCAACCGGAACCGTCTATAACGAGGGGCCTCAGTATGGCTGTATTCAACCCAACAAGCACCTGAAGCACAGATTTCTCCTGTTGGTAAGTTTTCTGCTGTGGACAAAACCACAGGCACGAGATCACGTCTAAGCCTGGTCTCTTAGCCCCTTGCTAACCTAGCAGACTGCGAACTGAATGCCACTCCTGCTTGTGGGGAGAAGCTGCACATCAGGGAGCACTGTAAGAAGTCCTTACTGAAATCATTTGCTTGCAGAGCTGTCCTCTGCTTCCCCTTTAGGTTTGTTTTCCCTAGTACAACAGATCCTGACTACAGAGGGATGGGAGGTGAAACGTGGCGGCTTTTTTCTAGTACTAGGCAGACAGGTCCAAACCGTAAAGATGAGACCAATTTTTCCTTAGTCTTCATCCATAAGTATTTCTTATTCTGAAGAAAAAGTAAATGAGGAACAAAAGGAAAAACATGAAAGTACCATGCTTTTAAAAATTCTCGTGATTTCTGTTGATACCGTGGCTCAGAGCTGACAGCACTGGCTGCACACAAAGGGGGATCTATTTACCAACTACACTGAAATTCTGCTTCATTGCTACAGCGTGCTCCCAAGCTGCACTCTGCGCTCATCACGGGCTTTCAAATTAACATTTGCCAGCATCCTCACTGGCAGCCTCGTCAGCACTCATAGGACAAGGGCGATGTTAGTGGGACTAGTTTACCTGGCGTGCAAGTATGAGGAGGCAGGCTAAGCTCATCTTCTGGTGTTCAGCTCTACAAACCTGCTAGTGAACTGATCAGCGCTAAGCAGTATGAAGTGCCTATACATCACATAGGTTAGAAACGGTTCCATATGGAACCCACACATTAAAAAAAAAAAAAAAAGTACATA